>SJXQ01004089.1:0-108911 GCA_006408695.1 Aepyceros melampus | reverse complement strand
CTAGAGCTAATCAATGAATATAGTAAAGTTGCAGGATATAAAATCAACACACAGAAATCCCTTGCATTCCTATACACTAATAATGAGAAAGTAGAAAAAGAAATTAAGGAATCAATTCCATTCACCATTGCAATGAAAAGAATAAAATACTTAGGAATATACCTACCAAAGGAAACTAAAGACCTATATATAGAAAATTATAAAACACTGATGAAAGAAATCAAAGAAGACACTAATAGATGGAGAAACATACCATGTTCATGGATCGGAAGAATCAATATAGTGAAAATGAGTATACTACCCAAAGCAATCTACAGATTCAATGCAATTCCTATCAAGCTACCAGAGGTATTTTTCACAGAGCTAGAACAAATAATTTCACAATTTGTATGGAAACACAAAAAACCTCGAATAGCCAAAGCCATCTTGAGAAAGATGAATGGAACTGGAGGAATCAACCTGCCTGACTTCAGGCTTTACTACAAAGCCACAGTCATCAAGACAGTATGGTAGTGGCACAAAGACAGAAATATAGATCAATGGAACAAAAAAGAAAGCCCAGAGATAAATCCACACACCTGTGGACACCTTATATTCGACAGAGGAGGCAAGAATATACAGTGGATTAAAGACAATGTCTTTAACAAGTGGTGCTGGAAAACTGGTCAACCACTTGTAAAAGTATGAAACTAGATCACTTTCTAACACCACACACAAAAATAAACTCAAAATGGATTAAAGATCTAAATGTAAGACAAGAAACTATAAAACTCCTAGAGGAGAACATAGGCAAAACACTCTCCGACATACATCACAGCAGGATCCTCTATGATCCACTTTCCAGGAATTCAGCCTCAATGTGCTTGATTTCTTGTTTTTGTTTGTCGGTCTCTGATTCTCAGACACACCTGGCTTCAGAGAATCTACTTTCTGATTTACTCTCCTTCTGTGGAATATGTTTATTGAATCAGGATCTTTGGCTTCAAAGGAGGCCTGGAGTTGTACATGGCTTTGGGGATGGGAAAAGTATATTCTGATCTGGTGAGGGAGTGTGTCTGGGCCTGTTTAGTCACAATCCAAAGACCAGTTCTCTCATCAGCTTCATCAGAATTGAGGTGGTCATTTTCATAATAACCTCCTGTTATTGTCTGTCTTTCTATTAGGGTATAGTTGCTTTTCAGTTGCTGTTCAGTTTCTGCTGAACAACAAAGCAATCACTTATATGTTTACATATATCCCTTCCCTCTGGGGCCTCCCCTTCACCCCACCCATCTAGGTCATCATAGAGCACCAAGCTGAGCCCCTGCACTGTACAAGTTCCCACTAGCTACTTGTTTAACACAAGGTACTGTATATATGTCAATTCCAATCCCCCAATTGATCCCCCCACACCTCCCACCTCATGTCACATGTCCATTCTCTACCTCTGTGTCTCTATTCTCCCCCTTCAAACAAGTTCATGAGTGCCATTTTTCAGATTACATTTTTTAAAAAAGATAAATAATAAAGAGCAGGAAAGCAAAGCTAAAAGAAACAGCAACTCTAATTTATTTCTCTGTGAGAGTTTCAGGTCTCCTTAAGTGTTTTCCTGTTTTGGCTCTTCAAATCCGGCCTAAGCTAAAATGAAGAGGTATGATACATGCTGTTACACATACACGCAGTTCCCAAAGACCCCAGGAGGGTAAAGACCAAAAGGAAGCAAAACTAAGAGAAGATAAAACAGGAGAGCTGGGTTCGATCCCTGGTTTGGGGAGATCCCCTAGAGAAGGGAATGGCAACCCACTCCAATATTCTTGCCTGGAGAATCCCATGGACAGAGGAGCCCGGTGGGCTACAGTCCATGGGGCCGCAAAGAGTTGGAGACAACTGAGCAACTTTCACTCACTCACTCACTCACCATTTTTCTAGATTCCACATATCCTGTATTTTCTTTTTCCACTGGTTTCAGAGGCAGAGAAGGGTTTGTGGTGGGCAGAATTCTAAGCTGACCTCCAAGATTTCCCACTCACTTCCTTTGTATATGTGGCATAGTTTACCTTAGATTAGGCGATCAGGGGACTTTGTATGAAGGAACAGAGGAGGTATTCAGAGATTGAGAGAAACCACTGGCTGGCAACCAGCAAGGAAGTAGGGATGGTCGCACAAATGAGTTATGCCAACCAAAGAACGGGCTTAAAAGGGATTTTCTCTAAGAGCGTCCATATGAAAATACAGCCCTTGATTTCAGCTTTTGAAATCTAAGCAGAGATCTCAGCCCTTCTGTGTCGGATTTCTGACCTATGAAACTAGGAGTTAATGTGTGAGTCTTATGTTAAGCTACTTGTTTACACGTGGATAATCTTTAAAAAATCAAAATCTCTAAAAAAAGAAGATTCTGGGACAATAGGGGGTGATAACATAATTTTTGAATCTCTACAAATTCCCCTCTATAAACAAAAAACTGAGAATGTAAAACCAAAGCCCATCAACAGCATTTACAAGAAAACTAAATAACAAGATAATTCTCTGTGAACTCCAAATATAAATGGGGAGAACTAAACCAGAACTGCAAACTTACCTGGTATCAGGCCAGACTGGGAGGAACTTCTATTCTAATTCTCACACTGTGTTTTAGTTCAGCCTGCTACAACAATAAGTCCCCCAACACTTTCAACCAGTTTTGCTATTTAAAAACACAAGTATATCCTGGTTTTTATAATGATTTAGAACCTAAACATTTAACTTTCCTGGGTTCTCTGGTTTAAATCAGCCTGCTCTGAGTTTCCCCTATGACAGTCTTAGATTGGAGGTGCTTACCATCTGCTAGTCAGTTATTCCTGTCTGTTTGCCCTGCATTTTCTAAACCTGAGCTGCTGTTGTTTTGTCACTCTTTGTCTTTGTGGGTTTATGCCTTTTAAAAAATCCATTTACCAAGACTGTGTTGGCGTTTCAGGGAGAGGTAAGATAAATGCATTTGCTCCCATGTTTTACCACATGTTTGACTTCAACATTTAAAGAGCAAAGAGACTTTCAATAGATTTGCCCCTAGTCGTAGGGAGATGGCAGCCCTCCTTCAGAGCCCCATTCTGCACAGAGTACATCTATATGAGGCGTGCTTGTGTCTGCCTACTGCCAATTATTGGCTTCTTAACAAAATGACCTTCTAGAAGTATTCCACACACTTGATGAGAAAGATTTCTTAAAGGTTCAGAAGGACACAAAGTACTTACCTTTGAAAAGGAGAATTGGTGGGGGATACAGATGGTGACAGGAAAATCTATTCTTTCCTGCATATAATATGTTTACACAATAGCATATATTTATTATTAAATCTAAAATAATTACACAGATAAATTTAACACTGTGGTATATTTTTCAGCAAAAGATAGAAAAGAAGGAATGTAGGATGGATGGAAGGCAGGAAGGAGAGAAAAAAGGGAAAATTCCTTGATAATGCAGAGCTATATTTAGGTACCTCAACAGTCAATAGTGATGAGGACTTAGATACCTCAGTAGTTTGTCAACAGCGACAATGTTGACAGCAATGATGATGGCCACTATTGCCTTTCATTTTACTTTGGATTTGAATAGTATTTGGGCTTTGCAGTTCACTGCCTGGATGCCCTGCTTTTTCTCTCAGTTCTAACTAAGCTTTGCTCATGCTTCTTTGTTAAATACCAATGAAATTCATAGATCTTTGCCACCTTAAGCTGTAAGAAAATTCAGTGCAAAATCCTGGCTTATATAACTTTGAATTCAGACCTTGACAACTAGACAGGATTTATCTCATGCATATGTATTAATTTTAAGTGCTTTTCTGTAACAGTCATTTGACATTTAATATACCATAATTGTATTATTAAATTTAAATGCATATTTGCAATTCTAAAAGCACTACTGAACTTTATGGGTGAAAAATACGTTCTCCTTCACCTTGGTTCCTTCTCACCCACCAGCTCTTCTCTAGGCTTTATTATCTCTGCTACTCTTACATTGATTGGAGCCACTTCTATATTTTTCTCAACATCAGATTCCCAACTTCCTATCTTTTTCCACTTCCTAACAATCTCTCCCTGGTCGGGACACTAAGATCCCACATGCTGCACATTGGTGGTTAAATAATAAAAATAAAATGTAAAAAAAAGCAAAACAAAGCATCTCTTCTTATACATTTAAAAAAGAATAAAGTGCTGCCGAATATCTAGCTCTCCACTGAAAACTCTTGACTTTGACCTTGACCTATTATAATGGCAGGTGTCAATAGGGTCTTAGCCCTTCTTTCAACACCATCATTTTCATAGAAATAAAACCGAGACCCAGAGAAAATAAGTCTTGGATTAACCTCATCTGTGGCAGAGTGGACAAAAAGGCCCTGGTCTATGACGCATTCTCTAGTGCTCCCCATTCATCCCATCAGCTCCAGCCACACAAAACATCTCGTGGAGAATTCCCGGACATCACCTTCGATTTTATGGCTCTTGTCACTGCCACACACTTACATCTGCTCTTCACCCTGCCAGGTACAACTTTTCCAACTTCCCCTGTAGAGTTAAGTTATATTAATTCTTCATTGGGTTTGCCATGTGGTGCTAGTGGTAAAGAATCCTCCCACAAGTGCAGGAGTTATTAAGAGATACATTATGATAGTCAAGCATTGCCTTCCCGGGACATCTTTCTTCATCTCCCTCCACCACTTCTGTCCCTCTGTCTGTCTCAGCTGCTCTAGTCCTATGTTCTGTTAGCACCTGAGTTTAGTTTCTATTTGTAACTAATCACACAGTATCTGTATTGAATTTGCCTGTTTATTAACCATCACCCCCTTCTAGAATAGGAGTTTCTAGGGGTCAGGGTCTGTGCATTATTTAACTTTCGATTCTCAGGATCTGGCATAGAGCCTGCCATAGAAGGATTTAATTTTTTTGTTGTTGTTGGACTGAGAAATTAAGGCTGCTAATCTCCCTGCTACTTCTCTTAAGCCCCTTTAGCACTACTAAGCTCTGTGAGTAAGAAAATATATCCTCGTTCACTTTGGTTTCTTACTATGTGCCGGTTCTTCTCCGGGCTGCTCTCGCCCTGACTGAAATTCCCTGCGCCTTTCTCCATTTCAGCTTCTCAGTTTCCTTCCTTTTCCATTCCTCAGTGCTTACTGTGCTTCTCTCTCTGCAGTTCACATTCCCTCACGCATAGCTACTGCTTTCCTTTTTTGGAAGGAAATTACATTTCTGTTCTATGTGGGAATGTCTAGTGCTTCTCTTCACTGCAAAACATTTTCCCCCAGTCGGCGCCTCTCCCAGTCATATCACTCCCTCACCATGGAGGGCGCTTCCTGCTCAAGAGGGAGGTTATCCTGTACTTTCAGACTCTCAGGCTGGGGAAGAGTGGACTTCAAGCAATGCACAGGCTCTGATTTTATTGATATCTGCCTCCCTCTACAAAAGCTATTTTAGGAAGATCCTCTGAGGGTCTGACCGTTTAAACCAGTCATTATCTCTTTCCTGCTCTGCTAAAATTCTTGACCTGTTAACCCAATGAAGATGTGTGGTAACAGGTACGACAGTGTACCTCCTTCTTTTTAGACTTTTCTGGACTTGCCCAGTGTTTATGTTCATGGTAAAATAGCTTTCCAGTCAGCCCACCACACATTTTACCCTAAAAACCAGGTTTTAGGATGATTCAGTGACCTCCTTACTCCTGCTTCTTTGAGTTTTCATTATAGTTTGAGCAATCATTTTCTAATATTTAAATTCTCTGTCATTGAAAAAATTCCATTTTCCTTCCTAGCAGTGTCCCACCTTCAAGGAGGATTATACTATAGGACTTGCTTTGAATAGAGAAATATAACTGTATATCACTCCTGAGTAGATACTTTCAGAGTTTACAATAATTCCTTTTCATTCTGCCACTCAAGATAGAAGTTATTCTATTAACAAGGTCCTAGGAGTAAAGATGATACAATATAGAGCTTCAGCTGACCCATTGCAAGCATGTAGCCTGAGCAAGAAATAACATCTGTTGATAAGCTACTGGGATGGTGGTTATAATCAAATGTCTCAACACAGGAATTTTCAGGGAACCCAAACATTCAGTGGGTATACCTTTCCTTTTCTCCTTTGCATTTTGCTTCTCTTCTTTTCACAGCTATTTGTAAGGCCTCCTTAGAGAGCCATTTTGCTTTTTTGCATTTCTTTTTCTTGGAGATGCTCTTGATTCCTGTCTCCTGTACAATGTTATGAACCTCTGTCCATAGTTCATCAGGCACTCTGTCTATCATATCTAGTCCCTTAAATCTATTTCCCACTTCCAATGTAGAGTCATGAGGGATTTGATTTAGGTCATACCTGAAGGTCTAGTGGTTTTCCCCACTTTCTTCAATTTAAGTCTGAATTTGGCAATAAGGAGTTCATGATCTGAGCCACAGTCAGCTCCCGGTCTTGTCTTTGTTGACTGTATAGAGCTTCTCCATCTTTGGATGCAAAGAATATAATCAGTCTGATTTCGGTTTTGACCATCTGGTGATGTCCATGTGTAGAATCTTCTCCTGTGTCGTTGGAAGATGGTGTTTGCTCTGACCAGTAAGTTCTCTTGGCAGAACTCTATTAGCCTTTGTCCTGCTTCCAATAGATAGAAATTCCAAACAATAGAATGCATTCAAAACAGTAGAATGGGAAAGACTAGAGGTCTCTTCAAGAAAATTACAGATAGCAAGGGAACATTTCATGCAAAGATGGGCTCAATAAAGGACAGAAATGGTATGGACCTGACAGAAGCAGAAGATATTAATAAGAGGCAGCAAGAATACCCAGAAGAACTGTACAAAAAAATATCTTCATGACCCAGATAACTACAGTGGTGTGATCACTCACCTACAGCCAGATATCCTGGAATGTGAAGTCAAGTGGGCCTTAGGAAGCATCACTACAAACAAAGCTAATGAAGGTGATAGAATTCCAGTTGAGCTATGTCAAATCCTGAAAGATGATGCTGTGAAAGTGCTACACTTGAAAAAAAAAAAAAAGAAAGTGCTACACTTGATATGTCTGCAAATTTGGAAAATGCAGTGGCCACAGGACTGGAATAGTCAGTTTTCATTCCAATCCCAAAGAAAGGCAATGCCAAAGAATGCTCAAACTACTGCACAATCGCACTCATCTCACATGCTAGTAAAGTAATGCTCAAAATTCTCCAAGCCAGACTTCAGCAATACGTGAACCGTGAATTTCCAGATGTTCAAGCTGATTTTAGAAAAGGCAGAGGAACCAGAGATCAAATTGCCAACATCTGCTGGATCATCGAAAAAGCAAGAGAGTTCAGAAAAACATCTATTTCTGCTTTATTGACTATGCCAAAGACTTTGACTGTGTGGATACAATAAACTGGAAAATTCTGAAAGAAATGGGAATACCAGAACACCTAACTTGCCTCTTGAGTAACCTGTATGCAGGTAAGGAAGCAACAGTTAGAACTGGACATAGAACAACAGACTGGTTCCAAATAGGAAAAGGAGTACATCAAGGCTGTATATTGTCACTCTGCTTATTTAACTTATATGCAGAGTACATCATGAGAAATGCTGGGCTGGAATAAGCACAAACTGGAATCAAGATTGCCAGAAGAAATATCAATAACCTCAGATATGCAGATGACACCACCCTTATGGCAGAAAATGAAGACGAACTAAAGAGCCTCTTGATGAAAGTGAAAGAGGAGAGTGAAAAACTTGGCTTAAAGCTCAACATTCAAAAAACTAAGATCATCGCATCTGGTCCCATCAGTTCATGGGAAATAGATGGGGAAACAGTGGAAACAGTGTCAAACTTTATTATTTTGGGCTCCAAAATCAGTGCAGATGGTGACTGCAGCCATGAAATTAAAAGAAGCTTACTCCTTGGAAGGAAAGTTATGACCAACCTAGACAGCATATTAAAAAGCAGACACATTACTTTGTCAACAAAGATCTGTCTAGTCAAACTATAGTGTTTCCAGTAGTCATGTATGGATGTGAGAGCTGTACTATAAAGAAAGCTGAGTGCCTAAAAATTGATGCTTTTGAACTGTGGTGTTGGAGAAGACTCTTGAGAGTCCCTTGGACTGCAAGGAGATTCAACCAGTCCATCCTAAAGGAAATCAGCCCTGAGTATTCATTGGAAGGACTGATGTTGAAGCTGAAACTCCAATACTTTGGCCACATGATGTGAAGAACTGACTCATTTGAAAAGACCCTGATGTTGGGAAAGACTGAAAGCAGGAGGAGAAGGGAATGACAGAGGATGAGATGGTTAGATGGCACCACCAACTCAACGGAGATGGGTTTGGGTGGACCCCAGGATTTGGTGATGGACAGGGAAGCCTGGTGTGCTGTGGTTCATGGGGTCGCAAATAGTCAGACAGGACTGAGTGACTGAACTGAACTGAACTGAACTGAAACATTCAGTGTATAGTGCCAAGTATAACTTAACAGCTACAGGCAGGGAAAATGTAAGAGTGGACTCTTCACTGGTGTGACATATATGTACTTGATTGCTCAGCTCTGTCTGACTCTTTGCAACCTCATGGACTGTAATCCTTCAGGCTCCTCTGTCCATGGGGATTTCCAGGCAAAAATGCTGGAGTGGGTTACCAACCCTCCTCCAGGGGATCTTCCCAACCCAGTTATCAAATCCAGATCTCCTACACTGCAGGTAGATTCTTTACCACCTGAGCTATCCGGGAAGCCATAGTTAACTTGAAAGAAGGCATCAAGAGCCTCCGTGTAAAACCACAGCATTAATGACTGAAGCTAGAGCATTGGGAAACAGTCCAGAAAATCTAATGAATTTTGTCTAATTTCCCAAGTCTAGTTTTCATAGAATGCACCTTAAAGAACATGAAGTAAATTCTTCAAGGATTAATAAAAGAACCTTGTTATTATATATACTATCTCCCCAGTGGACCATCTAGATGAAAAAAAATCTATAAAATGTATTAAAGCTTCATTGAAGTTGTGAAAATTTTATGGATGACAGCACTATAAACAGTGATTAGACAAAAACAGGCCAGCTTAACCTGAAACCGAGCTTCAGAGATCAAGGAGAATTAATCCAAGCTCACCTTGGGTGTCCCATCTGAGATAGCACACTCTCCACAGCTGGACTTGAAGCTGAAGCTAAGGTGGCATTTACACTCCTCTGAAAATAGCAGAAGAGCTTGTCATTCCACCAGTATCAGGTTTTCTTTTTGCCTTTATACTTGCCACATGAAAGCTGCCTTTATATGCGTGTCACCAGACTGTCTTTTTATAAATCACGCCTGCCTTGCCAAATAGATACGTGGGTTGGTAAGACTGTCCTTTTTTGCATTAGTCTCATAAATCAACATCACAGAACAATTCCCAGCTTAGGTAGTCTTTTAAATTTAAAATTAGGAAACATAAAAACGGAGGCTGTGATAAGGAAATTAAAAAATCTCTTAAGAAATTCTGTGTGTTTGTTTGGAAGAGTGAGAGAAAGAGAGAGATTGAGCCAGAGAGAAAATTCCCTTCATTCAGCTGCTCTGAGTTATGAGGCAGAAGGCATAGCAATGCTTGGAGGAGAAATAAAAAGACAGTTTTTCTAGGTAGCTTGGTACAGGTTTGCATTTTGTGACCCCTGGGAGGAGGCTCTCTGATGTGGCCTCAGGAATCACTGGACTCACTTGTTCACCCTAAAATGCATGTTCTTGACAGAGGTTAAAAAAAAACAAAACTGACTACTGTGATGTCAAAGAAAGTGACAAATGGATTAATTTCAATGGAAAAAAATACTAAGAATTGTGATAACTTTACTCTATTGAGTACTTATTCTATGCTGGGAATTTTCTAAACACAGTACCTGTAAGAATGCAGTCAACCTCTTAAGTTGAAGCCTTTAAGATAGGCACCAGAGTTGTGTCTTTATATAGAAAAGGAAACTGAGGCATAGAGATATTAAATAACTTGGATAGAGATACATGGCTGGTATGTGTGTCAGGGCAGGATCTGAACATGGACAGCATGGCTTCAGGGTCCATGCCTCTCTAGCAGCAAACCTATAATTTAACCACAGATAGTCTCAAGTTGAGAAATGAAATCCCTGAATAGGACCCTGACTTTCTTTGATGACCAGTGTGGATATTAGAATGTGGGCTCAGAATCGATAAGGCTCTTGACCTTGCTTTAAAGTACTTTCTAAAATAGCTTCTATCTGGTGTGAAATCATGAAGGGGATAGAGTGGATCATGATTCTTAAAGGTACATGGAGTAGCCCAAGTTCAGTCTAATCATGGCCAGGAGGATCTGTGGCTCTGTTTTAAGTGTGCTTTCTCATCTATCTGGTGCATGTTATATGGGAAGCCACTTCCCTTCTTAGTTTAGTTGACTATGGAGAAACTAATGAGCTCAGTTATGTCTGACTCTTTGCGACCTCATGGATTGTAGCCCACCAAACTCCCTTGCCCGTGGAATTTTCCAGGCAAGAATACTGAATTGGGTGCCATTTCCAACTCCAGGGAATATTCCTGACCCCAGGATTGAACCCACGTCTCTTGCGTTTCCTGCACTGGCATGCAGACTCTTTACCACTAGCACTAGGAGATAATAACACCAGTGGTATGGGGTATGTTGGTAGAAGTGTATATTCTTGGCCTTCAGTAAACATCAACAAATGGCAGTCATTAGATTTCGGTCTGTTGTCACATCCTTTGCTTGTGGGTTCCCTGTTCCAGGATTAGATTTGCAGAGCGTACTTGAAAGCCTGCAGGGATAGGTGGAGTATCACCTTAAACCAAGAAGACTTACCTTAAAGGACCCTCTAAAAAAACAAGAAACCTCTTCTACTCTTTGATTCTCTAAAAAAAAAAAAAAAAAAAAGAATATTTTGAGTCAAACTAGCAATGTACACCCCACTCCAGTACTCTTGCCTGGAAAATCCTATGGACAGAGGAGCCTGGTAGGCTGCAGCCCATGGGGTCGCGGAGGGTCGGACACGACTGAGCGACTTCCCTTTCACTTTTCACTTTCATGCATTGGAGAAGGAAATGGCAACCCACTCCAGTGTTCTTGCCTGGAGAATCCCAGGGACGGGGGAGCCTGGTGGGCTGCCATCTGTGGGGTCACACAGAGTCGGACACGACTGAAGTGACTTAGCAGCAGCAGCAATGTACAGCTCAGAAAAACAAAAACAAAAAAATCATTATTTAGTGGTCAGGGCAATGAAGTAGCAGTTAGATTTCATATCTTAAAGGGGCAAAGCAAACCCAGTGTATAGGTTATATTTGAAAGTCTTCTAAGAAAGCTAAAATCAGGTCTAGCCTACAAATCACACCTGCCCAGCTTAAGAAATAGCAAAGCTATCCCCTCTGATTGCCATTTTCTCTCCAAGTCTCCCTGCTGTTCGAAAGAATCCTCTACTAGGTAGAGGAATAGAAGGGAAAGGTTTATTTCAGTCATATTCCTGAGAATGGATCCCTTACGCTTATACTCTCTGAATCAGAATTTTCTGGGAGATGGGAAGAACAGAAAAGTTTAAAAAAATCTCTCATACTAATTCTGAAACATAATTTGCTCCACCTGGACACCACTGTGTTTTAAGAGTATTTACATAGATGCACAAATGTATGAAGAATACATTTGAAGTGATAAGTTAGTTCTCTGAGCCACACACACACACACACACACACAATTCTTATGACTGTTCACTTCCTGTACTCACTTATCTAGCTAAACATATCTTAAATATATCGAAACGTATTTTAGACTTCACTTTCAAGGGAAAAAAATCCATCCCTCTAATTAGCTGTTATGCTTTTGTTCCTATTAATACCTAGCATCCTCTAATGTTTTTGCTTTGACCACCAGGAAACTACATTCAATGCTTTGCTATTATCATAGTTCAGATTTTTGGCAAATTTATTTACATCCTTTCCTGTTTTTGTTCTTCTGATGATCTGTGCCTAGTGTCAAACAAGGTCTTTTGTGTAAGACATCCCAGTCATTATTAGAAGTTGATTATATTTAAATAATTTACTAAAAAGAAAAACAGGCATTTATTCTCTAAGAATGCTTAAAAGCTGGAATGTATGGGAATTTCACATTCAGATCTCTCCTTGCCTCTTTTTCTCTGGGATCCCACAGGGAAGTGTCCCTGGAGGCTCCTTCCTACTCATCTTGTGATAATAACTCAAAACGAACATTAATCCAGAAGGGCCCTGTCTCGTGTTAACAAGAATTTTTCAAGGAGGTCCATTTGAAAGGGCTTGGGGATGATGTGCTATGTCATAGCTTTTCACATAACAGGTCTGAAGATAATCATTTCTGAGAAAAGATGAAAGGGACCCAAACCCGTGGGGCCTGAGAAATAATGACAAGTCTGGAGAACGGGCCAGATGAAAGGAGGGTAAAGGACATTGTCAGCGTGCCACACGGAGGCTTTGGTTCAATGGGAACACGCTGGAAAAAAAAATGATGAAAAAACACACAAAGAGCACACTGTGCCTCTGCTCTGCTCCCCCACGTGCCTTGATAAACCGAGGACACAGGGAGATGAAGGTGCCCGTTCCCCAGACAGTACCACCCAGGACAAGAGCCTCTCCCTGGCTTCCTTGCTGCCTTCCTTTCTCAGCCCCTAGTGCCCCTTCATTTCCCTTTAACATTTTCCACAGCATCATTAGGCTTCTTTCTTTCTGTACACTTTTGAGGTTGCTATTTCATCTCGGTCCGATGACATCCAAGTTTTTAGCTAAAAGTTGCTGTGATTTGTTTTGTGATTTCTGGAGGAGAGTTTGGTGTGTGGCTGGCATACTTCAAAAGCAGCCTATGCATTTCAGCTTCTCTTCTCCTGGTAGAAATGTGACAGTCCATCCATTTCCCCTCCCAGACTGCTCACATTTGTGCCCCAGCTCAGGCCCCAGGCTCAGGTCCCCTGCCTATTCACGGCAGGCATGAAGCAAGCATTCCTGATTCACCTGGAACACACAAGTCACCCACACCTCTCTTGGGGGAAGTCTGGCAGCTCTTTCCTCAGTTTCAGGGATGTTTCAGGCAGCCCTCCATCACTGGAAAACACCAGATGGGATGGATGGAGGCAATTTTGCAGAAAGTGCTGCGAGATCGGCTTCCTCAGTGGTCTTTCCAGCTGGAAGCAGAGCAGCCAGAAAGCACTGCGTTCTCAGCCCAGTCTCATCGCCTCAAGAGCTACAGATGGCTTCCCCAAGCACCTGAAGTCTGTGCCGCTTCCCTGGACAGAATATGCTGCAAGCTGCAGAAAGTCTTTTGTCTGTCCACAGCGCAACTCAGACCCCAGTTTCTTTCTGCCTTGAGAATGAGAGCAGAAGACGCAGAGTAGAAAGAGCCAGAAGGTGGGGAAATGAATGTTTAATGTTTGAAACTCCCTGGGACTGGCCAGCTGCTCAAAAAGGTACATCAGGGGATATTTATAACATGGCTTCCTGTGGGCATGCATAAACAAGACTTTGAAAATGGTCCAGCTCCCTTCCTCCAGAAAGATGTGGATTTACCAGTTGAGTTTGAATTGATTGCATGATTCTTACATATTACTGACTATAGCATTTTTTTTCTTGTGCTTTTCCTCTCCTTTTTCTTTACTTTCAACTCTTACTTGACTGTTTAGTTCTATGAACATCAGCCAGTAGTCACAGGGGCTGGGATCAAGGCATTGGCACAAAGAGCCACGGTCACTGAATTGTTTCTGCTACTGTTTAATGAGTCTTGCATTTGTTTTTAATTTGAGCTGAGTGTTGGGGGCTGAGGCTAACTGGCATCGGAAAGGGTTTGGAAGGAAGAGTAACCCTGGGATGGCTGTCAGAAAGGCAGGCGAAGTGATCTTTGGTTTTACATAGTCACCCTCAGGAGGCCACCAGTGGTTGTTTTATGTCAGGCCCGGGAATAGTCCACTGTCGGTCAAGACCTCTCAGTTTCTGCGTGGTGTCATGGAAACTATGTTGAAAAACTAAATATTTTTTTTTTCTGATTAAAATATGATTTGCATCTTTTTCCCTTATTCCTCCATACAAAACCAAGTGTCACCCATTTCAGTCCAGGCTTTGCCCTGCACCAAGTTTCTCAACCACTAGGGCTGAGGAGCAAAAAAAGAGCGGCACTGATAATCTTAAACTCAAGATTTCCTAAAAGCTGGTGGGCTGGTGGTTACACTGAATCAACCTCCTGGGATTTGGGTGTATTCTTTCTTCAAGATGGTCTTCTTTCTTGAGGATAAATGAGGCTGACAGTCCATGCCTGCCATGACCCACACAATGCAGGGAATTCTATTCAGAATGCCACACATCAGTGCAGCTGCTGGCCAGGCTAAAGGAAAGTGCAAGGCCAACCAGATAACAGGCAAGAGTGAAGGATCCTGACATAGTAACAGCCTTTGTGCAATAAAATATCTTTATATTAGAGGACTTGGAAATTGTCAAAGTCCTTTTGTATTTGTTGATTCATTTCAGTCCTGCACAAAACCTTCAGCATGACAAGCGAAACTTAGCCCAGAATCTATCGGTTTTCTGTCTAAAACCTGGAAGGTGAGCCAAAGCCCAGTATTTGTCCAGCAACTCGAGACTTGGCTGAACTGTTCTGACATTGTGTGGGTTCATTCAAAGGGCTTTGGAATGTGCAAAATACAGCACCGTGTAGTTTTTGAGTCCAGCGGATCACATAGACATATGTACAAGAAACAAAACAAATGGGGTAAGGGATGAAATTGTACAGCTGACTTTGCCATGTGCTCAATGGCAGATCCAGTACCTAAAATATTGTTTGATGCTTATAGTGACAATTCTGTCCTCACTGATATGAGGAAACCAGTGCACACAGACAACTGTTGCCATTTACTAATTCACCAAGTTAGTGAAGACGATGCCAGAATTTAAATCCAGGTCTTATTGGCTATTTGTTCCAAATAATGTCTAATAGTACTTAGTGCTCTATCGCTTGTAAAACATATTCATATACTCCATTGCACCAGATCCCTATCACCCCTGTAGGTGTTGGGCAATGTGATAGATGAGGGAATGAGATTCAAATAGTTAACTGATTTTTCCCAGATCCCAAGGCTAGCAACTGGGAGAGTCAAAACTCCGTCCTTTTCAAATCTTCCTTTAGAAAATTCTTTTTTCCTATTTTACTCTGCTTCTCTGATAAACAGCATCAACAGCCACTTTTTATGGAGCAATTACTTCCTCTCAGACGCGACACAAAACATTTTCTCTGGCTTCTCCCTCTTAACCCTCACAACAAAACTAGGTGAGCTGTACCATTGTTACTCTAATTTTGCAGACAAGTAATTTAAAGACTACGCTGCAAGGTTACACAGCTAGTGAGTGGTAAGACTGGGCTTTCATCCCAGTTACTCTGATTCTGACTGTAGATTCCAAACCTTCACAGCTCTTCCTGTGTGTGGCATAATATACTTGAGGTGCACAGTTCCATGGAAGGATAGAAGAAGGAAATATTGATTTCAGCTAAAGAGATCTCCAAAAGCTTTGTGAAAGAAGTGACATTTGAGCTGAGCCTTAAGAGATTAAGTATCTAAGGAACAGATCGGCTTAGTGGCTTGTTTAAAATTTCATAATTGCTTCAAATACAGGTTTTCTTAAATTCAGATTCAGACTTTTTTTAAAGAATGTATTTCCTAGCCCTATCTAGCTGTTCCCTTCCTTCTCTGTAGACCCTTTCTCCCTTTCCTTGAGCTACAAAGAAATAGGCAGAATTTAGAAGGACAAGAGCCTCAGATTCTTCAAAGATTATGTATAAAAATACAGTAGTGTCATTCCATGGAGTCAAGTACAAAAGGTACAAACTGAAAGCATATATTCCTGCCCAAGCTAACTCAAATCCCTCTGCTAACAAAAACAGCATAATTTGCTCTATGAGTATGTGCAATCTAAAACATCCCAGCCTGTGAATCCAAACCTGAGAAATGCCCTAGCAAAGCTTCCATTCATGAAATGATATAAAGCAGAAGTAAAGCTTGACTCTATAGTCAAATTTTTAAAAAGCTATATTTCCATACAGTTTTCAAACACGTGTAAAACTCTTTTTCATGTGAAATAAATACAAGTCCTGAGTAGTTTTAATTAGCGATCTTGGAGACACGCTGCACCTGTTCCAATTCATCTGCAGAGATGAAAACCCTTCACCCTTTTCATTTGCTGACAAGTTAATAGACATTTCCAACTCAAGCCAGCACATGGAGTTCTGCAGCTTTCTTGTGACAGGTGAATAATAAAGCTGCACAAGAACATGGCAACCATACACAGAAAATCCTCAGCGAGTATAAATTCCTGAGTAGAGGCGCTAGGTCGCCCATTGTTCTGCAAGGCCCTGCATGTGTAGCTTATGTATCACTTTGTTTTTATTAACAGATTCAGTGAGTTGTAATTTACATCGCGTGTAATCCTCCCATCGAAAATACAATTCAGTAAGGTTAATATATTTGCAGAGCGGTGCAGCCATCACTAGAATCTAATTTTAGAACATTTCCACCACCCCAAAAAGAAATTTCATGCCATTTACAGTTATTCCTTATTCAACATCCCCCTCAACTTCAGTTCTAGACAACTACTCTGATGCTTCATTTTTATATTGTAGTATGGAAGGTATTAACTGTTTCACATGCTTGCTGCTTTGTGTATTGGGCTAGTGAATAATTGAATGGCACTTATATTCATTGGAAAACATGATATGGTATGACTATTACCATGGCAGTATGTGTGTGTGTGTGTGTGTGTGTTTGTGTGTGTGTGAGCATCTGTATTCATATGTCCATATAAACAGGCTAAACAGAAATAACAAGAAATCATTCCTGAAGAGAAGCAGAGGTTGGAAGACAGCTTATACTTTGATAGCAAAGCTGTCAGCAGAGATATTTAATATAACAAAGGCATTTTACAGAGAAAAGAGCAAAACTACAATTATAGTGGATTCTCATTATTTGGAGCTTCTGTAATTGCAGGTCATCTTTCTAAAATTTATTTGTAACCCCAGCATCAACTATTCATGATTTGCAGTCATTTTCAGACATGCGTAGAACAGCAACAAAAGTTTGAGATCCTTCACTTTCTTCTCTCATGTTTCTGCTGCGGCTGCTGCTGCTAAGTCGCTTCAGTCGTGTCCAAGTCTGTGCGACCCCATAGACGGCAGCCCACCAGGCTAGCTGAGGTCAATCAAGGGGACGCTTTGCCATCTTGTTTAAGCTCTCAAACGAGATCAGTGCAGATGGAGAAGGTTAGGACAGTGCAGTATGATGCAAGAAGCTTCAGCTCTTTGGCCAGTTGGATGGGCTTTGACTCCAACTTTGGCACCTGTTAGTGGAGCAGCTTTAGGCGAGTAAGTTAAAATCTCTGACCTGACTTATTCACTTGTAAAATAAAGTAAAATAAAGAGGATAGAATCTACATGAAGGAGTTTAAAGATTATGGTCTGTGGGAATCTCTCTCTCTCTCTCTCGTCTTCCTCTGGTTCTCTCTTTCTCTCTTTCCTGTCTATTTGTTTCCTCTAGGGGTACTGGTTCACACACTATTCACTAAATCTGTGTTCTTTAGAGAACGTAGCTATTGTGAATAATGAGAATCAACTATACATTATAGATATTGTTGACTGTGATAGGGAAGAAGGAAGAGACTTTTTCATACAATAAACTTTCTGTGGATAATTTATCCTATGAAATAATGACAACTCTCTTCAAATTTCCTGTTTCAAAAGATAGAAAAGAAATCTTTGAAACCACAAGTTAGGAATTTATTTTGCTGCTAGTAATGCAAATCGGAGTGAATGGACTTGAAAATGGAGATTTGTTATTCAAACATAACAAGATATTTGAGAGTTGAGATGCTGGTGTTGGTTTAGCTGCTCACGGTAGAAACCGAGGCTGTTACCAACCTCCCACTCTATCATCCTCAGTCTGGCTCTCATCCTGTTTTTGCCTCTCAGACACAAAATGGCTACAAAACCACCAGACCTCATGGGAAGGGAGGGGAAGGAATAGGACATAGAACATTATTCAATCTGTCCTTTATTAGGATCAGAAAAGAATTTTACCAGAAATGACTCCCCATAATTTTTTCATCAGTTTCATTGGCCAGAAATGTGCTTTATGGCTATTTAAGACCAATTAGATGTTCTAATTTTTAGTGTGACCTGGTCGTGTTGCTATCCCCAGTGAAATCAAGTTTTGATAAACCATGAAGAAGAGGTCACAGGCATTGGATATTCTAGGGACTAAATGGAATTGAACACAATATCTGGATATAAGCAGACTGGAGCCTCATTTGAATTTCTGATGTGGTATCTATTCTGGTAGGTAGCTCAGGTGCAGAGATGTTCCCTGGCTTTAACCCTATACCATAAAATGAAAAAACTGGCTATCCAGGATTGAGATTCAACTGATCCTTCATCCCACTACAGCTCACGAGCTTCCTTTGTGACTATTTGGTGAAATATTTTATTCTCTGGAAAGAATGTAAGTCTGCTGCATGGATACAAACGTGAAGAATTATTTCTGCAAGTTGAGTATCTTGTTAAAAATAAGAGAAGAGACATTTTCAAATAAAAATGTCAGTCAGAGAATGAGAAGTTGAAAATCTTCATTCAGTTTCCCATGTGTATTTATAACTCTTGAGCCAAAGTAGGATATAAGGGCTGCTCTATGACAATGAAAAAGTCTTAAAAATCAGAATTTCCGAACCAGATTTTTGAGAAGTATTCCCACATTATTCTAAGCCCTTTAAAAACTACATAGTATTTTATTTAAATGTGGCAGGTTTAAGTTAATAAAAATTAATTTTATTAATTCAATGCATACATTTAATATATGCATTTATTTCATGGACCACTAATATTTTTATTAATGCTCAAAACATTGATCTTAAAAAAACTTTTAAATATTAGATTTCTAGTAAAAATTTTAACGTTCGTGCTATCAATACTGATAATTTCTCCAAGATCCCATACAAATATCAACAAAATTATATAATTTAGAATAATCTTATGAGCCCCTAGAATTTGAGAGCAAAACAAAAATTGAGCTCAGGCCAAAAAAATCAAGAAGAATCACTAACAATGAGACTAGTAAATCTGACTTGGGAAACGGATCATGTTTTGTATAGTCTATGCCTTGAACTAAAATTTTCCAGCCAGGAAAGTGGTAACAAAAGCCATTGACTCATTGTGTTGTCTATCCCTTGCTCAAGGTCACAGAAGACTAGTTAAGTCGAAAACTGAGCAGCTACTCCTCCTTACCCCTTTCACCTCCACATCATAGTGACTGTTTCCTGGATCTTAAGAATTCATCGTGGAGAATAAAGTGGTGACCAGTGTCTGGGTTCAGCAGAATCTGAGTTAAACCCTAGGTCCTTGACTAGCTTAGGCTGAATATTCATTTTCACATCTGTGGAATGGGAGTAATAACAGCACCTACTTCCAAGAGTTATGATGCTTATTTGAGGTGGTTTGCATAGCACAATTAGTCCTAGAGGAGACTTTCCTGGTGATATTGTGGATAAGAATCCACCTGCCAATGCAGGGGACCACAGATTCGATCCCTGGTCCGGGAAGATTCCAGATGCCACAGGGCAGCTAAGCCCATCTGCTGCAACTACTGAACCCATGTGCTATAGCTACTGCAGCCCGTGTGCCTAGAGCCTGTGCTCTGCAACAAAAGACGCCACCACAATGAGAAGCCTGCACACCACCACAAAGAGCAGACCCTGCTTGCTGCAGCTAGAGAAAGCCCAAGCACAGCAACCAAGATCCAGCACAGCCAAAAAAAAACAAAAGCCCAAGAGTTCACATATATTAAGTTCTCAGTAGTTGTTCTTACCTATCATCTATCAAACTATTATTGTGCTTCCTGACACCGTAAGGTACACATACGAGGGAGGAGGAGTGATGATGGAGGAGGTAGAGATTCTATAACCTGCCATTGGACTGAGGTACCATGGGCTGACGTGGTCTGAAAAATGGGACATGTGCTTCTTGGCCTGCATTGTCCTGTTTGTCCTTAATAACAACACAAAGAAGGCGTCATTCATGGCAAAGTCTTAAAGTATGAGATGCTACGGTTGCTCTGCTGAATATATTACGTGAACTAAGAATTACAGACTGATCACACCTCTTTGCCACACTGTGGAAAGACACAGATATTGGAGCCTAAGAAGTCACCACAAAGATACTGGCTATGCAAAACAAACAAACAAACAAACAGGCAGTTACAGGGTTACTGGATCAATAAAACAAAGACTAGGAGTCATAGGGAAGCAAGGATTTAGGTGAAGACTGATACAAAGAGGAGGCAGGATACAAAAATAAACTCTAAAGTAGTAGTCCTTGATTGAAGGTGATTTTGCAACACCGCCCCCCTACCACCTCCGGGAATATGTGGCAGTATCAGGGGCAGTTTGATAGTCATGATTTGCTGCTGCCGTTACTGGGTACCAGTTGGGAATGCTACTAAATATTATGCAATATATTATATATGCTGCTATAAACTACACAGGGCACTCCTTCAAACCAGGCCTCATCTGGCTCACATGCACTTAGTGCTGGGGTTGAGAAGCTCTACTCTAAAGGAAGGCTGATAGTAGAAACCAGGGGTCTTGATCATTGGAAGGGACCCTACAGGAAACTGAATTACCCATTAAATGCTACTGAAAGGCTTTTTGCTAGTTCAAAAGAAAAATAGAATATGCTAGAAAGAATATGTTACATATAGACTAGAAGAGGTGAGACCCAACCAATGAAAAATAGGTATATATAGAGAAAAAAAATGAAGATGGAAATACAGAGGTGCATCATAAATTAAAGTTTACCTAAATGGAAGCATCAGTTTGGTTTAGCTAAAAAAGACATCCTCCCATTTGTAATTAACCATGTTAAAAAAAAATCTAGGTGTAAAAGAAGAATAGTTTCTTCTTTTGGTTTAAACAAAACCCAAGCTAGTCTCAAATTTCTCCTGTCCAAGGTAAAATGCAAAACAAAAGAACAAACCATCATTCCACAGACAGACAAACAAAAATCTCCAGAACAAAGTCCATAGAAATTTAAGGACAAAGACTTCAATTAAATAAATGTATACCTAATCAATAGCCATCTTACATATGCAAAGAAAGATACTTAGATTCCATGCTTTCCACTAAAAAATATTAATATCCCAGTTAATAACAGCAAAATTGAAAAGTAATAACTTAGGATAGCCATGATATGAAAAGCCTGGTTGAGAAATAGAGACAGGTGAAACAACAATAGTTATTTAAATTTTGGTAACAAAGTCAAATTCAAATATTAAAATTATTCTTAAAAGTTAAATGAATAGTATTCGGTTCACACATTGCTTATGAACAGTAATCTCCATCTAATACCTCCAAATGAAATAATAAAAGCCAAGGTGACTTACCTGAAATAATAAATACAAAAAGTAATATCTTATTCATGATGTTTGTAATTTTAGAAACTGATATTAGGAATGACTTCTTACAAATAAAATTGTCTTTAGAGTTCTATTTTTAAATGTTTCATTCTTTCATGATCACTAATAATTTTAAATTGAATAATTTAACATATGTATCGAGAGAAAGAAAAGCACAGCACAAATGCAATATTTTTTAAAATTCATAAACTATGTGACATAAATAGGACCAAAATCATCTATGTATTTTTAACCTTTGGATTACACTGGATAAAGAGATGAGTTTTCTGTTAAAAACAATAATAATCCCATAATGAAGATAAATCTCTGTGTATTACATAATTTTTTCATCAAATATATAAAGCCTATTATGAATGCAAAGCTAAATCGATAGAAATGTTCAGATATTCATAGATAAGTAGTTTTAAAAGAAATACATTTGTAAAAACTGGAAAAATATTTTCAAAGTTTGCATCCATAAACACAAAACATAATCATTAATAATGTACAATGAAAATTGCTTGTACAGAAATATGTATCCTAGAAACACAAAAATACAATTTAAAGAACTGATGAAATATTTACTTAAAAATTGCATCTTAGAGTATAAATTAAGCAATAAAACATTACAAATATATGAAAATATACATACAGAATGCTCCAAATTCAAAACTATTGAAGCACATTACTTGAAAGTAAAAGAAAATGTTTCTTGAACAGAACAAATTAAGAAGAAAAAAACAGAATCTTACAAGTAACTCAAGTAAATGAGGGGGAAAATCTTTCTTTTTTTATTCAGAAACCATAAACTTCTTATCAATATTTGTAGAATGTATCCAAAGTTATGCTCAGAGGCAAATGTACATCCTTAAATACTTTCATTATTCATTAACAAATATTAAGCTAAGCTTTCAACTTCTATAAAATAACACAAGCTGAAGGATAGCAGCAGAATAAATAATATTGAAATTTATTAACTCAATATATTTGCAAAATTAAAAAAATTTACTCTGTGGTGTAATAAGGAACATAATAATTAAATATTAGGAAAATAGCTTGCTTTTTTAATTAAGAAAAAAATGAATAAACCCACAAATATTATGTTGTTAGAATGAAAGGACTATTTCAAAGTAGTGGAATTTTATAAAGTATAAGAAAATTTTATGTAAAAATTTATGCCCCCAAATTTGAAAACCTTAATGAAAAAAAACTTTCTCAAGTTATTTTTAGCTGATGAAAAGTGATTCCAGAAATCTTAGAAAACTGAAAAATTGTCTAACACTTATTGGAAAGAATGAAAAAAATCAAAGCTTACTAGGGTCTGATAGATTTATAAGGATTTATTTTAGATTATTAATTTAAAAATTCCAGTGTCATGCCAAATATTTCATTAAGTCAGTTGCATATCTGAGGTTATTGATATTTCATTACTTAGTAAAATATAAAAGTCTATCAATTTATTTTGTGATACTAATATTACCCTGAGAAGTAGACCATAATTAGCATGTCTCACAAGTAGACCAATAAAATTTATGAATGCAGGACAAAAATTATAAATATATTACTTAAAATAGTATGTTAATGGAAGAATTATAAAAATCATTATTCATATTAGGAAATTAATTGTTAAAATAATCATGGATAAACATATTTCTTCAACATGACTTCTATTCTAAGCTGCTGCTGCTGCTAAGTTGCTTCAGTCATGTCCAACTCTTTGTGGCCCCATAGACAGCAGCCCACCAGGCTGCTCCGTCCCTGGGATTCTCTAGGCAAGAACACTAGAGTGGGTTGCCATTTGCTGCTCCAATGCATGAAAGTGAAAAGTCAAAGTGAAGTCACTCAGTCGTGTCCGACTCTTCATGACCCCATGGACTGCAGCCTACCAGCCTCCTCTGTCCATGGGATTTTCCAGGCAAGAGTACTGGAGTGGGGTGCCATTGCCTTCTCTAATTCTCAGTAATGAAAGCTAATGTTATGATTACTGAAAAATACTGGAAAAAGCATTTTTTCTTAAATGTAGATTATTACAAAATTGCCTGCTGTCCCCAGTGCTATTTCACATTGCTTTAAGACACTGACCGAGATAAGGAAACGTGAAAGAAGTCACTCAGTCGTGTCCGACTCTTCATGACCCCATGGACTGCAGCCTACCAGCCTCCTCTGTCCATGGGATTTTCCAGGCAAGAGTACTGGAGTGGGGTGCCATTGCCTTCTCTAATTCTCAGTAATGAAAGCTAATGTTATGATTACTGAAAAATACTGGAAAAAGCATTTTTTCTTAAATGTAGATTATTACAAAATTGCCTGCTGTCCCCAGTGCTATTTCACATTGCTTTAAGACACTGACCGAGATAAGGAAACGTGAAACACAAATAAAATGTGCAGCTACTGGTAATGAGGACAGACTATCAATATTTATGAGTTGCTTCTGTGAAAACACAATTAACTGAAATATGATTTAAGATAATATAAAATGAATCAAACCCTTCCCAATGCACTGGCAGTAGCAAATTGAAAGATGGAATGGGAAAATAAGGTGTTTATGATGACAACGAAACACAGACCAAATGGAACACCTTGATAAGAAGTGTGGAAAACTATATAAATTAAAAAAAAATTAAACTATTAGCATATAAAGCATGATGATATATATCATATTTCTAGATGGAAATATCGAACATTGTAAGGGTAGTATCGCTCCCTAAATCGAGATAGTCCCATTCAAGATTTAAATTAGATTGTTTTGCTCTTTTTGGCAAGGAAATGGAAGACTTGTAAAGGTAAAGAAAGAACTGATAATGTTGAAACAGAATGACACAAGTGGTAAAAAAAATCCAATTTTAATGGATATGAAATTATAACAACCAAGAGATAGTTGATGATGATGCTGTTAAACTGCTGTACTAATATGCCAGCAAATTTGGAAAACTCAGCAGTGGCCACAGGACTGGAAAAGGTCAGTTTTCATTCCAATCCCAAAGAAGGGCAATGTCAAAGACTGTTCAAACTGCCACACAATTGCATTCATCTCACCCACTAGCAAAGTAATGCTCAAACTTTTCCAAGCCAGGCTTCATGAACCACGAACTTCAAGATGTTCAAGCTGGATTTAGAAAAGTCAGAGGAACCAGAGATCAAATTGCCAACATCCGTTGGACAATTGAAAAAGCAAGAGAATTCCAGAAAAACAGCTACTTCTGCTTTATTGATTACACCAAAGCCTTTGACTGTGTAGATAACAGTAAACTGTGGAAAGTTCTTCAGGTGATGGGAATACCAAACCACCCAACCTGCCTCCTGAGAGATCTGCATGCAAGTCAAGAAGCAACAGTCAGAACCAGACATGCAACAACACACTGGTTACAAATTGGGAAACAAGCCTGTCAAGGCTGTGTATTGTCACCCTGCTTATTTAATATATGAAGAGTACATCATGTGAAATGCCAGGCTCAATGAAGTACAAGCTGGAATCAAGATTGCTGGGAGAAATATCAATAACCACAGATATGTAAATGACACTAAGTCATTTATGGCAGAAAGTGAAGAGAAACTAAATAGCCTCTTGATGAGAATGAAAGATGAGAGTGAAAAAGTTAACTTAAAACTCAGCATTCAAAAAACTAAGATAATGGCATCTGGTCCCATCACTCCATGGCAAATAGATGGAGGAACAATGGAAACAGTGACAGACTTTATTTTCTTGGGCTCCAAAATCACTGAAGATGGTGACCATGGCTGTGAAATTAAAAGACACTTGCTCCTTGGAAGAAAAGCTATGACCAACCTAGATAGCATATTAAAAAGCAGAGACATTACTTTGCCAACAAAGGTCCATCTAGTCAAGGCTATGGTTTTTCCAGTGATCATGTATGGATGTGAGAAGTGGATCATAAAGAAAGCTGAGTGTCGAAGAATTGATGTTTTTGACTGTGGTGTTGGAGAAGACTCTTGAGAGTCCCTTGAACTGCAAAGAGATCAAACCAGTCAATCTAAAGGAAATCAGTCCTGAATATTCATTGGAAGGGCTGATGTTGAAGCTGAAACTCCAATACTTTGGTCACCTGATGCAAACAGCTGACTCATTTGAAAAGACCCTTATGCTGTGAAAGATTGAGAGCAGGAGGAGAAAGGGATGACAGAGGGTGAGATGGTGGGATGGCATCACTGACTCAATGGACATGGGTTTGGATGGATTCTGGGAGTTGGTGACGTACACAGAAGCCTGATGTGATGCAGTCCATTGGGTCTCAAAGAGTTGGGCATGACTGAGTGACTAAACAGAAGAGATAGTTGAATTGATATAAGGATCAAAACACATGTTAATTGAATGGAATAGTTGGCCTTAAATTACACTACAGAATTTATTAGAATCTATTTATGACAAATAAAGCAACATACACCAATAGGAAATTAATTATTCAAGATATGGTATTGGGAGAATAAATGTATGAGAATGATGAGGTAAGGTTTTTTCCTTATATAGTCCATTAGTATGTATTCCATATATTTAAAGAACTGGTAGAAATAAAGATATTCTGCAAAGAACTCTACTAAAATGGGGTTTCCCTGATGACTCGATTGGTAAAAAAAAAAAAAAATCCGCTTGCAATGCAAGAGACTGCCTGCAGTGCAGGAGACCCTGGTTTGATCCCTGGGAAGTCTGGTGGGCTATACTCCATGGTGTCGCAAAAGAGTTGGATACAACTTAGTGAGTAAACCACCACCACCAAACATACCCAACCTGTGCATGTTCGTGTGTGCATATTTTGGAAGAATGATTTTTCTGAGTACAAATTACTCAAAAGATATCTAAAACAGGTACTTTAGTAAAAAACGTAAAATGCAAGATAAATATTCTAGTTTTTTGAAGAATGTACAACCAGGAAACATCCTTTTTATATGTATATGTAGATTATATATATATATATCACAATTTCAGTGATACACAATATCAATGAAAAGAGATTTAGGGGGATGAGAGTGGGATCAGGAAAAGGTCAAGGTGGGTTTCTGCTTAATTTCTGTTTTTCAGTGTTTTACAAGGAGGAGAATCAATTTTGTTTGTGTAATTAAAATTAATTAGTTTTAAAGATAAAAATTAAATCCATGGATAACTTCATACAAAAATCATTGTATTATATGCACATTACACAATTTAAAAAGCAGAGCAAAAAATTATGAATCAAATGAAAAACTGAGATATTATTGCAATATATATTTTCACATTGAAAATGTCATTAAGAAAACTTAAAAAAAATGCTTCAATATAGAAGTGGCCACTTGATATGAAGAATTTACAGAGGCTAGAAAATGCATTGAAAAGATCAATTCTGCAAGTAATCAGGGATGCAAATGAAAGTAATATTGATTTTTCACTCACCACATTGAAATAGATTTTTTAAATATATTTCAATACTAGAGAGAATGAATTTTATGAGCAGTTTTATAAACTCCTAATGTGAGTGTGAATTTGGGTAAGTTTACTATGAAACAGTTTATTTTTTTTGTTTGTTTGTTTGTTTTTATTTACCAAAATCCTTAACGGAAATTTACCCTTTGCTCCAACAGTATTACTTTTCAGTTCAGTTCAGTTCAGTCGCTCAGTTATGTCCGACTCTTTGCGACGCCATGGACTGCAGGCCTCCCCGTCCATCACCAGCTCTGGAGTTTACTCAAACTCATGTCCACTGAGTCAGTGATGCCATCCAAGTATCTCATCTTCTGTCATCCCTGTCTCCTCCCTCCTTCAATCTTTCTCAGGATCAGGGTCTTTCAAATAAGTATTACTTTCAGTTATCTATTAAATTTTTAAGAGAGAGAGTGACAGACAAGTTTTTGTACAAAATGATTATTGCATCAAAATTTATCATATATAAATATGTATATATATGATAAAAAATAGTATAAAAAGTATAAAAAATAGTATAAAAAAATGAAAGCAATTCAAGTTCCAAACAATAGAGGACTTTAAATGCAGAATATCTGCATGAGGGCCTGATAGGCACCAATTAAAAATCATGTCGTAGAACTATGCTTCATCATCATAATAAGTGAGAAAGTAGAATACAAAACTTAATCAGTTTTTGTTTTAGGCTCCTCTGTCTATGGAATTCTCTATCAAGAATACTGGAGTGGGTGGTCATTCCCTTTCCCAGGGGATCTTCCCAACCCGGGGATCAAATCCAAGCCCTTCCACATTGCAGGCAGATTCTTTACTGTCTGAGCCACCAGGGAAGCTCTTTATTTAACAGGCATACATTGAATGCTCATCAAAATCCTTGCACAAAATAGCATCAAGTAATCAAAGTGCACCTGTGTGCCCAAGTATGTGTAGACATGGAGATAAAGCAGTATATATTTTGGTTATTTATATGTAATTATACATAATTGATTTAAAGTTATTATTCATTTTCTTCATTAAACTCTTCTGCTCTTAAATGTGTTTCTTTTTAGTGAGCATCCAGTTTTCACCGTCAGAGAAAAAAAATCAACAAGCATTAAAAATAAACAAAGCACACACGCCCTTTGCTCAGTGAGTTTCTATGCTTTTGCTGACAGCCCTGCATCCACTGAACATTCAAACAAGCAATTCTGACAGATTCTGGAGGCATTTAACAGGCATTTTTATGAGCGTTTAATGACCAAATATTTACAAATTCTCACGACACCTCTGTGAAACAGGGAAAGGAAGCACGTCATTCCTTCAAAAGGCAAGTTGTATTTGAAGTTCCTCCTTCACTAATCCTGTCCAGACTGTCAAATCTCCCCTATACTACACATGGCGATAGTTGTGATATCGCCATTACAGTTCCTAGGAATAAAAACAGTAAAATGCCACAATAACCAGAAATAACTTTATCCGAAGGGGAAACTGATGCCTGCTTGGGTCACCTATGTCCTTTTCTTAGGGTCAACAAAGTCCCCACAGATTCCCCAAATCCATCTCCATGGATTCACTGATATGGGGACTAAGAGGCACCACATCCTTTCACTATTATTGAAGCAAACATACGTTCAACACCTGCTTTCACAGTTGCTGGTGATAACAGCAGTGAAAAACAACACCTGAGGTTATGACTTCAGGGAGCTCACAATCTAGTGTAATGAACCTGGCCTTCCCCCTCTCTCTCCTCTTCCCAGGCCTCCCAAAAACTCAGAGTGCTGTCTTAGCTTCTTCAAAGTTTCCAGAACAATCTAGATATGAAATAAAACTATAATGAATATGCACATATCTTTTGCTGAAAATTAAAGCACACTCCTAACCGATCCTGTGATAGACTATCCCAACCTCATTTGTGGTCTTGCATTACTTTCGAAGACTGCTGCTGCTGCTGCTGCTGCTAAGTTGCTTCAGTCGTGTTCAACTCTGTGTGACCCCATAGACGGCAGCCCACCAGGCTCCCCCGTCCCTGGGACTCTCCAAGCAAGAACACTGGAGTGGGTTGCCATTTCCTTCTCCAATGCATGAAAGTGAAAAGTGAAAGTGAAGTCACTGAGTCGTGTCCAACTCTCAGTGACCCCATGGACTACAGCCCACCAGGCTCCTCCGTCCAAGGGAGTTTCCAGGCAAGAGTACTTTCAGAGACTACATCCTGCCAATCAAACCCTAAATCTGATGCCAATAGAACAGTGCTGGTGAATATGGTAGCCACTAGCTACACATGGCAGCTATTTAAATTCAAATTACAATTAATTCAGAAGTTCAGTTCCCAAATTAGCCACCATTCAAAGAATCAATTACCACATGGCTGGGGCCATTGTATTGGGGAGGACAAACACAGAAACATCATTGTGAAAGGTCTGTTGGGTGGCACTGCTCAATAGTTGTACTTGGATTTGCATTATTTGTTTGTTAAATAGAAACTTTACACAACCCCCACCTGTGCTTCTGAATCCTGTTGTCTAGTCTGTCTTCTCAGATCTAAGCTCTTCCCTAAAGACCCCAGACTTCCTCACGGTAATGAAATACTCAGGTGAACACTGCTAAATGACTATGTTTATGAGACTCTCACTCCCGTTTTCACTATGTTCTTCCCACCTTGCATTTTAAATGGGCACCACCTTTTGAATTGTGGCTGAGTCTGCCACGCACAGATCTTTAAGGCAGTTTGGACCACTCTCTACTTTAGAAACTGAGTGAGGGTGTGTATGTGTCTGACTCGTTGTGACCTCATGGAATGTAGCCCACCAGGTTCCTCTGTCCAAGGAATTTTCCAGGCAAGAATACTGGGGTGAGTTGCCATATTTCCTACTCCAGCAGATAGAGCTTCCCAATCCAGGGACTGAATCCAAGTCTCTTGCGTCTTCTGCATTGGCAGATGAATTCTCTACCACTGCACCACCTGGGAAGCATTTCAGAATTTAATTCCACTTAACAGTAACCTATTCATCTTCCAATTATTCATTATCTCACTGTTCCCAACCCTGTTCTCAGCCTCTTAAGATTGCCTCATCCCTGGACCTCACATTTATTTATAATATTCCTGGTTCCAATCACATCTCCCATCTGTCTGTAATTTATATTCTTTGTAGGAGAAACTTTCCTCTGGCTTCCTTCAAAGTTATACTTACCAATTAACATTGTTCTCAAGACTCCAGGCTTGCAGGTATAAACATTTATCCCCACAAAGTACCTGAATTTAAATGAATTTCCTTGAACCTCGACTTGACTGCCACTTTTAGAATCCAAGTTCTTTGACCCAATCTTCTCCCACGGTCCTAGACTATATTTGTGGGAAGATGTTTTTCAGGGTTCTCCCTCCCTCTCCTCTTCCAGTCCCAGGAACTGCCAGGATAATATGCCTTACATCTAAGTCTTAAATCATTCATCGAACAACATCAAAAGCTCCTATGTCTTGAGCACAGCACTACAACAAAAGAATATCCAGAGAGGAATGAAACCTTTCCTTAAGGAGATCACTATGTAATCACTATGTAATTATGACATGAAATTCTTTGACATGGAAAGAAGCCTTTCTTTCTGCTGTAAGAGATCATGTTCAGAATATAAGTAAAGCTTAGAAGAAGCAAATCACTGTCACAAATTTACTTCTGTCATAAACAAAAAGACTGGTTCAGAAATGAGAAGAAGGAGGCCATTAAACAAAAAGATGGAAATAACAAAAACTCTTTCTTTGTGAGATTCTGGTTTTCATATATTTATGCTTTTTAAAAAATTTAAAAATTATGACTGAGGAAAAGAATATTTGCAGGGTTTCCTTGGTGGTCTAGTGGTCGAAAATCTACCTGCCAATGCAGGCATCACGGTTTGATCACTGGTCCAGAAAGATCCCACTTGCCACAGAGCTACTAAGCCTATGCGCCACAGTTACTGAAGCCCATGTGCCTAAAGCTTGTGCTCCACGTGAAAAGCCACTGTGATGAGAAGCCCATGCAGCGCAATGAAGAGTAGTCCCTACTCACTCAAACTAGAAAAAACCCACATGCAGAGTGAAGACCCAGCACAAACAAAGTAAATAAATAAAATTTTAAAGGAATATTTGCAAATTTTCTTAATTCTTGAGTAGTCCGGATTGCTCTGATCAATTAGAAGCATTTCAACTTTAGATTCATCTTGACCATTTCCTTGAGTCCCTCCAAGTATGGGTCTCAGTACAGATATTCCTCCTTATTCAAGGCACCCTGTTAATGACTTTCATGATCTTAGACTGCTCTATTCTGAATACTCATTCATTCACTTATTCAGCACACATTTGTTAGTTATCCAGACAGTGTTAACCCCTGTCCTGGGTGTCAGGAACACAGTGATGGGCATGAGAGACAAATCCCTGGTTCCCAAACATGTTACACTCAGATAAACTGATAAATAAATATTAAAGTATCTGGTACTGAAACCTGCTGGAAAAAATAAAATGGGGGGAAAATCAGTTGTTTTTTAGGGTATTTAGGGACAAGCTTTTTGAGGAGGTAGATAGCAAAATGGAATGAGGTGGTAAACTGTATGAATTTGAGAGGAGTGTCTCATACAGAGAGAAAAACTAATGAAAAATCCCAGAGCAGGGGAGTGGCATACACTAGTTTATGTTTTCAAAGGATTTTCCAGCTTCTGTGTGAATGATAGACTCCTGGCAAGACAGAAGCAAACACACCATGAAGAGGCTCTGTATCCTTCAGGTGACTCAAAGCTATTGTAAGTCCCACATGTCCAGTACTCCTGAGTCATTCTGAACCCTAAGTAGGATGTAGTTTTTTCCTCATCTCTCCCCTGTAATTTATTCTCAGGAATATATGTGTCTTATGTGTCTGTTTTGTCAACGTTAACCTTAAAGGCTCAATCATAATATTTTGTGGCAGGGGTAGGAAAAGTAGTTCAATTTGATACTGTTTAGCCCTCAGTTCAGAGAAGGCAATGGCACTCCACTCTAGTACTCTTGCCTGAAAAATCCTATGGACGGAGGAGCCTGGTAGGCTGCAGTCCATGGGGTCTCGAAGAGTTGGACACGACTGAGCAATTTCCCTTTCACTTTTCACTTTCATGCATTGGAGAAGGAAATGGCAACCCACTCCAGTGTTATTGCCTGGAGAATCCCAGGGACGGGAGAGCCTGGTGGGCTGCCATCTATGGGGTCACACAGAGTCAGACATGACTGAAGTGACTTAGCAGCAGCCCTCAATTACTGAATCACAGTAGTGCTTACTGGAAATGGCATTGGTTGCTATAGTCTTGCTGTTTGTATTTTTACATGAAAAAGAGTAACTCCAGCATGGCCATCTCCGCATTGCCAAGAATAAAATCCTAGTTTCACCAGGGCATATCAAGACTGCCTTCCACTTATCTGTCTTTTTGGCATTTGTGGGAGCTTATATATATACATATATATATATATATATATATATGGAGAAGGCAATGGCAACCCCACTCCAGTACTCTCACCTGGAAAATCCCATGGACAGAGGAGCCTGGAAGGCTGCAGTCCATGGGGTCGGTGAGGGTCGGACACGACTGAGCAACTTCACTTTCAATTTTCACTTTCCACTTTCATGCATTGGAGAAGGAAATGGCAACCCATTCCAGTGTTCTTGCCTGGATAGTCCCAGGGATGGGGGAGCCTTGGTGGGCTCCATCTATGGGGTCGCACAGAGTTGGACATGACTGAAGTGACTTAGCAGCATATATATATATATATATATATTTAATTCAGAGAATACCTAGAGACATTTACCCTTTCCAACATAAAACCTTGAGTGAGACCATAAAAATTATATTCATGCTATCTTTCCTAATGAAAGCAAGCATATGCTTTCTTCATTAAAATGGCAGAATGGTAAACACAGACAAAATACATTAGTTACCATTAGCAACTGTATCAAAATTAGCAAATTTAGGTTATACTTGAAGAATTATATATATATATATATATATATATATATATATTAGTAATCATTTCCCCAGTATGAAGGCTCAATGCAGTTTGATGGGAGGGTCTAAAAATACACTTTTTGCATAAAAATCAGTTGAAGCAAATTAGCTGTAACATGGGAAATTTTAAAACAGGGCTGGTAATAAAAAATATATATAATTTGATTCTGCTTCCACAAAGATGTTATTTTTTTGTACAAAAAAGTCTTGAATGTAATGATAATAAACACCACTGAGTTTAAGTTCTTTTAATTTTACTTTGATACACTGTTTTGACTTTATTATGGGCTTTGACCTACAGATTATTAAAAAAAAAACTTTAGCTCTGTTTCAGCATTATTAGAGAGAATTTAAGTCTAATGTTGATAGATTATTCATTTTATATTTTATGATGACATATTCCCTCATATGTCACTGCAAATGGAGATTTTAGCACTTTCTTATGTGTATTTATTTTGACTGGTGAGAGAAGATCATAAAGCTGAGGGCTGTGTGCTTAAGTAGCTGGTTTATTTGTGGAATATTTTTTCAAACATAAAAGTTATTATTTTTTATCACCCACAAACTGTCATTAGTATAAGTAATTTACTGAATTTTTATCAAACTGTGTTCTGGTACCTAATATGAGACAGACATGAGATTTCTTATTGAAGGCACTCTGTTTTGCAGTGCCCTTCTCAGGAGGAGTGGATAGAAAGTCTGAGGTTAACGATGTTTGGGGTAAAAGTGAATAGCTTATTTGCCTGCATAGTTAATGCTTGGCTGTTCGTGACTAGATACTGATCTAGTCAGGATGCCTGTAATCCTGGAAGTTTGCCATTGGCACAGTGCTCACCTTCTATGCTTCCTTTGGTCATTATTCTTATTAGCTTGGTATAGGTAGAAAACAAGTTATAGTTGAGTTTTATTTGTTTCAGAATTGAGGTCAGGTAGCATGAATCTTTGCATGCACTGTTAAGTCAATCTTTGTATGATTTAATCAGATTGTCAACAGCACTTTGCACTAAGTAGCTGACTGCAGAAAAGTCAGAATTCTGACTTCCTTAACTCACGTAACATGATAAATTCAGAAAAAAACATACTACATGGGACAATTGATCCTGCTAACTTGATTTTTCCAGAATTGGAAAACATCATCTTAGGCAACACACATATGTAAACATCATTTAGGCAACACACATATGTAAAACTATGTGTTCAATAAAGGCTCCGGCATCTTTGAGCATCTGCTATATGGCACGCACTGAGCTAGTTGGTTACACCAGCAATAAATATTTATCGGGTATGGTGCAATCCATTTGTTATTGATCCTCCTATTGCTGTATTATCAACATTTCATTATTAACATGATGGCAACAATATCCAAAAAGCAAAGTTATTTCAGTTTCAAAGAAGGAGTTGTGCGAGAGGAGATCATTAAAATAAGGCACAAACCAGAGCCAAGGAACTTGGCAGGATGGTGGGTTCTGTCTGTTTGTCTTCTGGGAAACACTTTTCTGTGCTTATGAACCAATATGGAGCAATACCCTAGTGTTTTTCACACTCCATGTTGCTCTGTTTGTGTTCCATTTCCCTGTGAGGAAAGTGAACCAAGAAAGTTGGTTTCTCCTTAGGTTATGTGACCTACCGCGATGACTAGTGAAGCTACCCCTTCTATTCTGGCTAAAGTGCAAAGGTGACATGTATTCTAGGTGAAGTGGGTGGTATCAGCCTCTGAGGTATCTGGAATTGAATTCTATTCAATAGTTTTCTTTACGTTGGCCTCTGAAAACCCAATTCCAATGAATTCCTCTCTTAGTGGACGCATTACTTCTAGATGAACAGTGAGGAAGCGGAACAATTGTCAGGGCCATAGTGATACGAAGTTTCTGTTCTGGCCTGAGTCTCCAGAGCACCGAGATCTGAATACTTGAAGAGCTGTCGATATAGTTTCACACTAAATAGCTGTACTCCACTGCCTATAGTATGTATCACTGCAACAATTCTCTCTGTCCTATAAAGAGATATAAGAAGCTTTTGCAATATAAAGATCATTGATGGGTTTACCATTTTGTTATGTATTTTTCTAGACAACCCTATCCAGTGCTTGTACATTGTATTTAAGTTGACAACATGAATATAAAAATGAACTCAATAAACTGAGTCTTAGGGAGACATTATTTTCCTTCAGAGTTACATTAAAATTTTGATGGACCAAGTGTCCCATATTCCATTTTTTGTAGATGAAGAAACTGAAAGTCAGAGATGGCTAATGGCTTTCCCAAAGTCACATAGCTATTATTGGTAGGTATCAGGATACTGTCCTTGGAGTCACAGTATCAGACATGATTTAGCAACTGAGCACGCGCAAGATCAGGATATCCTTTTCTCATTTCCACTAATCAGATACTGAATGTGTGATACCCTGCAACCCTTTTCTTGGCCCTAGGGTTGTCTGAACGTGCTCAAGGTTTTCCTAGTATACATATGGTTGGTGAAGGTACACAGTCACCTCTCCATGTCTTTTAACTAACTCAAAAAGATTAATTTCTGAGCCAAATAGCACTACATCTGCCACTGGAAGCCAGGGGGTTATAAAGGCAAGGACACAAATTAGAAATGGAAGGAACTGTCTAAATGCTGACATTCACATTTTAGAGTGTACAGAACAGAAAGTACCCGATTATGGAATGAAGCAACTAGGAGCATGCTTAACCTCAAGCATCGAGAGAAAGAGCAGTCCAGAGGCTGGAGTATGTTTCCAAAGTGTCCATAAGTAGCAAACTGAACCAGAGAGCAATAAAGAAGAGGTACATCTAGGGTAACTAGAGGAAGTCTGATACAGTCCCTTTAAAAATAGTGTATGTGAAAATCCTGGACCAGAAAGTGAGGGATGCTCAAGGATTCATGGGGTGTGTCGTAGGAGCCAGCCTGTAGGGACTTGCAGTGATCAAAGCCGGGCCTCAAAAGTAATGATAGCTGCTGCTGCTGCTGCTGCTGCTGCTGCTAAGTCACTTCAGTTGTGTCTGACTCTGCAACCCCATAGATGGCAGCCCACGAGGCTCCCCCATCCCTGGGATTCTCCAGGAAAAAACACTGAAGTGGGTTACCATTTCCTTCTCCAATGTATCAAAGTGAAAAGTGAAAGGGAAGTCACTCAGTCATGTCTGACTCTTAGCAACCCCATGGACTGCAGCGTACCAGGCTCCTCCATCCATGGGATTTTCCAGGCAAGAGTACTGGAGTGGGTTGCCATTGCCTTCTCTGAATGATAGCAGTGTTTCATAATCTAATGAATAAAACAAGAATTAATAAGTGCATCAGTTCAGTTCAGTTCAGTCGCTCAGTCGTGTCCAACTCTTTAAGACCCCATGAATCGCAGCACGCCAGGCCTCCCTGTCCATCACCAACTCCCGGAGTTCACTCAAACTCACATCCACTGAGTCGGTGATGCCATCCAGCCATCTCATCCTCTCTTGTCTCCTTCTCCTCCTGCCCTCAATCCCTCCCAGCATCAGAGTCTTTTCCAATGAGTCAGCTCTTCACATGAAGTGGCCACAGTACTGGAGTTTCAGCTTTAGCATCATTCCTTCCAAAGAACACCCAGGACTGATCTCCTCTAGAATGGACTGGTTGGATCTCCTTGCAGTCCAAGGGACTCTCAAGAGTCTTCTCCAACACCACAGTTCAAAAGTATCAATTCTTCTGCACTCAGCCTTCTTCACAGTCCAACTCTCGCATCCATACATGACCACTGGAAAAACCATAGCCTTGACTAGACAGACCTTTGTTGGCAAAGTAATGTCTCTGTTTTCAATATGCTATCTAGGTTGGTCATAACTTTTCTTCCAAGGAGTAAGCGTCTTTTAATTTCATGGCTGCAGTCACCATCTGCAGTGATTTTGGAGCCCCAAGAAATAAAGTCAGCCACTGTTTCCACTGTTTCCCCATCTATTTGCCATGAAGTGATGGAACCAGATGCCATGATCTTAGTTTTCTGAATGTTGAGCTTAGAATAAATGAATGAATGAATGAATGAATCTATGAATAAATGAAATGAATAAATAAGTGAATGAATCTATAAATAAGTGTAAAAGAGAAAAGTCTTCCTTTCCATGGAATTCTAATAGTTATTAGAGAAGTGGTGGAGTTAGAAAATTAGTATTAGATGCTAAAATTAGCAGGTGAATGTTTGTTGAGACATAGAGTGATTACATCATCTCAACCACAAATTACTTAGCATCTCTTCATAAGTTACGTTAATTTTAAAGGGAAGATAGTAATCTTACAGTGAAGGACAACAGTTTAACCAAGTGATTCAAAGCTAATATCATCAATATACCAATACTGGGATGAATCACTAACATGTGTCTCTTGCTGTGACACACATAGACATCCAATTGCATATATAATACTTCTGCCAAAATGTATAATCTAAATATAAAGAGAATCAAATATTGGACAAGCAACAACCAAGAGCAATGCTACAAAATAACTAGCACGTGTTCTTCAAAAGTTCTAGGCCAAGAAAGAAAATAGAAAGGCTGAGTAACTGTTCCAGATTAAGGGAGAACAAAGAGACAAAGATTCTGAATTAGACCCTGAGCTGGGAAAAATAGTTAAAAGGAAATTAATGGGGGAAATTAGTGATATTTAAATGTGGACTCTTAGATAATAGTATTACCTCAATTCTTAATTTTCTGATTTTGATACTGAAATATTTGGGGGAAAGGGGACACAATGTCTTGAGTTTACCCTTGAATGAATGAGAAAAAAATAATATGCATACATGCATGTTAAATAATATATGGGAGAGGACAGAGAGAATGATAAATAAATGGGTCAGAATAAAAATGCTTGGATAATTGGAGTAAAGGTTATGCCTGAGTTTCTTATACTGTCCTTGCAGCTTTTCTGTAAGACTGAAAGTATATCAAAATCAAAAATTTCCAAAATCATGCACATTATGTGTCTGACTAGATTCCATCACAATAAGGCATGAAAAATTCCAACTAAGTTAAAGAATTAAAACACTGCTGAAAGCAAATAAGACCGTGAACTAAGGGGTGTATAAGCCTTGTTCAGTTGAATCAGGCTGAAAGGGAAGTTGTGTTAAGACAGTTTCTAGATGCACAGCTTATAATGAGCTCCCATATTCATGCCCCAATAACTGGACTCATCAGAACATATTTTCTTTAGCTGTGAAAATAGGATCACAATAACTAACTTGCCAGGGCTTTTTGTTAGGTTATTTAAAATAACAGATATAGAGCAACCAGGATTGCGCCTGACACATAGAAAATACTCAACAAATATTGCCCATTTAATATCCATCTCCACTGGATTTCCCAGATTTTCTTTAGATGTCACATGTAAAATTTCTCTAATTCCGTATCAAGGCTATTCACCCTTGAGCCCATGGCAAGTTATTCTAAAACTTAGGCTACTGTTTCATGACCCATAAGAAACAGCTCCTATCATAACCCTGAAGGGAAGAAATATAACACTTGAGAGTTAGGATAATAATGAACACTTTTCTTTCCATTTCAGAATTATTCAAATGTATAGTCAATGGATCCCAGTGGAAGCATATTTCTCTCTTTAATTTCTGCCTGAAGACTTTGTACCACGTTTCTCCCTTAGAACAAACATGGGAAAGTGTTCTGGGAAAAGGAGTATTTTAGTGAATCAATAAGTAGGATGTTTTCTTTAAAAGGACTACAAATTCTTTCCATGTTTTTTTTCCTTAGTAACATGGGTGCACATGTTTAGAATCTAATCAGCCAAATTAATAGACTCCAGTGGCAAAGAAGTAAATTGAGAACTTGGATTTTGGCATTTTTATATTACTTCCTAATGGGTATTTCTATTGCTTGGTGATGTTTTAATTTTATTCTACAAATGTAGTGAACACTAGCACTGGTATAAAAACTAAGGATGTACCTCAAGAAGTAGAAAAACACTCTTTACCCCAAATTATGCTTTGCATATGTCTTCCTTTCACAAATCATGGAAAAATGCAATTTGATAAAAAGGTAAAATGAGTGACGCATAATTTATTACATAGAAGTTGAGAAATTTTAGTGAGCCAAATGGAGAAAACAGCAGAATTCTAGAATCTTAGGGGTAAGGGTGGAGGTGGCAATTACAGATTCTAGTTACAACTTTGTTAGTATTACTTCCTCTCTCCTGGATAGCTTCGCGTAAGTCACTTAACAATTGTTCTGCACATTGAAATTACATCTATACTAATCAAAAAAAAATTGTTAAACTAATGCCAGGCATAAACTTTAATACTTTAATAAATTTATGATGGGGTACTTATCTCTGTGTTTGAACATATTGGCAAGCCTGTTGTTCCTTAAACATCATCACTTAAAATTATGCACAAAAATGCCCCATTCCTTTGTGTAGCTGCCTGGTAGAATTTGCCACTTATACTAATCAGTTCCAACCACTAGTCAATCAAGTAGCAAGCATGGGAGAAATAAAACTCAATCATGCATTTAATAAATATTTGCTGAATCAAATTAGTAGTTTTAAGAGAGGCAGGATGTAACATGGAAACAGAACTGGATTTATAGCCAGACAAATGGCGATTAAATTCTATCTCCTACTTTAAAAATATGTGACCTTGTTTATTCATCTGTAAAATGGGAATAGTTATGCCTTCAGGACCAATCTCACAAACTGTTTTGAAGGTTAAATTTAATGCATATAAACTTATTTTCTAATAAGTGTATGTCTGTGTGTCAGAATAATTCCTTTCTTTTCAGTAAAATCATATTAGTCACATGTTACATTATTAAATCATTGCTTATTTTATATCCCTACTATATAGTTTTAGGTTGCCTAAGCAGAGACATTACTTTGCCACAAAGGTCCACCTAGTCAAGGCTATGGTTTTTCCAGTAGTCATGTATGGACGTGAGAGTTGGACTATAAAGAAAGCTGAGTGCCGAAGAATTGATGCTTTTGAACTATGGTGTTGGAGAAGACTCTTGAGAGTCCCTTGGACTGCAAGGAGATCCAACCAGTCCATCCTAAAGGATATCAGTCCTGGGTGTTCTTTAGAGGGACTGGTGTTAAAGCTGAAACTCCAATACTTTGGCCACCTGATGAGAAGAGCTGACTCATTTGAAAAGACCCTGATGCTGGGAAAGATTGAGGGCAGGAGGAACAGGGGATGACAGAGGATGAGATGGCTGGATGGCATCACCGACACAATGGACATGGGTTTGGGTGAACTCCAGGAGTTGGTGATGGACAGGGATGCCTGGTGTGCTGTGGTTCATGGGGTCGCAAAGAGTCAGACACGTCTGAGTGACTGAACTGACTACTTGTGGCTAACACAAAAGTATGAATAAAACTTATAAGAAACAACTGAACTATTTTTCAGAAAAGAGACAGACTTCTAGCTCCTCTCAGAGAATCATTTAAGATTGAGGGTAGGAGAGGCCATAGATGAAAGAATTCCAAAGTATAGCATGTCCAGGAGTGATGCTCATGTAGCTCATAAAGCTTAAATCCCCTCCAGTAAAAAAAAATACCTCTAGGAGGCCTTGTCTGTATAACATTGTAGTGGCTACTGCCACTTGGGTCAAGTGAAGCTGGTTGTGCTATTCTGGTTATTATTGCCTAAGCCAAAGTCAAGAGTGTTTGGACTAGCTGCAAAAAATACAAATAAAAAGACTAAATTTCTTTTAAATGAAAAATTACTATAATGTAAGCTCAAAGAAGGTAGGATATTGCTCAAAAAACAATGGAACCCTAATACCTAGAACAGTGTTGGGTACAAATAGGTTGTTAGCTTAATGCAAAAAAAAAAAAAAAAAGTTCTGGTGAAAAATTCCCTGCTGGTCAAGTGGCTAAGACTCTATGCTCCCAGTATAAGAGCCGGGTTTAATCCTTGATTAAGGAACAAGTTCTTACATGCTGCAACTAAGAGTTTGCATGCTGCAACTAAAGATCTGGCATGCTATAATGAACATCAAAGGTTCCACCTACAGCAACTAAGAGCCAACACAGCCAAATAAATAAATAAAAATAATTTTTAAAAATTCTTCTGGTACATATATACAATGGAATATTACTCAGCTATTAAAAATAATGCATTTGAGTCAGTTCTAATGAGGTGGATGAAACTGGAGCCTATAACACAGAGGAAAGTAAGTCAGAAAGAAAAACACCAATACAGTACATTATAACACATATATATGGAACTTAGAAAGATGGTAATGATGACCCTATATGCGAGACAGCAAAAAGACACAGATGTAAAGAACAGACTCTTGGATTCTGTGGGAGAAGGCAGAGGTGGGCTGATTTGAGAGAAAAGCATTGAAACATATATGTGAAATAGATCACCAGCCCAGGTTCGATGCATGAGACAGGGTGCTCAGGGCTGGTGCACTGGGATGACCCTGAGGGATGGGATGGCGAGGGAGGTGGGAGGGAGGGTCAGGATGGGGAACACATGTACACCCATGGCTGATTCATGTGAATGTATGGCCAAAACCATACTATTGTAAAGTAGTTAGCCTCTAATTAAAATAAATTAAAAAAAATTCTGCTTAGGGGGTCAGCCATATTGAAGAGTGATCCATAAAGACACTCTTTGAAAGTGTCGGTGGTAGATGACTCATGACAAGCCACTCAACACTATACTGTTCCTGTGTTGATACTCTAAATGTTTTCATTTTATTTTAACTGAGGTGATATAATCTCATATTCTGAAAAGATATGAACCAATCCTTCATATTCATGCAGGAACTCCCTAAGTATGTATCACAGAAAGATTCGATCCTTGCAGACTTCAACAGCTCAATTATTACAAAAAGAAAAACAAATCTTTCCTTGGGTACTCAATAGAAAAATGCAATTTTTGTTCTACCTAAAGCCAGGATGTAAAGAGCTAACTCTTGGAAAAGACTCTAATGCTGGGATAGATTGAGGGCAGGAGGAGAAGGGGGCGACAGACAATGAGATGGTTGGAGGGCATCACTGACTCAATAGGCATGAGTTTGAGCAAACTCCAAGAGACAGTGAAGGATAGGGAAGCCTGGCATGCTGCGGTCCATGAGGTCGCAAAGAGTTGGACAGGACTTAGTGACGGAACAACAAAGCCAGGAAGCCTTTCAATACTGTTCCTGCTACGGCAGCAGAAAGTGTTCTGCAGAAACCCAAATACAAGCAATTGGTGGATAGCAGTAGCAGAATGTCTGCCCTTGAAGAGCAGGGCCCTCACTGTTCTCTTTCTTCTTCTTGTCCCTGTTGTTTAGTTGCTAAGTTGGGTCCAACTCTTTTGTGACACCAAGGACTGTGGCCTGCCAGGCTCCTCTGTTCATAGGATTTCCCAGGCAAGAATACTGGAGTGGGTTGCTGTTTCTTTCTCCAGGGGATCTTCCTGACCCAGGGGTCAAACCCACATCTCCTGCACTGCAGGTAGATTCTCTACCACTGAGCAACCAGGGAAGCCCTCTTTCTTACATAGCAATAAAGACTACCAGAAATGGTCAGAACAATGGAAGTAATGTCAAGGAGTTCTCTTAATGGAAACCAAAGTGTTTGTACTTTAAATCCTGAGTTCTTTAATAGTAATACAATCCTCTGAAACAAAGGGGTGGGGGGGAAGGAGGAAGGGGAGAAAGAGGGAGGGGGAGGGAAAAGGGAAGAGGAAACAGAAGAATGACAATGGCTCTCACATAAATGATCTTCCAACTGAAGAATGAAAGAATCAGGACTAGAGACACGAGCAAAATGCACATCAAAATCAACTCATTACAGAACATTAGTATTAGATTTAACACAAGAGTCACAATGTAATGATTTCTGATTGAAGAGTGTCTATGTTCCCAAGTTATATGTTTAGCAAACAGTATACAATTCGCATTCGGTAGTACATGCTTAATTATTTCCAACTAAATCTTTGCCATCTTAACGTTGACAGATAAGTTCTAATTTAAGGAGAGACATGAGAGCAAGTGTACCCACTTGTATAAGAATTCTTACACGTTCTTAAAAAGTAATAACAACAAAAATATATTGTAGACAACCATGTCTATGGCANTCAACTAAATCTTTGCCATCTTAATGTTGACAGATAAGTTCTAATTTAAGGAGAGACATGAGAGCAAGTGTACCCACTTGTATAAGAATTCTTACAAGTTCTTAAAAAGTAATAACAACAAAAATATATTGTAGACAACCATGTCTATGGCAATTCAGTAAATGAAATGGTTACATGTTCCAGAACAACTGAGGAAAGCCTGCACAGGGTAAACTGCTGAGTTAACGCTTGTTGGAGTAAAGCTACTAAAGTTGAGTAATCCTAAAGCTGAGGTGTTGAATTTTGGAAAACGCATATAAAGAATTACCCTAAGGTAATGAAGTTCATGCTTCTTTCTCCTTATATTGAATGACTAGGTTCTAGAGTAAAGGATCGGAGAAGGCAATAGCAACCCACTCCAGTACTCTTGCCTGGAAAGTCCCGTGGACGGAGGAGCCTGGTGGGCTGCAGTCCATGGGGTCGCAAAGAGTCAGACACGACTGAGCAACTTCACTTTCACTTTTCACTTTCATGCATTAGAGAAGGAAATGGCAACCCACTCCAGTGTTCTTGCCTGGAGAATCCCAGGGATGGGGGAGCCTGGTGGGCTGCCGTCTAAGGGGTCACACAGAGTTGGACAAGACTGAAGTGACTTAGCAGCAGCAGCAGCAGCAGCAGACTAAAGGATATCTATCATGCTGAAGAATTTAACCCAGACCCATATTATTTGCTGTTTTGATAAGGACATACATTAGAAATAAACCTGAAAATCCAGTAGAGTCATAAGCATTTCAGGATGCTGTCTTACATTTTATTTATATTCTTCTAAATTATTAGGTACCAATGTGCCAAGCTGTTTGACTGTAAAAAAGGAAAAAAAAAAGAAAAAGAAAAAGAAAAGGAGCTGACTTTTTCCTGAGGGATTATTTTTTCCTACCCATGTTCCTATCAGAGTATATGGTACTTGCAGAAAATAACAACTAATTATGTGGTTTCCGTTATAAATTTCCTACCACTATTTCGGATGAATATCCCTTGTTATCTTCAAAAGGTTATACAGCATTTGAAATTCAAAAGGAAGGTGTTACCTGCTATCTTGCATAAATCTCTAACAATTGCAAATGGAATATATTATCGTCAGATCCGATTGCTTATGTCCAATCTTGCCTCATCCTAGCATTTGTAAAGGTAAATGCATAGTAACTTGCTTCTTTTTTTCTTGGAATTCAAAATTGTGCATATAAATAAGAGGACTCATGTTGTACAATTCCACACAGATTGTCTTTTTCAGTTACTGCTCTCATATGAGTACATTACACTGAATAGTGAGAAGGGCTGGAAAACCTTATTAACCCTAACTGAAATGTAACAGCAGATTCTTTTTAAATGCAAGTAGGGGAAAACAAATATCAACTTTATTCCTCCTATTCAATAGAAGAATTACAAATACACACAATACTTGTTTGAATGCTCCTTGAATCTGTAAGGTCATTGTATTGAGAGAATGGTATGAGATTTTATACTGAAATCTCTTTGTTGGGAGTTTTCCAGAGTGTAAATCCATTTGGACTATAATTTGTATGTTCTTAACAATGCAAATTAGTATACTGGAATTACCTTGCTCAGTTGAGCAAATATTTATTGGGTACCTACTCTTTCGAATCACTACACTAGGTTCTGGGGGGACAGGAAGTCAAGCAGGGTCCTATCCCTGTCAAGTTCACAGTTGAGTTGGAAAGAGAATGAATAAATTTAAAATTCCCATGGGTTGCAACAAGTTTAGCTAGAAGGGGGGTTTGGACATTTTAGGGTTAAGTGTGATTCATAATCAGAATGAATTGGGGATATTTAAAAGAATAAAGATTGCTATCCCCATTCCAGACTTACTAATCTAGAATATTTTGGAGTATTACCCAAGGATATGTACACTTAAAATGCTCCCTAGAGGAACCTCCCTGGTGGTGGTCCAGTGGTTAAGAATCTGATTTCCAATGCCAGGGACACGAGTTTGATCCCTGGTCAGGGCATTAATATCCCACATGCCATGGGGAGACTAAGCCTGTATACCACAAGTACAGAGCCCTTGCACTCTACAGCCTGTGTGACACAACAGGAAAAGCCTACATATTACAAGTAGAGAAAGCCCACGTGCTGCAACAAAGACCCAGCACAGCCAAAAAATAAAGTAAAAAAAAAAAAAAATTTAAATTAAATACTCCCTGGATAATAATGATGATAAGTTTGGGAAACATCAGACCAGATGACTTTTAACATCCTCTGAAAGCTTAGAAGACTAGCATTCTATAACTGAACTTAGGAAGTTAAAAATGCAGAAACAATATGGGGGTTAAAACATGTATACATATTCTGGCTTATCATGAATGAAACATGAAGCATTTTCCCCAACTCATTTCCAACCAAGTCAATGAAAATCTGTATCAGTAATATGCCTGTCACCCACAAGAGGGCTCCCTGGAAAAAAAACAAAAACAACTCAAATCAAAATATTACAAAGCTTGATCTATTTAGAACAACCTCAGTGATGTACTTGTTCACTGTAAACCATGCTTGTGATATATTATGGGCAATGTTGGAACCTTATCTAAAGGGACTTATGCTAAATTACCAAGACTTTATTTAGTCCATAACTTTTAAAGCATAGAACCAGAAGATTATTGTTAGACTATATGGTTAACGCATCAGACATGGTAAGCACTAAAGACATAATCTAACAATCCTCTTCATTTTCTGATTTTTTTTTTCTTATAAAGTCAATTTGTACACAGCTCACCTATTTTCTTTGTTTTTAGCCGTGCAAACGCTAAGCTTAACCAGTATGTAGACGGGAACAAATACATGGGGTTAAATTACTAACACTGCTGGCAGAGATCTTGCTGAGGCACCAGTAAGGCCATTGAGAGCACAGATAATATTTTTAAGTATCCAAATCTGGCTCTTGTCCCTGATTCTGTGGGACACTTGTCCAGAGTTTAATCTATGGAATGTGCAGAGAGGTAGGACATTTTAGGGGCCAGCCAGCCTGCCTTGGGGATGTTCCATGAACAAATCATTGAAGATTCAGAGTCACAACAGTTTTCCCCTACCGCCGCCTCTTTCACTTGGCTGCTCTCCAATTACATTTTATTCAGGAAAAGTCACTGGATCTATGTTAGCCTCAGGACAACATTTAAATTCGTGTCACTGGAGGCATTCAATTTCTACAATCAGGGGTTTCCTTAGAGCTGCCCCAATGATGCATACTCATCTTGCCACCCTGACTCTGCTCATCTGAACAGGAGCTCCATATGCTCTGTGGACAGTGGTTAAACATGCCATTTTCTGAGAGGCAGTGTCTGCACATCTGAGTGCTCTCAGGCATGGCCCTTGGAGGTCCCTTCCTTTTCTGGCCCTTCCTCACAGACCTGGCAGTACCTATCAGACCTCCACATCACATTGGGATCCTTGGCACTGGGCTTCCTACGTTCCTTGGGTTGATGAGACATTGGTATGAGGTGATGATCTGAAATTGGAATATTCTGCGTGAAGAAGAGCTAATTCATTAACCATCACTGCCTATTTCCCAAATCACGTGTTTACCTGGAGCAGAAGTGGCAATGACATATTTAGCTAATTCTGATATCATTTGCAGGAGGAAAGAAGATAATCCCCTGGCTTCTGAGAGCTCACGTATCACCTGGCAGATTAAATATGAGGATTGTATTACGTGAATGGAGAAAGACGGTAACTGAACTGTACAAACTCATTTAGAAGTGTATGGATTCTGTGTCGCAATATATATTGATTGGCTATTGTGGGACTTAAAACCTTAATCTGTTTTGCTAACATACAGCATGCAAAGCTGTTGGGCATATAATTTACTGCCTATACATAACACAGTGCAGGGTAATGGCACCACCTGTCTCAATCTTACAGTCAGTCACTAGGTACCTGTACTGGGTCAGGTTTCATGCAGAGAGCAGCAGGGGTTTTACAGGTAAGTAGAATCCCCTCTGATTCTTTAACCGCCCTTTAGGAGCTCAGAGTGACCTGAGAAAGGAAAGGTGTATATAATGAGATCTGTGTGGACAGAGCATAAGTAACAGCACTGAATATATTCTTCTTCTTCTTTTTTTTTTTTCCGACTTGTGGGATCTTAGTCCTTGGCTAGGAATTGAACTCAGACCCTCAGGAGTGAAAACACAGAATCCTAACCACTGGACTGCCAGGGAATTCCCAGGGCTGAGACTTCTATGATGGGAAATGGGATAAGGCAGGAAGTCAAAAAGGGGAAGAACTGTATGGGCAGAGGTAGAATGTATGCCTGAGGTCATTTTAAAGGATACTTAGCAACAAGCACGTGAGATGTGACAACCACAGCTGCCACCACACTCTTCGTGGTTGTACATTTCACACATACACAAAAATGCAGGCCACTTTTTCTCAAGTCATCATCTCTTTGGAAAGCACTCTGCTGTTTCTGTCTTTGGGAGGAGTCACACTCTATACACGGTAGGCAGACCTTCAAGATGATCTCCAAGATATTTGCTCCCTGTTGTTGCTCCTGTGATCAGGTTCCTTATTATATATCGAAAGAGAGACTATCCAGGTGAACCTAATCTACTCATGGGAGCACTTTATTTATTTTTTTAATTTTATTTACTTATTTATTTTTAGCTGTGCTGGATCTTCACTGCTGTGCTGGCTTTTCTTTAGTTGTGTCGAGTAGGGGATATTCTCTAGTTATGCTGCACAGGCTTCTCATTGCGCTGGCTTCCCTTGCTGTGAGGCATGGGCTCTAGAGCTTGTGGGCCTCAGTGGTTGCGGCTCCTGGGCCCTAGAGCACAGGCTCAATAGTTACGGCTCTGCAGCCGTGGGATCCTCCTGGATCAGCGATCGAACCCATGTCTCCTGCATTGACAGGCAGATTCTTTACCACTGAGCCACAAGGGAAGCCCATGTGAGACCTTTAAAAGCAGAGATTTTTCTCAGGCTGCAGGCAGAAGGAAAATCAGAGAGAGTCCAATGGTAAGTGGGAATCAATGGGCTTTACTGGTTTGAAGATAGAGGGGCCACGTGAGAAGGAATATAGATGACCTTAAGAAGCTGAGATGCGCCCTTGCTGATAGCCAGTGAGGGAATGGGAACCTTAGTCTTATATAGCCCACATATCTGAATTAAGCTAGCAGCTGGAATGAATCTAGAAGTGGGTTCTTACTCAGAGCATCCAGGTTAGTCCAGTCTAGCTGCTACTGCTGCTGCTAAGTTGCTTCAGTCATGTCTGACTCTGTGCGACCCCATAGATGGCAGCCCACCAGGCTCCTCTGTCTCTGGGATTCTCCAGACAAGAGCAGATACCGTGATTTTAGCCTTCTGATACCCAAAGAAGAGAGCTCAGTTGCCTGCTTGGACTTCTCACCTACATTATTGGGAGATAATAAATAGACAATTGTTTAAGGTCACTGAGTTTATGGTAACTCCTTACACAGTAACAGAAAACTAATACACCATGTTTGGGCATATTTGCATTACGCCTAGATTCTCTGTTAAGCATTTTAACTTGTCAGTTCCTTTGCATATACATTCTAAAATGACAGTGACAGCTAAAGAAGAATAATGCTGTCTTGTGTATAGATAGATGAAATGCCTGTCTCTTCATCATTAAAGCACTTTGGTTGCTTTTTGGGAGCCCAGGGTTGTTGCAAGGAGCTACCTGCCTTCTGAGGTCCCACCTGTATGGAGACCATTTGCCTACCTAAGGGAAGTAGCTGAAGAATCGTGGCCCAAATGGCCTGACATTAAATTCAGTTCTCCATCTTAAATTGACTCTTTGATGTCGCTCAGTGAAGCTCAATGAAATGTACATTTAACATTCTTAGTTCTGTATATTTTGACTTTCCATCTGACTCCAGTATGTTTGTGCCTCTCCCCTCTGGAAGAGTTGGTTTGCTTTTACTCCACTTATTTTTATTCTGTAGAATACTTGAAGTGGTTTTGGGAGCCTGTGAGGACAGTGTAATGCTTCCCTAACAGACATTCCAGATGGCCTAACCATTTAGGACAGGAAATGCAGATTCCTGCCACAAGAATTTTTGGAAGTCCTGCCATTTTCTCAGGATATGGCTGGGATGTGGGCCAGACCCCTGAAGGCTCAGACTTCTGCTAATACCTCTTTTTCCTTGCGGAACTGCCAGAACTGGAGGAAATACTTTTTATTTTTCCCTTCAGAATGCACTTACAGCGTCAGCCTGAAACTTTTTGTAGTCTTAGGAATCAAATGCAGTGTAAGCTGCCCTTTCACTGGAGTTGGTGGATAATGTCTTCAGAATCCTCTCTCTTTCAGTTCTTGCAGAGTGTAACTCCTTCTCCCTTGTGATCTCACTTCTGCCAGAAGAATGAACAAGTGCCACTCTGAACTTTTGACCTGGTACTTTCAGTGCATTTGAATCCATAAAACGGAGAGAAAACGGCCTTTGTCGTCACTAACTTCCTCCTGCTCATCTACTAACTGGTACAATATAAGGGTCCCCGGCAAGGCAGTCTGGGGTACACTTGACACAGTCAGGACAGGACTGTCAGATGGTGTTTAGACTTCCTTATTAAACCCCAGGATTAGCACCATGACTCCCCAGCCCACAAGGAATTCTGTTGAACAATTCTGGCCCACTGGCCTTAATCGGTACCTTAAGTGCTATCCATTTCTAAAAGCTGCTCTTTGAAATTGGTAGAAGCTCTATACGTAAAGGGCTTCCCAGGTGATACTGTAAAGCACCTGCCTGCCAATGCAGGAGAGGCAAGAGACTCAGGTTTGATCCCTGGGTTGGGAAGATTCCCTTGGAGGAGGAAATGGCAACCACTCCAGTATTCTTGCCTAGGGAATGTCATGGACAGAGGAGACTTCAGGGCTACAATCCATGAGTTGCAAAGAGTCAGACATGACTGAAGTGACTTAGCATGCACGCATATACATGTAAAAGTCCTATTTTGCAAATAAGATCATCTATACCAATTTTCTGGGCTTCCGTGGTGGCCCAGATGGTAAAGATTGTGCTTGCAGTGCGGGATACCTGGGTTTGATCCCTGGGGTGGGGAGATTCCCTGGAGGAGGGCATGGCAACCCACTCCAGTATTCTTGCCTGGAGAATCCCCATGGACAGAAGAACCTGATGGGCTACATCCATGGGGTTGCAAAGAGTCAGACACAACTGTGCGACTAAGCACAGCACACACAGCACATACCACTTTTCTAGATTCTACATATATCCCCTGCTGATGCTAGTCATGACATAGATAACTAATGAGACCCTACTGTATGGGTCAAGGAACTCTACTCAGTGCTCTGTGGTGACCTAAATGGGAAGTAAATCCAAAAAAGAGGGGATTTATGTATACATATAGCTGCTTCACTTTACAGTGGAGACTTACACAACATTGTTAAGCAACTATACTCCAATAAAAATTAATTTAAAAATAAAAATTATTTTTTTTTAAAAAGTAAATATAGCCATGTTTTGCTCGCTCTTGGAGTACAAAGCAGTAATGCACCATTCCTTGATGCAACCTTCACAGACAATCAGCACAGCATTGCAAAAGGGACCTCAACCAGGGAACAGGGATGTGGCCAGAAGGGGAAGGAAAAGGAAGGACTCTGTGCTCTGAAGCTGCAGACATGGAGGATGGAAGCCAAATATAGAAGGGTCCTGCTGCTGAGTTGCTCCATATGACTGCCACCTACCCTTTTTTCCTTTGTAAGAGGGATAGCAGGCCTTTGCTTTCCAACTTTACAGGTTATAAAACTGTGATTCAGAGAGATTGGTGTTGCTTCAGAGCCCTCGGGGTATCTCCCTTTCGGTTAGATTGTAAATGACTGTGAAAATATGTCTATCTTCTGTGGTCTCAGTTTCTCTCAAGAGCTTTTCATCTAGTTACCTGATGAGTACCCATGATTACTTTTAATCCACACCCACTTTCATTTTTCCCCATCCTCCAAGAAGTCCCTGGGGTCATTATACAATTTAAAAGAGCCACACTTAAGAGCTTGGACAACTATTGGTACCAGTGGAGTTAACTGCACATAATTTTTCATTGACAGCAGCTGGATTTCAATGTAAATTCATTTTCCAAGTGATTTGTTGGAAGAAATACTTCCAGAAGAATACTATTTATATGTTTTTTGTCTTTGGAGATTTTCTTAGCCTTTTTACTTTTATTTCAATTCTACTGCCTTAGTGAATAATTGTAAGAAAAAGATGCAGGATTCTAATATTAGTGGTTAAAGTGGGAACTAAGTAATAAGTGGGTAAAAGGTGCCTCAACCTGGTTTCTTTCAAGAAATGTACAAAGATGGAGCTGAGATAGAAATATGATTTTGATTATGGAAAATTGTTTAGCTTATCTCAGCCTCAGTTTTCTCATCTATAAATTGGGACTGATACCATTGACCTTAGAGAATATTTGTGCAAATGAAATAAAAAATATATAGATATATAAAACTTCTGAAGTTCTTGCTACTATACTCATAATTCATTAAATGTAAGCACCTATCACATTAGATCCCACCCATGACCAGTCAACAAGTGAACAGTTCTTTGCTGAACCAGGGGCTTCCCTTGTGGCTCAGCTGGTAAAGAATCTGCCTGCAATGTGGGAGATTGGATCTGATCCCTGGGTTGGGAAGATCCCCTAGAGAAGGGAAAGGCTACCTACTCCAGTATTCTGTTCTGGAGAATATTATGGACTGTATAGTCCATAGGATTGCAAAGAGTTGGACATGACTGAGCGACTTTCACTTCACTTCCTGAACCAAGCACTGGCAAGCTAGGTGCTTAGATGAAAGAGAAAAGAATATATGAATTTCAACTTTGAAGATGTTTCAGTATACTGAGAGACAAGATAAGGAACACAGAAAAGTAAAAATTTATGGGTCAGTTTCTGCCCCATATTTCTCAGTGTCTCTGTGAATATTCAGTTCTACCTCTCACCCCCAATGAGCTGTATCTATTTGTGCAAACATAGATTCTTTCCACTGCTGTGAAGGAAGAGCTGATGTGTGGGTGTCTTCACTTTTCCCAGTGAGATCTGTAGAGACCAGGCTCAGACACATCCTTCTGTGGTAAGTTCAGCACATCATGAAACCTAGCATGAAGCTCATAGTCTACTCTGCTGGGTGTTCAATATAGTGTTTGTTTTAGCATATGCTGCTTACTTTTTTAATTAATTATAGAAAAGAAAAAAATGACTCTAGGACAGTTCCAAGAGAAAATATTAGTTACTGCAATTTTTAATTGTCAGTTTGTCAACTAATATTGACATTCCTAAAGCTTCCTTAAGGAACTTCCTCCCAAAGCAGACAGCTCCTCCATAGGAGACTCTCAATCCCCAGGTTTTAGATACATTTCCATAATTTAGATGGTCTAAATGACAAAAAATCAGTTGTACAGAATCCAATTGTACAAAATTCAGTTGTACTAGGACTTAATAAAGTTCTAGTAAGTCAGCAATAAAGTAGACTTGTTTTTCTTGTATCCTTTTCATTTTCTTTTCTTTTATTATTATTATTATTATTAATTTTTTTTTTTGGTGAGATGACCGTTTTAGCCAATGGAATGTTCACTAATGTAATATCCAGAGGAAATAACCATTAGGACATCAAAACAATGGAGAAGATATATGAAGTGAAGTGAAAGTCACTCAGTCATGTCCAACTCTTTGCAACCCTATGGACTATAGAGTCCATAGAATTCTCCAGAACAGAATACTGGAGTAGGTAGCCTTTCCCTTCTCTAGGGGACCTTCCCAACCCAGGGGTCGAACCCAGGTCTCCCGCACTGCAGGCGGATTCTTTACCAGCTGAGCCACAAGGAAAGCCTAAGATACATGACAGTAACAATCAATTCGTCTTTTTTTTTTTGCCTTCAAAACACAAGGGTTAGGGTTAGGGTGGTGGTTCAGTGCTTAAGAATCTACCTGCCAATACAGGGGAATGAGTTTGACCCCTGGTCTGGGTAGATTCCACCTGCTGCAGGACAGTTAGGTCCCTGCACCACAACTACTGAGTCTGCACTCTAGAGCCTGCGTTGCACCTACTGAAGCCCACGTGCCCTAGAGCCTGTGCTCTGCAACAAGAGAAGCCACCACAATAAGCCCATTCACCACAACTGGAGTAGCCCCTGCTCACAATTAGAGGAAAAAGTAGGCACACAGCAACAAAGATCCAATGCAGCCAAGTTAATTAATTTAAAAAATGAAAACAAAAAGCCTCCAAACACTCCCATGAAAACAGCTCAAGGATATTCAGATGTGAGTTTTAGACAGGAAAGAAGGCATTGACAAAGTCCATTTTCATTTCATCTCTAAAGACAATAGGAAAATAAAATTAGAATGAAAATAATACCTATAATTTTGCATTTGTATTGTGTGTTAGGAACTGTTCTGAGTGATTTATATTTATTAACTTTTAAAATTCTCACTACTCTATAAATATTCCATTTTACAAGTAAGGAAACTGAGAAACCGCAAGGTTAAGCAATCTGCCTAAGAATATACAGACTGCAGAGTTGGGTTTTCATAAATGTCTCCAGCAAGATAAAAGGAATTTAAATACAGTTCTCTGGCCATTTGCAGACATAGAGAATGAGTATCATTCCATGCTAGTATTTCAACTTAGAAACAAAGATATGAGCTAGGACATGAACTGTCTACCAGTAAATACTCACTCTTAATGCAGACTTAACATGTAAAACCCAAGCAGATCAAGGTCACCAGAAGATTGGATGCAGCCAGAAAAACTCTCCCGCCATCACTGGCCACTCACTCTAATACGTTCTCACATCTGTGATAGATATTTCCCTGGATTTTCTATTTTGCACCATGAATGTCTTAAGAGAAAGAGCTATGAGCATCCTTCCTGGATTCTCTTTAAGAAAATTATAAACTCCTCTCAGTCAAAAGTTACATTTTAGTCATCTCTTTCCAGCCCTTTCCTTTGAATCCAGTCCTAGCAACTGTTTGAATGGCACATATTAGGTGGTCAGCAACTAGTAGATTAAGTTTTGAAGCCTATCATGCATTCAAGAATATAGAAAGTGTTTTGCAACATTTGATTTTCTAATAAATCAAAGAGCATGAGAGGTACCCTTGGGGAAATAACGGTGACTATCCTTCACTAAGCTCTTCACTCCCTACCTTGACTCACATTCCTGATTATGGTTGAGCTTTGTAGCTATAAAAATGGGCACAGTATATAAATATTTAAAGAAAACATAAAGGAAAATAAGCTGCAAGGTGATTAATGGAGTTAGTTACCTAATTATATAATAATAGAGCATTATGTCAAAAGTACTTCATTAAAAAAGGAACAATTACCTATAATTAAATTTTAAATTTGATTGAAGAATGTTGAATTCATTTCTGCATCAAGGAACTCCCAGGATCATTCCTTTCTATTAGTGCTGTTTCTTTAAGGACAAACCTTCAATTCACTCATAAACATGTTTTTTATTTTAATAAAAATGTGTATTTTTAAAACGTTCAACCAAAGACTCAGCTACAGAAAAGCAGTTATACTGTTAGAGGACAAAACAAGAGGCAGAGTTAGGAGTTGCATATCTCGTAAGCTCAGTTCTATTTGTCATTATCTCTCTCCAAAATGGGGACATAGAGGAAGAAATGCCAAATACCACCCACCTGAGAGAGTCGAGAGGCTCCAGTAACTAGTGAGACAATTGAAGAGCATGAAAAAGTATAGTGCTTATTTTTCTATGAGTGCTCTTTTATGTTAATTATACAAATGTAGGTGAGGTGCTCTAAGTAGTTGACCCTTCTGAATCCTTTACTAGCTTTTAGGTTTCCCTGGAAACTATTTCTTAACTATAGCCCAGTGAGATTCGGTAAATAGAAAGTAATCATTGCATTTGTAATTGTACTGGTGCGGATAGCCATCATCACCGAGGACAAAAGAAGAGAAATCAGAAATGTTCTAGGGATCCCCTGGTGGTTCAGAGGTAAAGAATCTGCCTGCCAATGCAGAGGCACAGGTTTGATCCCTGGTGCAAGAAGATCCCACATGCCTTGGAGCAACTGAGCCTGTGCACCACAACTACTGAGCCTGTGCTCTGGAGCCTGGGAGCCACAAGTACTGAGTCCATGTGACGTAACTACTGAACCCCGTTCATCCTAGAGCCTGAAATCTGCAACAAGAGAAGTCACTGCAATGAGAAGCCTTCGTGTAGCAAGGAGAGAAGAGCCCACACAGCAACAAAGACCCAGCACAGCCAAAAATAAATAGACAAGTAAGTGAAATTCTTTGGAAAAAAAAAAAAAAAAGCTTTACTCCCAACTCTTTCCAAGGTAGGTTGGCCAATGTACAACTTCTCTTCTTTTCTCTGTGAATTCACAGCATAAGGCTAGTGTACCTTCCTCTCCACTTCACGGGTGGTGGTTCTAATTGTCAAATGAGTAATGTACGTGACGTTATATCTTAGAACACATAAAATATTTTCCAGTAGAAGTTATCAGATCAACAATGCCTACCTGTAGTTGCCTTACCCTGGACAATAGGACACTAGCTAGCCTGACATGGATCTTTTTCAAATGCTTAAGGCATGAGACACATGTTATGCTTTTCATAATTCCAGTTGCCATCAAGAATTGTCGATGACTTAGAGAGAACATTGATTTTTCTGGTGGTGTTTACATGCCTGCTTTCTGCAGCCATTAGTGGTCCTCATAGAATTGATAGCTTTTTGAACCATGTCAATGAGATTATTGATTGCTGGAAGGGTCCTAATCTAGGAAAACTTTTTAAATGTTTGCTATTGGCTTTTATTAACATATAATGTAGCAACAGGATTGAAAAATTCAAGTATTGTGTGATTGCCTGGAAATCTCAAAGTAAAAATCAATGTAACTAATCTATTTAATAAGTCATGAAACACACACAAAGTGGAGGAAAGTCAGTTCAGATTCCTTAGCAAGAAGGCAATCTTGTGGGAATGTGCTTTGCTGGGCCAGCCAGCCTTCCAGCCCGTTCCCTGCCCTCATGAGCTCACTGTCTTAGCCAGAATCTAACGCATCAACTTCCCTCTGGCTCTTTCAGTGCTTCCTCACCCCAACTCTGGCCCTTATTTTCCTGCCTTGTCACGTACAATTTCCAGTCCAGTCCCTTCCTCTCTTCACACTACAGCTTCTTCCTCTAATAACCCAGCAGATTGGAAAACACTACCAGTCAGCTCTTCACGATTCTCTGTGAAGTCTACGTCCTACCATGAGGCAAGAAATAGGAGCTGTAATATCCTCAGGAACACAAGCTCAGAAATGGCTTATAGCGTCTAGGGCACTGGGCATGGAAAAGTCACATACAATGATTTTAAACAGCAAGACAACTTACATTTAAATGTCCAAAGTGACTGTGAGTCAGATATAGCTTACCACAAAATTAACCACCAGAATGACCCATAGACATTTCACCCCCTCGAGCATACACTTTGAATGAACAGAAACTCGTTCACCTCTTTTTCTTCAAATTCAGAGAGAGTGAACACGGTCTATCCTTATAGTCATATCTTTTTTTTTTTTTAATGTTGATATAGGCAAGAGAAATTAAATTGTAGCATGGACAATAATCTAGTCACAGTGAGGAAAATCTTTCAAGTAATAATTTTGGAATTCCTACTAAGTTATCAAAAGGAGGAGAAAAATCCAATTCCATTTTTTCGTTACAAATCCATTTATCTCTAGTCCTATGGAAAACAATGAAATGTACTATTAAGGCGGATAAGTCTGGGTGTCCCTTGGTGATAATAGAGCCATGAGGGGAAATGAAACAGGGCAAGAAAATGGGATCACTTTTATATCCAAATTTTAAAATGGGTGGCTAAAGGGTAACCAGTGGTTATAATGCTGATTTTCAGAAAAGCCTATTGAAATCTTAGGGAGTTAATCTGAGCTTTGGGCATCTTATTAATAAGAAGATATCAAGGTATCCACCAAGCAATGTCGGTCTCTATCAGGCAATGACTAAGGAAGTTTTACCTAATACATATAAACACACATAACATATATACATTTGCCCAAACTATCTAGACAAGAGGTGATTAGTAACTACTTATATTCTCAGGGTGTGGAGGGGCTTGGCACCCCTACATGCTGTGTGCTAAGGCAAATAAAATGCTGCCCATAAGGGAGACATTTACCTCTGTACGGATCACATAGAGGTGTATGGTCTATATGGTAAATACTATCCTAGGTACAAAAGAATAGAAGATTTAAGGGCTGTGCAGAGAGGTTTGAGCACTAGGTTCTGTGCATGGGTACCTCTTTATCCTTCCCTTCCAATCACCCCAACCCCACTCCACCCACCTCACTCCAGAGCATAGAAAGCTGTGAAGGTATCTGTCCTACCATTGTGACCATTTTTGTACAGGTCTTTATTCACCACAGAGTGACTAAAGAATCCTAGCAGTTAGAGAGGAGGCTTGGCTGGGGGTGAGTGGTGTAACCTGGCTTAGGCATGCACTGCTTGCTGGGAAGGTGCGAGACCACTGTGAATAATGAGCTTCCTGAACAACACTCTACCACTGCCTCCCAGATCTTTCTCTCTTCTCACTTGAAATGCCTCAAATCCAAGCATAAAATACCTCTCCTTTGAGTGGTGCATGGTGCAGCCTGAGGAACGTGAAGGCATATTCCTGACAAGCTGCCAATCGTTACTCTGTGAGAAAATTCTCCCATTATGGAGGTGGCAAAGCCAGGGAGAGTTCAGCCAGAGCTGTGACCTACAGGGGTCTTCATCTGCCACAAAACCATTCACTACAATTAATTTTGTAATAAAAATTATGATAAACATATTGTGACGTGATTGACACAGTGTTCCTTGCCTCTCCTTTTCCACATTTAATTCCCAGAGTATGGGGACTGTGCTTTAAATCACCCAGTTTATTGATGGCAAAGCCAAAAATGAGACTCAGATATTTTAATCTGATTTTATTTTCAGTAATTCTAGAAATGTGGATCAGGAGACCTACATTCAATCCTGGATCTGATTCCACATCACTGTTTGGCTTGGTACCAGCCACTTACCATTTTTTGATTCTTCCCATATTTAGCAAAGTAAGATGAAACAGCTAAGCACTACATTTTTTTTCTTCCAGATTTCCATCTGGGATCATCTGTACTACCAGGAGGGCTTGCCTGGTGGTTCAGACAGTAGAGACTGCCTGCAATGCAGGAGACTCAGGTTTGACCCCTGGGTTGAGAAGATCCCCTAGAAAGGTAAATGGCAACCCACTCCAATATCCTTGCCTGAAGAATTCCATGGTCAGAGGAGCCTGGTGGGCCACAGTCCATGGGGTCACAAAGAATCAGACACCACTGAGTGACTAAGCACACACATACACCCACATACTACCAAGAAACTTAAATCTAACCATTCAAATTCTGATTTCTCTTAAGACAATGGAGTCTCTAATATACATCAGACTTAAAATGAGATGAAGTTCCATTGGGAGAATATAGGGCATCACCAGCTGATCAAAACTATCACATTTTAAACAAACTTTGAAAATTTAGAAATAATGTGACCAATTTACTTGAGGTAGGCAATAAGCAATGTAAACATTTCACTATTTATCAATTATTGCTTACAAGAAACTGAACTGGACATTTAGAATCAGATATTAATGTAAGATGCCCCCAGGGAGTGAAACCAGCCAACTGAAAGGAATGTGACACAGTTCATGGTATAGGAATACGTACTTCAGATTTCCACGCAGGGATTTGCTGAAACTTTTAGAAAAGAGTTAATGTTTGAATTGGACATAAAATTACGTCCAATTTCATAAAGGTTTGTGGAAACTTGGGATCCCTAGGCAGAGGAATTAGTATGTACAGATGCAATGGAAAATATGTATGATCATAGCCTAGAACAACCTCCCAGGTGGCGCTAGTGGTAAAAACCTGCCTGCCTGTGCAGGAGACATAAGAGATGCAGGTTTGACCCCTAGGTCGGAAAGATCCCCTAAAGGAGGAAATGGCAATCCACTCCAGTATTCTTGCCTGGAGAATCCCATGGACAGAGGAACCTGGCCGGCTATGGTCCATAGGGTCATAAAGAGTCGGACATGACTGAAGTGACTCAGCACGCATGTATAGCTTAGAACACAGATTCAGAAAAACCTCAAAACATGATTCTAGAGAAGTATCAACCCAGTAGAACTGGGTTGTAAGATACTTTTTTGTTCTTGTTATGCCAGAGTGTTTACCTGGCAATAGAGCGATAGCAGTTTTTTTAAAATACCACCTTAATTTAAAACAACAACAAAAACACTTTTTCATAGAATTTATTCCTTTATCAACATCTGTGCAGTTTCTGAAGTCTGGGTCATGTTATCTTCTCAAAACAGAGATAGAGGATGCACTGCCAAGTGTCCCAACCAGGTTTGGATTATCATAGAATACAAGGATTCAAGTATACGATATTAAGCCCAGTTGCTGAGTTGCTTTCAACATTTATTTTGTCAATAAGAAACTTTGCAAACATGACTCATGAAAGGAGGAAAGAATCACTAACACAGTTAAGGGAGAGAATATGAGGAAATAAACCCTACAGAAATCTGAGAAATGAATGTATTTAAGGGATTTCAGGGAGAAGAGATGATCAGGCTGATTTTTACTGACCAGCTGTCAATTTGTAATACTCTCAAAAATGGACAAAGTCAAAGCTATGATACAGGGTAGAAATGATTTGAAGATGTAATGTTTTTGCACCCAGAGCTTGAAAGGCTCTCAGAAAGCTTTTTTTGGAGAAGACTGGAAACCTCACACAAAGACAAGGTAGCCTCTGGAATGACCAAATCTAACAGAAGATGGCAGTTGAATCATTTTCCAGGGAAAGGGACTGGATTCCTCGTAGAGTCAGGTACCCTCTGGTTGGCCACCCCTAGAATAGATGCCCTGTAAGCAGCTCTGGGACTTCCTCAGACTTTGGCTGATAGAGATAAAAGGGCAAAGCAGGTGATTAAATTGTTAATCCCACTAGGAGATTTTACATAGAAAAAATATGGGAGACCCTTGTATATTAATGATTACTAAAGAGAACTGTTTTCCTTAACCACAAAACCAAGTAGGTTTGCTTAGCAGCAAAAGCGTATAACAGAAGCATGAGGCATGCCCCCAAGCAATAAAACAATGGCGGCAGGAGGACCACATCCTGCCCATGAGTTCAGGAGACTAATAATCCCTAGGACCTGCCCTCTGCACACATATAAAACAATCATTTGTGGACCTTGCTTGACCTTGTATGGACAAGAAAACTCCCCTGCTCAACCTGGAGGAGAAGCTGATGATGGATGCATAACATCTACTGAAGAAAGACAAAGAAGTTCTTCTCCCCCTGTGCACTTTTCTTCTGATTATAAAACTGTAGCCCAGCGAGTTCTTGGGGCACAACATTTCTCACCTGCCTGCTTGTAGGCTCCACAAGCGTCCTGTTCCAGTGAATCACTTCTTATCTATCACTTTGCCTCTTGCTGAATTCTTTTCTACACTGAGACATAAAGGACTGTGGTAATGGAGCTCTTCGAATCCACTGAAATGACACACAACAGTTTCGTTGCCACTGTGTGTGCGCTCAGTCACTTCAGTCATGTCTGAATCTTTGCAACCCTCTGGACTGCAGACCATCAGGCTCCTAAGTCCATGGGATTCTCCTGGCAAGAATACTAGAGTGGGTTGTCATGCCCTCCTCCAGTTATGGCCATCAAACCTTTGCTAAATGAGTCCACCCACTCCCACTTGGAGTCCAAGCTAGGTCTCCAAAAGGATGATTAAGTGAGTCATAGCATAAGAAAGAAAGGATGCTACTATTTCAGTTGGAGGTCACAGATGTATGTAAAGAGTATGTGGAGAAAACATTAGCCATTGATTTTTTTATAATCCTTCCTGTGGACAAGCAATTTAAACAAGCATACCCCGTGGTCCTGGAAGGTCTTGCTTTTGGAGTTGCCTAGATACCGAGAAAGTGATGCATGCTGGAGGGATATAAAGGAGGCAAAAGTAGAGGGTGCAGGAGAGCTCGGACCCATGCAGACTTTAATACCATGACATGATGCTCCCCATCCCAGGTAAGCAGTGAAAAATGATTTTACTGACCTGGGGTGCACTCTCTAGCTGGAGCCTAGTCCTTTGCCAATCCTTTAGATGCTAATTTCTTAAAAAGTTTTACTATTCTCTGCTTAGTTTCTCCCCCTTCTATTCACCACTCAATGCACTTTGCCAGAAGCACTCTTATCTGGGTACCAGTGACCTTCAGATTGCCAAGGTCAATGACCTTTTAAACTTTTTTGCATCTATTAGACCTTTCTGTGTCACTTGATGTTACCCTTTCCCCTTTTGTTTCATGATAACCGCTAATATTATTAAATGTCAAATACTTTTCAGACACTGTGTTAAACAGGCATTAACACTCTTTTTTTTTTTGGAAATGCAAATGTGGTATATTCCCTGGTGAACAGACTAGTTGCTGTTGTTAGGTTGCTAAGTCTTGTCCAACTCCTTGCAACCCATGGACTGCAGCATGCCAGGCTTCCATGTCTTTCACTGTCTCCTGGAGTTTGCTCAAACTCATGTCCACTGAGTCAGTGATGTCATCCAACCATCTCATCCTCTGTCTCCCCTTTCTCCTCCTGCTCTCAATCTTTCCCAGCATCTATGTTATATAGCAGAAGCAGAGCATAGGGTCCTATTGGGACTCTGTGGACCTAGGGACTGCCAATCCTGGATGCCCAGTGGAAGATTTCAAACCTCCTTTGCTGGTGTTGCTGACACTCTGATCTCATTCTTTTCTCTGGATGGCTTTGGGAAGGGGCTAGAGCCATCCAGCCTGAGAAGAGAATGAGATAAAGTCCTCAGAGAAGCCAGGACTAACTCATCAGGCAATACTAGAGGGACAGATGCAGGCTTGCTGGGACACGCCCATGGCCTGAGGTTTATTTGGTGGCTGCCATTCTACTTCTCTCCCTATAACTTTGGCTCTGCACTTTCCATGGCCTCGGGTCTCTTCTGTGTGGGCAGCTAAGACAGCTAAGATCATAAGGCGACCGCATTACACACAACTTTGGTTTTATTCTAGGGAGCAAGGGCCATACAGATATTCCAGCAGTAAGTCAATGAGGCCCAAAGAAAACAGAAATGGAATGCTCGTTCGGCCAGCAATAGAAGAGAAGATGACGAGTGATGTATGATGAGCATGGATGCCAATGATGATATTCTCTGCTCTGGCATATTCCCTGCTCTGGCACAGACATGACGCTGCAGCCCTAATGCTCTGAGGTCAGACTGGAATGGAACAAATCCCTATAGTCTTTGCTCCCCACATCTTCTGCCTGTGTTTTGTCTGTGGAAAAACTTATGCCAAAGAATAAGTTTAATCAGAGAAGCAAGAACATGCAGAAACAAAGGAAGACAGTCAAAGGAGATCAAATAATAATAGTTTAGTCATTAAGCAGAGTTAAAGACCATTAGTTCATTCTTGAGGGCTATAGATAATATTCTGAACCATATCCTGTAAGCTGTCTTATTCTGAACCATGTCCTGTGAGGACTCAACTCAATACTGCTAGTAAACCCCCCACCAGGTGGAACAAGTTAACTACATGATGAGCAGACTATAGCCATGACATAGCTGCCACAATTCTGAGAACTGCCTTTAAGAAATGGAAATAGACTGACCCTGGAAGGAATGATTAACTGTACTTAAAACAATCAAGATGATGTTGATCAGACCACTGATTTTCAAGAGGAGCATCAGAGCTGACTGTGCTATTTCTACAGGTAGCCTGCTCCCTCTGTCTATAAAAGTCCTTGCTCCCTGATTGTCAGGGGTAGAGCTGGCCTTTGGATAGGAGTCTGCCCTCCCTTCACTCTGGGTTGTCAGCATCCAAAATAAAGAAAACTTTCCTTTCCACCAGCCTGGCCTCTTTAATGGCTTTTGAGCAGTCAGCAGCCAGACCTTGGATCAGTAACAATATGTCAGCCACGCTTAGTCACCATGTGCTCTAGAGTTCCCCTGTGTCATTAAAGGCAGTTTCTTTAGCGTTTTCATTAGCATGGAAACTAAGTTGCCAGCTCTCTCTCTTTGCTTCTAATGATATTTACCTTCAAGTCCAACTGAAATAAAATTTCCTCAGATTTATCTCTATTTAAAGAGATTCCTGGGGCCTCCCTGGTGGCTCAGTGGTAAACAATCTGCCTACCATTACAGGGGACACAGGCTTGGTCGCTGGTCCAGGAGGTGCCCACATGCCATGGGCAACTAAGCCTATGGGACCCAACCATTGTGCCTGTGCCCTGGAGCCCAGGAGCCACAGCTACTGAAGCCTGTGCACCCTAGAGCCTGTGCTCAGCAACAAGGGATGAAACACAATGAGAAGCCCACACACTGCAATGAAAAGTAACCCTTGCTCACTGCAACCAGAGAAAGTCTGCCTGTAGTAACAAACATCAAGCACAGCCCACAACAAAAAATTGAAAAATTATAAAATGAAAATGTTACTTACATAGAAGGGTAATATATTTTCTCTCTACATTCATATATTAGTGTGACCATGTAGGTTATCTTTCCTTCCTCAATTCTTTTTTTAATAGCAGAAAAATAATGAAGGTCTGGGGCAAAAAGTGTTCCAACTATCAGACAACTGCACTCATTTCTCATGCTAGCAAGGTTATGCTCAAAATCCTTCAAGCTAGACTTCAGCAGTAACTGAACTGAGAACTTCCAGATGTACAAGTTGGGTTTAGAAAAGGCAGAGGAACCAGAAATTAAATTGCCAGTGTTTGTTGGGTCACAGAGAAAGCAAGGGAATTCCAGGAAAACATCTGCTTCATTGACTATGCAGAAGCTTTTGACTTTGGTGGATCCCAACAAACTGTGGAAAATTCTTAAAGAGATGGGAATACCCAACCATCTTACCTGTCTCCTGAGAAACCTGTATGTGGGTCGAGAAGCAACAGTTAGAACCTTACATGGAACATTTGACTAGCTCAAGATAGGTAAAAGAGTATGAGAAGCTGTATATGTCACTTTGCTTATTTAATTTATGTAGAGTACATCATGCAAAATGCTGGGTTGGATGAATCACAAGCTGGAATCAAGATTGCCAGGAAAAATGGCAACAACTTCAGATATGTAAATGATGCCACTCTAATGGCAGAAAGTGAAGAGACACTAAAGAACCTCTTGATCAAAGTAAAAGAGGAGAGTAAAAAATTTGCCTTAAAACTAAGATCATGGCATCTGGTCCCATCACTTTATGGCAAATAGGGAAAAAGTGGAAACAGTGACAGATTTTATTTCCCAGGGCTCCAAAATCACTGTGATGGGTGACAGCAGCCATAAAATTAAGACATTTCCTCCTTGGAAGAAAAGCTTTGACAAATCTACAGAGCATATTAAAAAGCAAACACATCACTTTACTGACAAAGGTCCATATAGTCAAAGCTGTGGTTTTCCCAGTAGTCATGTATGGATGTGAGAGTAGGACCATAAATCATGCTGAGCACTGAAGAATTGATACTTTCAAACTGGTGCTGTAGAAGACTCTTAAGAGTCCCTTGGACAGCAAGGACCAGTCAATCCTAAGGAAATCAACCCTGAATATTCATTGCAAGGACTGATCCTGAAGCTCCAATACTTTGGCCACCTGATGGGAAGAGCTGACTCACTGGAAAAGACCCTAATGCTGGGAAAGATTTAAGGCAAAAGGAGAAGAGGCAGCAGAGAATAAGATGGTTGGATGCCATCACTGACTCAATGGACATGAGTCTTAGAAAACTTCAAGAGAATGAAGGATAGGGAAGCCTGGCATCCTGCAGCCCGTGGGAATGCAAAGAGTTGGACACAATTTAGCAGCTGAACAGCAACAACAAATGAAGGAAAAATCCACTTTGCATGAAATTCAATGAGTCCTTTTGCTGGGCCCAGAGATACGAATTTAGCAAGATTACATCTGAGGAGTGGACATTCTTATTCAGTACACAAGTGGGTGCAATCCAGTAAAGTCTCAAGATGGGCAACATGGATGGTGTTGAAGCTTCCTTATTAGATTCAGTTTGGTTCAGTTCAGTCATTCAGGATTCCAGCTTGATTCCAGCTTGTGTCCAACTCTGTGCAACCCCATGGACTGCAGCATGCCAGGTCTCCCTGTCCATCACCAACTCTCAGAGTTTACTCGAACTCATGTCCATTGAGTTGGTGATGCCATCCAACTATCTTATCCTCTGTTGTCCCCTTTTCCTCCTGCCCTCAATCTTTCCCAGCATCAGGGTCTTTTAAATGAGTCAGTTCTTCTCATCAGGTGGTCAAAGTATTAGGTTGAAGCTGAAACTCCAACATCAGTCCTTCCAATGAATATTCAGGACTGATTTCCTTTAGGATGGACTACTTGGATCTCCTTGCTGTCCAAGAGATTCTCAAGAGTCTTCGCCAACATATAGTTCAAAAGCATCAATTTTGGGGGCACTCAGCTTTCTTTATAGTCCAACTCGCACCTTCATACGTGACTACTGGAAAAACCATAGCTTTGAATAGACGGACATTTGTTGACAAAGTAATGTCTCTGCTTTTTAATATGCTATCTAGGTCATAACTTTTCTTCCAAGGAGTAAGCGTCTTTTAATTTCATGGCTCAATCATCATCTGCAGTGATTTTGGAGCCCCCCAAAATAAAGTCTATCAGTGTTTCCATTGCTTCCCCATCTATTTCCAAGGGTCTTTTAAATGAGTCAGTTCTTCTCATCAGGTGGTCAAAGTATTAGGTTGAAGCTGAAACTCCAACATCAGTCCTTCCAATGAATATTCAGGACTGATTTCCTTTAGGATGGACTACTTGGATCTCCTTGCTGTCCAAGAGATTCTCAAGAGTCTTCGCCAACATATAGTTCAAAAGCATCAATTTTGGGGGCACTCAGCTTTCTTTATAGTCCAACTCGCACCTTCATACGTGACTACTGGAAAAACCATAGCTTTGAATAGACGGACATTTGTTGACAAAGTAATGTCTCTGCTTTTTAATATGCTATCTAGGTCATAACTTTTCTTCCAAGGAGTAAGCGTCTTTTAATTTCATGGCTCAATCATCATCTGCAGTGATTTTGGAGCCCCCCAAAATAAAGTCTATCAGTGTTTCCATTGCTTCCCCATCTATTTCCCATGAAGTGATGGGACCAGATGCCATGATCTTTGTTTTCTGAATGTTGAGCTTTAAGCCAACTTTTCACTCTCTTCTTTCACTTTCATCAAGAGGCTCTTTAGTGCTTCACTTTCTGCCATAAGGGTGGTGTCATCTGCATATCTGAGGTTATTTATATTTCTCCCAGCAATCTTGATTCCAGCTTGTGCTTCATCCAGCTCAGCATTTCTTATGATGTACACTGCATGTAAGTTAAATAAGCAGGGTGACAATATACAGCCTTGACATACTCCTTGCCTGATTTGGAACCACTCTGTTGTTCCATATCCAGTTCCAACTGTTGCTTCCTGACCTGCATACAGATTTCTCAGGAGGCAGGTCAAGTGGTCTGGTATTCCCATCTCTTTCAGAATTTCCCACAGTTTGTTGTGGTCTACAGTCAAAGGCTTTGGCATAGTCAATAAAGCCAAAGTAGATGTTTTTCTGGAATTCTCTTGCTTTTTCGATGATCCAGCAGATGCTGGCCATTTGATTCCTGGTTCCTCTGCCTTTTCTAAAACCAGCTTGAACATTTGGAAGTTCACAGTTCATGTATTGCTGAAGCCTGGCTTGGAGAATTTTGAGCATTACTTTGCTAGCCTGTGAGATGAATACAAATGTGTGATAGTTTGAGCATTCTTTGACATTGCCTTCTTTTGGGAATGGAATGAAAACTGACCTTTTCCAGTCCTGTGGCCACTGCTGAGTTTTCCAAATTTAGGATTTGAAATAACTCAACTGGAATTCCATCATCTCCACTAGCTTTGTAGCAATACTTTGTAAGGCCCACTTGACTTCACATTCCAGGATGTCTGGCTCTAGGTGAGTGATCACATCATTGTGATTATCTGGGTTGTGAAGATCTTTTTTGTATAGTTCTTCTGTGTATTCTTCTGACCTCTTTGTAATATCTTTTGCTTCTGTTAGGTCCATACCACTTTTGTCCTTTATTGTACCCATCTTTGCATGAAATGTTCCCTTGGTAGCTCCAATTTTCTTGAAGAGATCTCTAGTCTTTCCCATTCTATTGTTTTCCTCTATTTCTTTGCATTGGTCACTGAGGAAGGCTTTCCTATCTCTCCTTGCTATTCTTTGGAACTCTGCATTCAGATGGGTATATCTTTCCTTTTCTCCTTATTAGATTATCTCTGTGCTATTCTTTGGTCTATGAACTTTATGGAACTTACTCCACTGTATCTTCGTAACAATTCTTCTAGGTCAGTATCAATTGCTCCTATTTTATAGATAAGCATTGAGCTCAGAGAAATGAAAGAAAATGTCTAAGGCCACCCCATTGCTTAGAGGTAGAATCAGTGTTTACACTCTTGTCTGTCTTACTCCCAAGCTCTATTTCTGTCTTCCATGTGACATTCTCTGCCTTTACATTTCCACAGCTGGCACCTATGATATTTATGAGTTCATGGCTTCAGCTTAAGTAGAGGGAGAAGTGAGCTAGACACATAAAAAGGTAAATACCCCAGGCAGAAAACATATGCATATGGTATTCTGCATGGTAAAAAACAATGAGACGAGTCTTACTTTAGAGAAACAAAAGAACTTTGAGAACTGGAGTGGTCAGGAGTAAAAGCTGAACAGAATCCATTGAACATGAATACTGCCCTTGTGACGAGGATATAATTATTAAATGAATGAATTAAAGAATGAAGGACACTGCTCATGATCATTAAGGGTTTGTATAGCCCTGCGCTTTGTAGGAAAGGTTGCAGGCTAACTCTCAAATTTGAATGAAAAAATATATCAACAGTGTTAGAAATGATAGCACTGGGATTATTTAGTTATCAAATTCGCTGCATTTTGGAATTACTTAGGGTGTTCCAAACAATGTGCTCAGCCACAATCTATGCCAATTATTGGAGAATCTCCAGAAATGGTACCCAAGCACCTGAGCATCATTAATTTCTTAAGAACCCAAGCTGATTGCAGTGTGGAGCCAAACTCCAGTGCAACATGATATGAAGAGTTCTCTGACAACAGTCATAACCTGCCATCGGGTAGAGATTTATTCTGAGACAGTAGACACCTGGAAAATGAAGAATTTGGACAAAGGTGATTCTTCCCAAAATATACTCTGTAATTTATGTCTCAATTAACGATGAATTACACATATTACTAAAACTTGAATGTCAGAAATACAAGTCTCATTGTCAGTTACATTTATATAATTGCTGAGTAACCACATAGGTGTTTGTTGTTGTTGTCACTGTTTTAACTTTGGGACTTTTAAGTCTTTACCATTCTAGCATGTGTTGTATCTACCAAAATGAGGATCTAGTCTGCAGCACTTTCTAACTTTATATCATTGCTTATTTTTTATTGTTGTTTTTTGTTTACATTTGGTAGAAGTAGTGTTTCATGGAGTACCTTCTGGGAACAACAACTACTGAAAGTTGACCAAGCCAAGAACAGCTTATTCTGAAGTCTAGGCCGCCTATGTGTTTCTTTAAATACATTGGATCTACACAACAATGTTATGATAGGAATTAGCATATGCATCTCATAAGTGAGGAAATTGATGCTCTACTACTCAACTTGGTTAAGTTCACGCAATAAATACAGAACTGGAATTCAAATCAGGTCTGTGATTGTTAATTCAGCAACACCTCTTTGTATTAACAGCCTCTCAGATTTTCTAAGTAAAGTCCCTTGCCACTCCAGGTAGAGCCTAACTGGCAGTTACCCTGCTACAGCAATACTGACCACTGCCAAGTATTTGCACTTTTTTAAACAATTTAATGTTGAGGTTAAATTTTCTAATTAAAATCTCTCTGACTACCATTTATCTGAGTAAATACACTTTGTATTGTATTGAGACTTTGTGGGCACTGAAGTCATTGTCCACAATCCCCTTTCAGCCCCTCTATGACTTCCCTAAGAAACATACTGTCCACAGCCACACCTCACTTTGCTAATAGCCTGTCTCCTGCCTCCCAGAGTTCTTATTAGTGTCCTCCAACAAGCAAGCATTGGTGACACTGACTCATTTTCTTTTTCTTCTTCTTCTGCTTTTAGTGTTTGGATGACTGTGCAGGCTTCTGCAAGAATATGTATGAAACTGTAATTACATTCCCTGCCTTGCAAAGTGAATGCTAGCTAGAAAGATGCCTCTGCCTGTGGTGTAAAACATCACAGCGATCAGATCGGTTCCCCTGTATTTACACATGGTTGAAAACTGGCTGTCTCCATACCCAAGCAGACAGATGAAGCCAGTTATCTGCAAAGGTAACCGGTCAGTGTCCTGTTAGCATCTGCACCTGTCTTGACTTTACGTTCTCCTAGCAAACTCAACAGTAGGCTGAGCAACCCAGATCGTCTCTTGATCTGGATGAGCCAATGATGCAGCCTGGAAAATACAAAGCCTCTTCATTTTTCTGGAATCACAAGAAAAATCAGCCATGAGCAACTTCATTGGATTATCAACACATGTTTTCCAATTCCCAAACATTAAGCACATGCAGCATTTTCAGATTAAAATCTCCCAATATGCATGAAATGCTTTCTTTCTTTCTTTCTTTCTTTTTTTTATTTATTTGTTTGGCTGTTCTGGGTCTTAGTTGTGGTATGTAGGATTTTTGATCTTTGCTTCAGCATGCAGGATTTTTAGTTGCAGCATGAGGGCTCTAGTTCCCTGACCAGGGATCAAACCCCAGCCCTCTGCTTTTGGACCTTTGAGTCTTAGCCACTGGACCTCAAGGTAAGTCCCAGGACATGCTTTCTTAATGCAACATTTATGTACTGGGCACCAACTGTGTCCAAGTACGATGACAATTCAGGACAAAAATAAGGATACAAAGTTATGATGTGAAGGCTCAGGAATTCTTTAGATAAAGCATGATTTTAATTTGGGAGGTCTCATAGCTACCTCCACTCTGGCAATTCAGAAGAACTTTGTTTCCCTCTCTCTCAGCTGTGGCCTATATAAATGAGGTTTTTGGATAAGTGACCTTGAGGGTGTTTTTGTAAGTACATTGCCATTCATTCCACAAACATTTCCCACCTATCCCCACATCCAGCCATAAGCATACAGCACACTTTAATCCCTGGCTATACTATTCTATGGGCTTCCACGGAGGCTCAGCAGTAAAGAATCTGCCTGCCAACTCAGGAGACGTGGGTTCGATCCCTGGGTCAGGCAGATCCCTTGGAGAAGGAAATGGCAACCCACTCCAATATATTATTGCCTGGGAAACCCCATGGACAGAAGAGCCTGGCGGGCTACAGTCTATAGGGTTAAAAAAGAATCAGGCATCCTTTTAGCAAGAGAGACACATACTAATGAAACCATGGACAGAGACACAAAGGGCAGTGGAAAAAACAAAACTGCATCTACATTCAAATCGTCACATGGTTTTGCAATTTCCAGTTATTCGGCAGGGGCAGAATGGTCCATGGCAACTGGAATCAAATTAAGAGAGGTCCACAGAACCACTGATATGCTCCTACTTAAATTAGTGCAGCTTCTCCTAGCACAGAAGGAACTGACATCATTTCTATTCACTTGTATGCTCACTGGCCTCCTTAATACAGCTTCAGGCATTAAATGTTTCCCCATAGACAATGCAGGTGTCACTTCTGAGAAACGTGCACACTCTGTTAACACTAAAGGTGGCAGCCAATTCTGGAACTATAATTGGAGCTTTTCTTCTCCATTCCAGTTGCATGATTTCTCTTTCTCTTCAGTGACTTCCCTAACTTTATAAATGAATACAAAGGCTCAGCCACATGCTACAGCAAAGATATTTGCTTAATCCCTTTAGCCATCTGTAAAGCAGGCGTAATACACTCTATCAACTCATCAGTGGCGAGCGTGTGTATATGTGTATGTGTGTCTGCGTGCATGTCTGTGTGTATGAGGCATGATGCAGATAATACACCCAATGAAGCCCACATAAGTAAACATTGTTTTATTTAAATATTTAAATAAGGCAGGGCAAAACCATGGCTTGTGAGTGTCAAATAACCCTCCACCTTGGCTGTTCTCATTGCTCACTTGCACATGAACGTGGTCCTTGATCATTAACGTTGATTCTAGAGGCACAATGACGTATGCTTAAGGAAGTGTACAATATGCAGTTCTAGAATTTGCTTTAGCCAAATTCAAATTCTATGTGGTGTTAACTCATTTGTTTTTCATTAAGTTCTTTATTAACAGCCAAATCCCTTGATTATTACACTTCTCTGAACTTTCTTGTTAATCTTACTTACAAGTCACATAATGCCTGAATACATTTCTCTGAAATGTTGCTGAGATAAAAGAGCTGACAGTGACAGTAATTAACTTCTAAATAAATATTAAAATGAGAGGGCATTGTAAATAACCCCCAGTGCAACGGATCCATGCCGAAGTCCCTAGGACGTTCGGCAGCCAGCCTGTCACCACGTGAGCTAACGGCAGCTCTGTGACCGATTTTGGAAGATATTCCTCTATACTATTTAGCCTCCTTAGCCTTTTTTAGTTCTTGGTTTTAACTAAAATACAGATTTTATACTTTGCTTTTCACACATTTGGCCCCTCAGCCATATGTTCCCCTGCCCAATTTTCCACAGCTTACTTGCATATAAAAATTCTCCCTAGGTAGGGACCATGTTCAATGGTTTCTGCTTCCCACCACCCACCCCATCATGATGGATCCTTGGTCACCTGGCTGGAAGCCCAAGCGGTCCATCTCGTGTCTCTGTGGAATTGAGGTCCATTTGCTCATAAGATATTCATCTCAGACCTGTCAAACAGCAACCGTGAACGTGTCATCTGATTGGCTGAGGCTGTCTGTTCCATAAAAAAGCAGAAATCACACCAGTACAAGTGTGATGTCTGGCATCCATCTGACAGGGTTGAAATCCTAGTTCTGACCCAGATTACAAGCGTAACTTTGGACAGTTACTTAACTTCTTGAAGTCTTCATTTCCTCACATGTGAAATGTGGAAAACCAGTATTCTGTCTTAAAGATTTTGTAATTATTAAATGGAATAATACATGTAAAGTGCTTCCCCCAGGACTTGGCAAGGGCTCAACTATCAGTAGCTATTATGATCTTTATTAGGAGTTCAGATGAGAGATTTCTGGGTTGCAGCCCTTTACAGCTTCCTGGAAAAAGTAGATACAGAGCAGCTTCAATTACTTAGATTTACCTGAATATTTTGACGAGTTTCTCTATGGTAACAGCAGTAAATGTGATGAGGCTTAAACTGTATTCTCAAGGGAATCTTGTCTTTTAGCTACAACATCTTGTCTTTTAGGCACAATGTGTTTCTCTCTGATCCTCGTCTCTAACCGGCACCCATCTTCAGAAAGACAGTTGTGACAAGTGGGTGGCCAGCATTCTCCCTGTTGTTAGTTTTGTTACTCACATGGCAGTGGGTGAATCCAGAGGGTATATGCCAAAATCCTTTTCAAAAAGACTAAGCACACATGAAGGCAAACATACTGAGATTAAAGGGAGTTATTAGTAAAACACACTGTTCATGGGGTTCTCAAGACAGAATACTGAAGTGGTTTGCCATTCCCTTCTCCAGTGGATCATGTTTTGTCAGAACTCTCCACCGTGACCTGTCTATTTCGGGTGGTCCGGCATAGCTCATAGGTTCATTAAATTACAGAAGATGAGATCACAGAATAAAAGGGCAGTTGGGGTGAATTGCACCTTGGGTGGACTGTGGAAGTGATTGTGTGTGATGACAATTTCCTTTCCACGTGTTCCTTGCTATAGGTTACAGTGGGTTAAGTTGAGTACCCAAAGGGGTTAACCATACTCTGTCACTCTGAACCTTTGAATTTCTCTGACCCCAAAGTTGAGGAAGTTTAAGAGTAATCTGCTTGCACAGTCCAGCCAGTTTAAATAGTGTGTGTGTATGAATGATTCATTTGGAGATTGAGATGCTGAAAACCAGGCAAACAGAATAGCAAGAGGTCATAGGACCTCCACTGTCTTGTGTAATAATAGCTCAGTTAATCCCAACTAGGAAAGGCTGGAACAGGTAAACACATAGAGTGATGATGAGTCTAAGAGAATGCTAGTCATGAGGCAAGAAGGGGGAAGGAGGAAATGGCCATGAGGAGAACTCTCTGCTGGCTCTAAGAGTACCCCAGCTTCACCCCTGGCCCTCCACTCATCACTGTACAGTATTGCAAAGTTCCTCTCAAAGGCAGTCCTGGACCAGAGGCATTAGCACCTAACAAATTGGAATTTGTTAGAAATACAATTTTCAGCACTTCCCTGGTGGCACAGTAGATAAGAATCAGGTTGCCAACATGGGAGACATGGGTTCAATCCTTGGTTCAGGAAGATTCCACATGCTACGGTGCAACTAAGCCTGGGCACCACAACTACTGAAGCCTGCCTGCCCTAGGGCCTGTGAGTCACAACTACGGAAGCCCCTAAGTGGTAGAGCCAGCAAGTCGCAGCTACTGAGCCTGTGTGCTGCAACTACTGAAGCCCATGTGCTTAGAGCTCATGCTCTGCAGCAAGAGAAACCACTGCAATGAGAATCCAAGCACTGCGACTAGAGAGTAACCTCTGCTGTCTACAAGTAGAGAAAGCTGATGCACAGCAACAAAGACCCAGTACAGCCAAAAATAAATACATTAACTAATAAATGAATGTAGCAATATGCATATGTCAAAAAAAAAAAAAAGAAACACAATTTTTAGGACTCACACTAGACATACAGATGAGGCACCCTTGGAGGAGGGACCCAGCAAACTGCTTTAATAAACCCTGCAGATGGTTCTGTTGCATAGTGGAAGTTGATAACTTTCCAAAATGATGAGCATTGGTGAATCTGCACTGATATTTTTTATGTGTACTATGTTCACAGGTCATCATATGTTCTATCAATGTGAAATCAAGGAGCTCCTGATTTCAGCCACAGATAAAAAGGGGTCTTGTCATCTATTTCCTGGAATCGATGTCTTTCTACTGTTTTAGAGCTCCACACAGGGCAAAGTGACTGGTAATCAGGGCTCAGAATCTGAAAGGGAATACGTGGAAAACATATTCTCAGGTTTTGGAGAACATCTTTTTCCTTCTTTGCAGGAGAAGTGATACCAATCTTTAGCATCTCTGTGATTAGCTAGAGTGAGGGATTGCTATTATAAGTTATCAATAGAAAGGTCTTCTTTTCTTCTGCCTTTTTGGGAGCTATCAAGCAGCTATTTTCAAAGTTCACTGTCTCGATCCAGCAAGCAGTCAGTGGGACTAAGACTGATACTTCCCCCACTCAGATCACACATCTCTATTCTAATAATTGGGAATTAGATTAATCCATGCTGCTGCTGCTGCTAAGTCACTTCAGTTGTCTCCGACTCTGTGCGACCCCATAGACGGCAGCCCACCAGGCTCCCCCATCCCTGGGATTCTCCAGGCAAGAACACTGGAGTGAGTTGCCATTTCCTTCTCCAATGCAGGAAAGATTAATCCATACTAGACTTTAAAAACTGAAATATTACAAATGAGAATTTAGGTTAACACTTACAGAGTTTAAACCCTCTTTTTATGTACCAAGAGAAAATACTCCTTTGAGTCACAAAAGAGTAGGGCACAACTTAGCAACTAAACAAAGAACTGACAAATCTTGGAAGATATTGCAAATGTTAGTTGCTCAGTTGTGTCTGACTCTTGGCAAATTCATGGACTGTAGCCCACCAGGCTCCTCTGTCCATGGAATTTTCCAGGCATGAAAACGAGTGGGTAGCCATTCCCTTCTTCAGGGGATCTTCCTGACCCAAGGATAGAACCTGGGGGAAGATACTGCAGAAAGGATGGAAACAAGTCAAAGTGTCCGCAACTCTGTCTCCTTCAATGCCGTGTGCCTGTTGGGGAAAACTTCTTCCAGAAGAAAGTAAGACTGATACTGTTCAATAGCTCTCTTCTGTCTCTGCCTGAGATTTATTTCTCCATCTATTTCCTAATCTTGTTTGTCTATATCAAATAGTTTCCCTGTCCAACCTGCAATTTTTATGGGCAACCATTTGTAATTTTTCACTTTTTCTCCCAACATTTTTCTTTCCATGGTGTTCTAATCCTCCTGAGTTTCCTTACTGCTATTTCATTTAATCTTATTTATAATTTATTCTTCAAATGTGCTACCCTTATATGAAATGTCATTTCTGTGAACATACTAAGAGCAACCATTCAGGAAATATTTTTTCTGCTTCTCTTTGACCACCTCCCACAAATTATTTCTACATAATGTTGATTCATCTGTAACCAGCACTTTTAAAAGCAGCATTCCATCTCTAACACAAAAAGAAAAATACAACTTTAAATCATTTTGCACTGATTTACACTCTTAAAGAATTAAATATGGTTGGGCTGCCCTGGTGGCTCAGTGGTAAAGAGTCCACCTGCCAATGAAGGAGACACTGGTTGGATCCATAATCCAGGAAGATCGCACATGTCACAGAGCAACTACGCCCAGCGATGAGCCTGTGCTCTACAGCCAGGGAGCCGCAACTACTGAGCCCATGTGCCCTGAAGCCCATGTGCCCTGAAGCCCACGCTCCGCAACAAGAGAAGCCCCTGCGGTGAGAAGCCTGTGCATCACAACTCGACAGCAGCCCACACAGCAACGGATACCCAGCAGAGCCAAAAATAGTCGACAAAACTAAGCAGAAACAAAAATGCAATTATTAAAAAAAAATTATATATATATATGGTTGAAGCTAAATGATGGAGGGGACTTCCCACTGAAGTAGAAGTTTTATTTTCAGGTCCTTTATAATTTCTTTCATTTTTCACGGTCTGCTTACTTCATCCTTCAATATCTACAAATAACCTTGAACATACTATGCAGTAAAATAGTTCATAGTATTCTTCATAGAGAATTAAAATTCATTCATTCTGCAAGGTCTTGTGACCTGAGATACCATGAACTGTAGGGCAGAGATGACTAGACAGGAAATGAGGGGGCAACATTTTTTTCTGTTTTATTTTCTGGGTATATTTGGATGAGTAATTGATCTGTCAGATTTCAATTTTATTCCCCAAAATGTTATATCAATCCTAATTCCAAGACTCTAAGAATCAGGTAGTACCACAGGTAGTATGGTTTATATATTGTTAAGTTTTTATACCAAATTCCCTACTGGACATTACCACTTATAGATAGTGGAGCTTTTTCAAAGTTTACTCAGAACTCATCCTTCCTTCTCCAAACTTTATTCCTCTCTGTGCTTCTTATTATGGTACCTGGCACTGTGCACAGAAATCCAGAAGCAATCTTGGGGTATTCACTTTTCCTCAATAATCACATGCAGTGAATCAAGAATTACTATCAATTCTACTACTAGTCAAGGCTATGGTTTTTCCTGTGGTCATGTATGGATGTGAGAGTTGGACTGTGAAGAAGGCTGAGCGCCGAAGAATTGATGCTTTTGAACTGTGGTGTTGGAGAAGACTCTTGAGAGTCCCTTGGACTGCAAGGAGATCCAACCAGTCCATTTTGAAGGAGATCAGCCCTGGGATTTCTTTGGAAGGAATGATGCTAAAACTGAAGCTCCAGTACTTTGAACTTAACTTTATCTTGAATCTATCCTTTCTTTCTTCTTATCTATCTTTGCAGCCCAATTCTACTGACTAGATTACTATTCCTTGTCTCTGTCTTCCATTCCAAATTCCTTTAATCCATTTTTTTTAACAAAGAGTACAGAATGATCCTTTTATGATGCAAATAGGACCCTTTCATTCTTACTTTAAATCATTCACTGGTTTCTTCCTTACCTTGAAGATAAAGTCTAAAACCATTAAATGTCTCCTAAGACTGTCCTTGACTTTCAATTACATGATATTCTTTCTGTTTCCCCCAATATATCCTGCTTTTTCTCACCTGAAAGACTTTGTTCGTCTTTTCTCTCTCCCCAGACTACCTTTTCCTGAGTTAATACCTACACTATTTACTTACTCATCTTGCCAAATCCCACTCTTTTCAGTTTAAATATCACTTCCCATGGGAAGCATCCCTGAATGACCATCCCTTGGCTGGATACCATGCTGTGTGCCCTCACAGTGTGCTGTGTTTCCTATTAGAGTTATTAATAACAATCATAGTTCATTTTAAAACATCCTTCTCCTGGACTATACGCATTATGCAGTAAAGACAATGCCTGTCCTATTCACCATTGTATATCTTCTGCCTAGCGCAGTTCCCAGTAAACATTTGTTGAATAAGTGGATTGTTATAATTACTCAAATGAAAGCGAAAAATACTTTCTTCCTTCAAGAAGCTTAAGATAATTAAATATTGACAAATCACCATGACACAAGGCAATGTAGGGTAGGTGAATAATAATAATAAGGCAGTAATCTTGGGATAGCATTTACTCCAGTCTAGTGCTATACTGGGGCTTTCCAGGTAGCACTAAGGGTAAAGAGCATGCCTGCCAAGGGAGGAGATGTAAGAGACACAGATTGCATCCTTGGGTTGGGAAGATACCGTAGTAGAAGGCATGGCAACGCACTCCTGTATTCTTGCCCGGAGAATCCCATGGACAGATAGGGTAGGGATACAGTCCATAGGGTCACAAAGAGTTGGATATAATGAAGTGATTTAGCACACACGCATGCAGGTACTGTAATAAGCCATTCATATACAAGCTCACTTCATTCTCACAAAATCCTAAAGGATGTAACTTGACAGTATTATTGCCATTCTCACAACAGACTGAGAAGGGATCTGGGACTTGCTGATGGCCACTCACCTGTTTGTGAGGGAATGCATTAAAATTCCAGGGACTTCTGGCTCTAGACTTCATGTTCTTAACCTCTTATGCTGCCCTGACTCCTGTTACCTCCCTGCCTGCTTAGGAGGGGTTTTAGGTTAGTCAGGCATCCTCACTCTCTGACATCCAGGATCCTGCTTGGCTTCCTTGTCCTTGGGGTGTGGTGGTCACACTGAACCCTGCATTCTGACATTGCCCTCCTGCCTGATGGGGGCCTTGGTGCCAGGAGGGTTCAGATGCAAACCTGGCAGAGTCTCAAAGTAGTTCAAGCAGCACAGGTTGCCAGGGATGCAAGTATATCCATCAAGTGGTGAAGTAGCGCTGTCTTGATCACCATGAATCCAGGTCCTGGCACATTACTGAGCAGAGGTTTAAAGCCCTTAATCAGGGGCTTTTGTGCTGGCTCAGTGATAAAAAAAAAAAAAATCTGTCTGCCAATTCGGAGACATAGTTTCCATCCCTAATCTGGGAAGAGCCCACGTGCCTTGGAACACCTAAGCCCGTGTGCCTCAACTAGTGAGCCTGTACTTTAGAGTCAGGGAGCCACAAGTACTGAAGCCCACGCACCCCAGACCCTACGCTCTGCAACAAGAAATGCCACTGCAATAAGAGGCCCAAACTGGAGAGTAGCCCCCACTCCCTGCAGCTAGAGAAAAGGCCACACAGCAGTGAAGATCCAGCACAGCCAAACATAAATAAAGCCCTCAGTCCACCTGCCTGTAATGAGTTGGTGCTGTGGTTCATGAGCCATGGGGACCCTGACCAGTCCTGCGTTTTTATTTTGCACTGGGCCACACAAATTATATAGCAGACCCTGCTAGGCTGGAAGGGTAACTGATGAATTCTAATTGCTTAGATCCAATCTTTGCACAGAGTAATTACTCAATAAATAAGTTGAATGAATGTATACCTGGGTCAGGCTACACCCCTTTCCTATTTTAGATCTCCTGAGGCACCACTGTGGCTAGCAATGAAAAAGAGACACCTTTGATGTCGACATGAAATTTTAGTTTTAAACTCAATTACACTGACTTTTAATAACTAAGTGGAAGATAGTTTTGGAACTGCCCCACATATTAGGATATATATTATCCTAATATCGCAAATTAGGATATATATTTGTCCATAGGAGAATATTTCCATAACATTGTTGGGAACAGCTATGGGAGAAAAGAAAGTTTGATGTCTGCACCTCCAATATCTTGTTTATAAGCTGGTTAAGAAAATATAATAATCTTGGACTTCTCTGGTGGTCCAGTAGTTAGAGATCCCTCTGCCAATGCAGGGGACGTGGGTTTAATCTTTTCTCTGGGAGATTCCACATACCACAGAGCAGCTGGGCCCATGCGCCACAGCTACTGAAGCCCACATGCCCTAGAGCCCACACGCTGCAACCAGAGAGGTCACCACAATGAGGAGCCTGTGAACTGCAACTAGAGAGTAGCCCCTATTTGCTGCAACTAGAGAAAACCCAAGCACAGCAACAAAGACCCAGTGTAGCAAAGATCCAGTGCACCAGTTTTTAAAAAATGGTGATCTTCACAGTGGGTGTGTTATGCCTGGGAAGACAGCAAAACTAGAGCCAAAATAGCTTGGAATCAGATTCTGAGAGAAAGTTAAGGGGATGAGAAACTGAAGCAAACTGAAAACTGAGTTGGAAATTATTGAGAGAAGATGATAGGAAAGCTATCATGGGAGATTTTGGAGCAAAGGAGATGGCTGCTTGCATGCCTGAATGCAGGTCAGGACCCTATGGAGATGATCTTTAAGCATACTCTGACATTTCCAAAATACAGAGCATTAAACTTCCAGCTTGGAACCAGGATAGGACACTGATTTTGACCTAAAATTGGGAAAAGGAGCAATGTTCTTTTCTCCAGTAAAGTTTTCCAGTGCTCAGAGGCTAAGTGTATTGAAATCTTAGAGTTATGGTTGAGAGTCAAATGATTCTCAAGCACACAAAGGTGTGCTTTATATTTGTCATAAATTTATTCACTTTAGTAATATAGTGTGTCAAGATTGTCATCAAAGATGGCTGCCTTTCATCCATGGCAAGGATGGCAGTTTGAAAAAGCAACAAAGTTAGCAAGTGATAGGTCAAGTGGCTTATGCATCTCAAGCTGCACAGGACAGGCATCTCTATTGTTTGCTTAGGATAAAGTCTAAAATTAACTTGTGCTTAACTTTGGATTGTCTTCACAGAAGCTTTTAGGGATCTTGACATCATCCTCACTGGCTATCCTATTTTAGAAAGAAATAAGATGAACATTCACTAGTTGTGGCCTAATCCCCATTGAATCAACTGGGGGGCCCACTATTGCTATTGTTTTTCATGATGGTGCTCAGGTCGGCTGTTACTCTTTTTCAGCATCCTACTCTCATAGTCATGAGTCCCATGGACTAGCCTACTCCTCTTAGCTACTGAGGTGAAATTGGTCTAAAAATCAGACTAAGGAAGAGGCAGTGGAAGACCTAGACCTCAAATCAAAGTAATTTTTATATAGTAAGATAACCAGGTCAACTAAAGAAGCCATACAAACATTCTATAGACAGAAATACATGACCACTGACTATTACACAAGAAAGATCAGAATCTTTTGATGTAACCAGAAGTTAATAAGGGTTTCCTAGGTGGCTTAGTTGTCAAGAATCTTCCTGCCAAAGCAGGACACAGGAGACATGGGTTTGATCTCTGGGTCAGGAAGATCCCCTGGAGGAGAAAATGACAACCCACTAAAGTGTTTTTTGCTGGAATAATCCCATGGACAGAGCAGCCTGTCAGGGTACAGTTCATGGGGTTGCAAAGAGTCAGACACAACTGAGCAACTGAGCACACAGAAGGCTAATTTACCATATTTTTCTTCTCTGGAGGTAAGACTTCAATTTAATCATGTACACATGACCTAGAGAATGCCATTTAAAATATATCAACAAAGGAAACAAATTTTAAAAGATCAATACAATGAGAGAGTCAAAATGAAATTAATCATTGTGCAAAAAATCTATTATGAGAATTAAACGGTAACTGTCATTCTCACAAATATTAAAAGTTGTTTAACTTATCATCAACTCAAAATAATTTTTAGTGACATCTCAGTAGAAAATTGGAAGGAATTTCAAACATACCAAGTGAAGTTCAACAGAAATCTCAAAAGGATTTTTATGGACTTTGACAGGGTGTTCTAAAATAATCTAAAAGAGAAAATGCATTATAATAACCAAAACTTAAAGAAGAACAATAAATGCATCTAAACCTTCCCAGATGTTAAAACATATCATAATCTGTAATAGTTACTTTTGAATAGTACCAGTATAGAAGTAGATCAGCACAGAAATAGAATAGAAATTCCAGCAGTAGCCCACATATGTATTTTTTAAAAAGGCATTCCTGAATTTGGGGTATATAAGCACANATCACAATTGTTAATACCTTTATAGGAAATGGCTTCCCTGGTGGCTCTGAGGTTAAAGTGTCTGCCTGGAATGCAGGAGACCCGAGTTTGATCCCTGGGTCAGGAAGATCCCCTGGAGAAGGAAATGGCAACCCACTCCAGTACTCTTGCCTGGAAAATCCCATGGAGGGAGGAGCATGATCGGCTACAGTCCATGGGGTCACAAAGAGTTGGACACAACTGAGTGACTTCACTTTATAGGAAATACTTGGAGAAGGAAATGGTAACCCACTCCAGTATTCTTGTCTTGAGAATCCTGTGGACAGAGGAGCCTGGTAGGCTGCTGTCCATAGGGTCCAATAGAGTAGGACACGACTGAAGTGACTTAGCATGCATGTGTGCGTTGTAGAAGGAAATGGTTACCCACTCCAGTATTCTTGCCTGGAGAATCCCAGGGACGGAGGAGCCTGGTGGGCTGTTGTCTATGGGGTCTCACAAAGTCGGACACGATGAAGTGACTTAGCAGCAGCAGCAGCAGGAAATACTTACATTTCTTAAAGAATAAAGAGTGAATTAAAACAAATCTGGAGGACTTCCCTGGTGGTCTAGTGGTTAAGAATGAGCCTGCCAATGCAGGGAACATGGGTTCAATCCCTAGTCCAGGAAGATATCACGTGCTTCAGAACAACTAATCCCATGTGGCACAACTATTTGAATATGTTCAGCCCATGTGGTGAAACTATTGAGCCTGCCCACCTAAAGCCTATGGTCCATGACAAGAGAAGCCTCCATGAGGAGAAGCCCATGCGCTACAACTAGAGAGTAGCCCCCATTCTCCACAACTAGAGAAAGTCTGCACACAGCAATGAAGACACAGCACAGCCCCCAAAACAAAAAGTACAGAACACAATTTTTGCCCAACATGTGAACAACTGAATTGACCCTGTTAAATGAAATAAATGTCAATTTATCTGATAGTAATTTGTTAAGTAAAGAACTATGTCAATTTCATATAAAAAGAGTGTATCACTGTTGGATCACTGAGAAAGCAAGAGAGTTCCAGAAAAACACCTATTTCTGCTTTATTGACTATGCCAAAGGCTTTGGCTTTGTGGATCACAACAAACTGTGGAAAATTATAAAGAGATGGGAATACCAGACCACCTGACCTGCCTCCTGAGAAATCTGTGTGCAGGTCAAGAAGCAACAGTTAGAACTGGATATGGAACAGACTGGTTCCAAACTGGGAAAGGAGTATGTCAAGGCTGTATATTGTCACTCGGCTTATTTAACTTACATGCAGAGTACATCATGAGAAGTGTTGGACTGAATGAAGCACAAGCTGGAATCAAGATTGCCGGGAGAAATATCAATAACCTCAGATATGCAGATAATACCACCCTTATGGCAGAAAGCAAAGAAGAAACTAAAGAGCCTCTTGATAAAAGTGAAAGAGGAGAGTGAAAAAGTTGTCCTAAAACTCAGTATTCTGAAAACTAAGATCATGGCATCTGGCCCCATCACTTTATGGCAAGTAGATGGGGAAACAGTGGAAAGAGTGACAGACTTTTTTGGGGGACTCCAAAATCACTGCAGATGGTGATTGCAGCCATGAAATCAAAAGACACTTACTTCTTGGAAGAAAAGTTAGGACCAACCTAGACAGCATATTCGGAGAAGGCAATGGCACCCCACTCCAGTACTCTTGCCTGGAAAATCCCATGGATGGAGGAGCCTGGTAGGCTTAAGTCCATGGGGTCGCTAAGAGTCAGATACGACTGAGCGACTTCACTTTCACTTTTCACTTTCATGCATTGGAAAAAGAAATGGCAACTCACTCCATTGTTCTTGCCTGGAGAATCCCAGGGACGGGGGAGCCTGGTGGGCTGCCATCTATGGGGTCACACAGAGTCGGACACGACTGAAGTGACTTAGCAGCAGACAGCATATTAAAAAGCAAAGACATTACTTTGCCAGCAAAGATCCGTCTAGTCAAAGCTATGGTTCTTCCAGTAGTCATGTATGGATGTGAGAGTTGGACTATAAAGAAAGGTGAGCACTTAAGAATTGATACTTTTGAACTGTGGTGTTGGAGAAGACTCTTGAGAGTCCCTTGGACAGCAAGGAGACCAAATCAATCTATCCTAAAGGCAATCAGTCCTGAAATTCATTGGAAGAACTGATGCTGAAGCTGAAATTCCATTACTTTGGCCACATGATGCAAAGATCTGACTCATTTGAAAAGACCGTGATGCTGGGAAAGACTGAGGGCAGGAGGAGAAGGGGATGACAGAGGATGAGATAGTTGGATAGCATCACCGACTCAATGGACATGAGTTTGAGTAAACTCTAGGAGTTGGTGATGGACAGGGAGGCCTGGTGCACTGCAGTCCAAGGTATCGCAAAAGTCAGATGTGACTGAGCAACTGAACTGAACAAAATATTTAATATAGTTTTAATACACTTTTCTGTAGTTCTGTAATTTTGCTGATGTGTTAATATCTTAAACAATGATCAGAGCTACAAATAAAGTATTGTGTACCAAGATGTTCTTTTATTCTAAGTAAAAGACTCAAAATTTCAATTTTAGGAGATTGGTAAAGATACAGGGAATTTAGTCATCTTGTATTAAAATTACTATATATTAACTGAGAGTTTTTCTGGAGATAAATTGGGGCCAAAGTATGTGAAACTCTTTAATGTTGTACAAACTCTATGACTTAGGAAATCTACTTCTAGGAATTTACCCTGAAAGTATAATTGCAAAAAAAAAATCTTAATTTTTATATAAAAGTATGAATCATGGTTCCAATTTTCACTCTATAGAGGGGTTAATACACTTTTGTTTTAAAGCACTGTAGACTAGAGACCACTGGCTTTATAGATTATATGATCTTTGCTGCAACTGTTGTTGCTCAAAAACGCTTACAGGTGATCTGTAAACAAATAGGCATGGCTGTGTTCCAGTAAAGCTTTATTTTAAAAAGCAGCCTATAATGGGCTGTTCATGGCTCTATTTAATTACAATGTAATCTGTATAAAACAGTTTTTTTTCAAGAAAATTTGCCTGTGGATGATCTCGTCTCCCTAAGAAGCCTCCACTTAGTATATTCAATCTGTTTTAATATTAAGCCTTATATAGCAAATTAAATATTATTTTTAAACAATGTTTAGAATTTGGGGAAAAGCTAAAGAAGTTTCCATTTTCTTTGCCTATCCCATACTCCTAATTTACTTGAAAATGCATTTGGGAAAGTGGCTTATGTGACCTCTTGCCTTTATGGTGAAAGAATGCTCAGACTTAAATGTGACTCCCCAGATCTGCTGTGAGATTGGCTTCAGCCACATCAGTTTGGATGTGTTTGGATAGACCACTCCAAAATTCAGTGACTTGAAACAAAAACTGAAAGTTAATTTTCATAGCTCTGTGGATGAATTGAGCTCAGGCGGTGGTTCTATGTTCAGATCTCTCAGAGTTGCAGGTATACTGCTAGAATCATCTAAAGACTGGTCTGGGCTGGATAGTCAGATAGCAGCTGATGCTATCCATGGATGAGAGTTCATTTCATGTTTCCAGATGAAGAGCCCACATTTAACCTCTCCATGTGCCCTGGCCTTCTCATGCCTGGTGTTCCAAGAGACCTTCATGGAAGCCTTGCTTTTAGTGATTTAGCCTCAGAAATCCCAAACATTACTTTTACTCTGTGCTATTGGTCAAGCCGATGCCAAGAGGAATTCAGATTCAAAAGGAATAGAATCACAGACTCTACTTCTCAAAAGAGGAATGTCATGCATGAAAAAGACATAGGATATTGCCACTTTGAACATAGCTATCACATATACATTGGATTCTGCTGGCATCTACTGCTGATACCTGTAGCTGATAGTACACAAATCAATTCCTTCTTATTTCAGTGAAATCCTAACAGTCTCTCTTTGCTAACTCAATGGGCATTCTGCTCTCGTTCAGGTTCTGTTTCTGATTCTATGCCATTGCTTCCACCATGCAATCTACCACAGAAGTTCATTTCCAGTTTATGTTGTAAGGTCACCTTAACACTATGACGCAGTGTCCATGCCACTTAAGAATCAAAGGGAAAAACAAACCAGAACCCTCACTTTTGGACACAAAACATCATCCATTATTTACATAGGGTTTCTTCATTTTTGTTGTTGTTGAGTCGCTAAGTCGTGTCTGACACTTTGCGACCCATGGACTGTAGTCTGCTAGGCTCCTTGTCCATGGAATTTTCCAGTCAAGAATACTGAAACAGTTTGCCATTTCTTTCTCCAGGGGATCTTCTCAATCCAGGGATCAAACCCTTGTCTCTTGTGTTTCCTGCATTGGCAGGCAGATTCTTTACCACTTCAACACCTGGGAAGCCACCTGGGAAGCTTTGGTGTTTATATAGGACCAAATGTATAATAGTTGTGCTCTGAGTCCCCATTTTAAAAAGTTAATATGAGACATTTTGATCTCTTTGAGTTAAAGTCTGATAAAGAAATATGAGGACACTTATGTAATCACACATTTCTTCGATGGCCTTCTTATCGTTCCATAATAACTGAGGACAAGACAGTTGCTTGTCTTGTTCTCTCTTTTGCTTTCTTTATATCATGTTCTCCTTCCTAACTTGGGTAGGAAATGGCAACCCACCCCTGTATTCTTGTATGGAGAATTCCATGTTCAGAGGAGCCTGGCAGGCTATAGTCCATGGGGTCACAAAGAGTCAGACAAGACTGAGCTCATATGTACAATGCAAACAACTTTCCTTCCTGAATCCATCTTCGTGGTTAAGTGTTGGTGAAGGTAAGTGTATCATCTCTGATCTAAGTGAGGGGATATATATGACCTCATAAATCAATAAATCAGAAGAATTTCAAGCATCTTCTTTCTACATTAAACATTTCTTGACAATTGTCATGCTAAAATATCATAACTTTCTTATTCTGGGAATATAAGAATATCTAGGCTTTTAACTGAAGCTTGAAGGCAGGAGGAGAAGGGGATGACAGAGGCTGAGATAGTTGGATGGCATCACTGATTCAATGAACATGAGTTTCAGCAAGCTCCAGGAGTTATATTCTGGGAATATAAGAACATCTAGGCTTTTAATTGAAGATTGAAGGCTAGATTGAAGGCAGGAGGGGAAAGGGATGACAGAGGAGGAGATGGTTGGATGGCATCACTGATTTGATGGCCATGAGTTCTGAGGAAGCTTCGAGAGTTGTGATGGACAGGGAAGCCTGGTGTGCTGCAGTCCGTGAAGTCTCAAAGAGTCAGACACAACTGAACGACTGAACTGAGGCTTTTAATGATTTAGCCTCAGTAATCCCAAACATTACTTTTACTCCATTCTATTGGTCAAGCAGGTGCCAAAAGAGATTCATATTCAAAGGGAATGGAATCACAGACTCTAGGGAATATAAGAACGTCTTTTATGTTCAGATCCGAAGTTGTATGCTGAGACTAGGTTAGGCTACCAGATTAAAAAGAAAAATAACAGAAAGTAAGTAAATATCCATCACAAAGGAATGATTAAGTAAATAATGGTACAGCTACCTGATGGAACATTTAAAGATTTTTTAAATGCTATTTACTTAAGAAGAAGGAAAAGGATGAAGAGTGTTAATAATTCAATGTTGAGTTTAATAGTCTATGTTTGCAATGGAGTGGCATTGGCCTTATAAAAAATGATATGTATTTTGTTTCCACTTGTACCTTCTCCATTTATGCTTATCTTCTGTACTCTTAATGAGAAATGATTCTTAATGCTTTGTCTTTGCTCTTTTCCAGTGTCTCCCTCAGTAAAGGTGCTCAGTTCCATGACAATGGCTGCCATATTTATGAAAAAGTTTTCAAGATTCAGCCTGTACTCTGGCTGCTCTCTTATGCTTCAAATCTTTGTAACTATGTGCCTGCAATTCCTTTTGAAAATCCCATCTTTTTTACCAACTTGTGCCAAACCAGAGCTATCATCTTTCCATCAAGACTGACATCTCTTTGTCCTTTTCCTATTTCTCTCAATAGTAATCTATTTTCCCCATTTCACAGAATGTATGGTCTGTAATAGTTTTTGACTCATCCTCTCTCACTCTGATCTCCAATATCTGTATCTGTATCACAGACGCTGTCACCTACCCAAAGCCACCCCCTTTCCTTATTTTTGACAATAGAAATGGCTTTTTTTTTTTTTTGCAGCATCAGAGTCACCTTCTCAAGTCTCAATTTCTAAATCTTAAAAAGTATAAATAATTTCAGTGATTTCACTTTTCTCGCTATCAGTGGTTAGGACTGAGCATATGATACAATTCTGGAACTAAGTTCTGAGGGGATATTTGCTGAGGAGTATTCTAGGACAGCTTTCTTCAGTCTTAAAAAGTGACATGGGGACTTCCCTGGTGATCCAGTGGTTAAAACTTCACCTTCCAATGCAGAGGGTGTGGGTTTGATCCCTGGCTGAGGAGCTAAGACCCCACATGCCTCATGGCCAAGAAACCAAACATAAAACAGAAGCAATATTTTAACAAATTCAATAAAGACTTTAAAAATGGTCTGCATCAAAAAATGAAAAATGACACAAATAAGGGACACTGTTTCTTTCTTTGCGGGGAAGGAGACCCCATAGATATTATTGTATGAGAATGTGATACTTACAGCCGTGACAGCAATATTGAGAACATATGGGGTTAAGCCGGATGACAAAAATGTTCACCTTTGCTGAGGATGACAAAGGGGAAAAATGGAAAAAAATTTGAACCTTGTATGAGCTACTGAATTAAGCAAACCTTTGCATAATTTTGACTCATTTTTTTCCCTCAATTAATTTAGTAACAAGACCTTTAATTATGTAGACAATTCCAGTGCTGTGGGAAGACAATTAATATTCATTACAATGTAATTCAAGCCTCCACTCTGCTCCTTAAAAGTTGTGTGACATTAGGGAAACTACTTTGTTTCTATCAATTTCTGCATCATTGAATAAGGGACTATATTACACACTTAGTTGTTCTAAATACAGGATAAAATGCACATAAAATAACTTTGATAGGATAAAACATTGCATCAACATAAAATTAATATTTTGTCTTTTGAGTTTGATGACTTATTGATTGCTTGAGTCACTTTTCCAATGTTTGTTTAGGACTCGTTTAGGACTATAAGTTAAGCATTAGTTATTCAGTCATGCCTAATGCTTTGCAACTCCATGGACTGTAGCCTGCCAGGCTCCTCTGGCCATGGAATTCTCCAGGAAACAATACTGGAGTGGGTAGCATTTCCTTCTCCAGGGGATCTTCCTGACCCAGGGATCAAACCCAAGTCTCCTGTATTGCAGGCAAATTCTTTACCATCTGAGCCATAATCTCTTCTAAGGGAGAGTTCTAAATGTTAGCTCTACTTCCATGTTTTTTCAGTCTCTAAATCACCTAGTCAACAAGTTAATATTTATAATAATTTCCATTTGTTGAGAAATGTGATAAATAAAATATAGAGAATTGGAATCAATGACCGGACTTGATTAAATTGGTAAATGTTCAACTCTATGTCATAAACAAAGACTAAACTTGCTTTTCAACTGTTTTTGAAATATTTATAAATAACACTGATCATATCCTACACAATAAACAATAATTAAATAAATTGCAAACAGTGCTTACTTTACACACAATGAAATACTAATAGTACTTATTTACTAGCAGAAAGCTCAACATCAAATCACTAGGGGAAAAGAAAAAAAAAAAACCCAACTCTGCTAAATAACAGTTTCATCAAAAAATAAACAAAACCCTGATAAAAATCTATGTATCAATAATCACAATGAAAATCTTTTACAAAAATTTATGAGATAAAACAAAGGTATAACCAGGGGAGATTTTATAGATTTACATACTCTAATTTTTAAAGCTTATAACATATTTAAACTTAATTAAGGTTATAAAAGAGCAACACAGAAAATCTTATAGTACTAGAAGAAATTAGCTAAAGAAAGAAATACGATTGCAATTAGAAAATAGAAGTCATAGTATAATTGATTTAGTCAATAACTAAAATTTGAAAGACTTATATAACAAAATGAATTCTATCAAAGATCATCCAAAAATCTCATGAACAGAGAAGCCTGGTGGGCTGCAGTCCATGGGGTCACTAAGAGTTGGACATGACTGAGCGACTTCACTTTCACTTTTCACTTTCATGCATTGGAGAAGGAAATGGCAACCCACTCCAGTGTTCTTGCCTGGAGAATCCCAGGACGAGGGAGCCTGGCTGGCTGCTGTCTATGGGGTCACACAGAATCGACATGACTAAAGTGACTTAGCAGCAGCAGCAGCAGCAGCACTATAAATGAGAAAGAAGCTATAACCACAGCTACAGAGACATATATCCCAAGATTGAAAACACTGGGATAGGAGTCCTGTTCTTGGTTCTGATGTAGAAAATAGGAGAAAAAAAAAAAAACAACTATAGCTCTCATCCCAAACATCCAATCAAGCTTGAGAAGCTATTACATCATGGTTTTTGAAAAACCCTCCAGGGTTAAAGACACAGATGGAAATGAACTAAACAATAGAAAATGAGTTTCTTCTTATAAGAACATTGAGAACATTTCTGTCATGCTTGCCAATGTGGAAGGAGGAGGAACCTGCTAAGAAGGGGTAAACCAGCAGAGCACTCATTAGGCTTTGAACTAACCACCTAAGAGCTGACACCCTTTGACAGTGTAGAATCCTAAAAAGGCAGGTCACCAAGCAGAAGTCCATCATATTGCCAACACACTTCTATATGCCTTCATGGAGCAACGGAAGAGCATGCTGGAGGTAGGGAGCCGTTAGAAGAGTGGGCTGAAAGACCCTTCTTTTGCAGAGTAACAGGGTGAGGCGCAGCTAAAAGAAGCCTGTTGTGAACCTTGAACCATCTGAGGTTGAGGGTGGAGCAGACCTCCAGCTAAGACAAATGGGTGCTGGAGGTATGCAGGGAAGCTGAGAGACAAATCTGAGAGTAGATAGACCCTAAGTGACACAGGCAGGATGGAGTCTCCTGTGTGATTGTTACACAGACGTATGTGTAAGTAGAATCTCAAAGGCAGTACATTTAAGATGTAGGTACTTCACTGTCTATCAGTTATTTCTTAATTTAAAACACTGCTTCAGGGACTTCCCTGGCAGTCCAGTGGTTAAGACTCCAAGCTTCCAATACAGGGCATGCAGGTTTGATCCCTGGGAAACTAAGATCCCATATACTGTGCAAGTGAGCTCAGTCGCTCAGTCTGAGTGACTCTCTGAGATCCCATGGACTGCAGCCCACCAGACTCCTCCATCCTGGGATTCTCTAGGCAAGAACACTGGAGGGAGTTGCCACTTCCTTCCTTAATATGCTGTGCGGTGTGGCAAAAAAAAAAAAAAAAAAATCCCAATGCTTCTTCAGAAAGAGGATTTTGATTGTGGTATGTTATGCAGCATGAAGGGGAAAAAAATGTTAGAACTCCCCAGAAAACCTATGTTTTAGCTTTCTTATAATCAAATATGTCTTTCCCCAAAGATTTAAATATATGACTATTATATTATTTAGCAACTTTGAAAAGTAGCTGAATATGGCAATCTGTGATTAAACGCACAAAATTCAGCACAACTTTTCAGCTATCAAACTATGTAGTCATTACACTTGATATTATAGATGAATATATAGGTAGAGAAAACTTTCTCTTGTTATTGAATTTAAAAATAGATTACAAATCAAGATGTATAGTATCTTGAAAAATACATGTCGAAAACAACCACCAACAGAGATGAAAGGATCTAACCTAAACACTTAATGGCAATTATTACCTGCTTTTTCCTACTGTGTGTTTGATTTGTTTCTACAATAAATATGTATCATTTGTATAATTAAAAACAAATTATTTTCTCACAAAACAGAAAACACCATAAGTAAGATGAATATCTTAAGGAAAAGAGCTGACCACATTAGCACATAAATTGATGAAGTTGTATGAAATTAATCTATTAATATTATGTGTTGATAGTATAATAATTCATGTTAATGGGATGCATAAAATTTTGATCATAATGACACCAGTGGCTGACAAACTAACTTGATAAACTTGAGACAAGTGGTTACTTGAGGGAAAACAAAAAGCAATCTACCTACTTCAGATCATTCATCCAAAATCAATCAGTATCTTAAAAAAAACAAAAACAATAAACACCAATACAAAATAAGAGGAAAAAAAATATGATATTGAAGGTAGGGAAATGTTCTAAGGGTCAAACTAAATGTTGATTTAAAGAAAACCAGGCGGCACTAGTGGTAAAGAACGTGCCTGCCAGTGCAGGAGATGTAAGGACGTGAATTCCATCCCTGGGTCGGGACGATCCCAGGACACGGGAGGACACGGCAACCCACTCCAGTGTTCTTGCCTGAGGAGTCCCATGGTCAGAGGAGCCTGGCGGGGCTACAGTCCATAGGGTGGCAAACAGTCGGACCTGGCTGAAGTGACTTAGGACACACTGATATATTTGTGTGAATTTTAAAAGCTTACTTACATCTAAAAAGTATAAAATTAGGTCTCTAAGGAAAATATTTTTAATAAATACAATAAAAGGAGTGAAAATTGTAATCTATAAAATATGATTACTTATAAATTAAATAATGGGATCACTTAATTCACAAAAGAAATGTAAATCAATATTAAATGTATGAAAACCGTCAACTTTCTGATTAGCAATCAAAAATTCAAATTAAAAGTACCTTGAGTTATGGTGAGATTATTGAACTGTCAAAGCTAAAGAAAAGATAATAATAACTTCTGATGAGGGTGTAGGGATACTGATCATCTCAATCTCTGACAGTGCAATGCAACTGGGAAGTCTTTCTGGAGAGTGATTTATGAAAGCTATGTCAAAATCCTTAAAAATATGCATATCCTTTGATCCAGTCATTTCACTGCTAAGAGCTGATTTTTTCAGGGGGGTTTGTTTGCAAAGATAAAAATCTACAGAGCTCTGTTTATCATAGCATTTTTCAAAAATGAAAAACAAACTAACTGTTTACCAAAAAGGGAACTGAGTAAATGTCTTTTGATATATTCTGACCAAACAGTGATACAAAACTATTAAAAGTTATTTCATTGTAGAAGTTTATTGTTCTTTAAAGATAGATGACAAACAGCTATTGAAAGTGAGAAAGTGTTAGTCACTCAGTTGTGTCTGACTCTTTGCAACCTCATGGACTGTAGTCTGCCAGACACCTCCATTCATGGAATTTTCTAGACAAGAATACTGGGGTGGTTTCCTTCTCCAGGGAATCTTTCAAACCCAGGGATAGAACCCAGGTCTCCCAATTGCAGGCAGACTCTTTACTATCTAGCCACCAGGGAAGCCCTAAACAGCTAATAAGCAAACAGAAATTGCAGAAGCGACTGAGCAGACTTCGGAGTTCAAATGTCCAGATTTGGTTCCCTACTCTGCCTTTTATTTCCTGTGCATTCTAGGGGAAGTTATTTGACATTTCTAATTCTCAGTTTACTCATCTGAAAAACAGGTAATAGTAGCAATTTCATTGAATTGTTCTGTGGTTTAAATTAGTTCATAAATATGAAGGAACAGTGCTTGGCATAAACTAAGTGCTTTTAAAAAAAGCTGACATCAATGAGTATTGTGAACTTAATTTAAAACATTACTTTTATCATAATTCTCTTCCATATCAAGGACAAAGAATGACTTTTAAATGTGTAGAGATTAAGTCTAAGCATTTTCACTTAGCAGAAAATTGGCCCTATTGTAAAAAGAGGTTTCCTAGGTGGCTCAGTGGTAAAGAATCTACCTGTCAATGCAAGAGACATGGGTTCAATCCCTAGGTTGAGAAGATCCCCTGGAGAAGGAAATGCCAACACCCTCCAGTATTCTTGCCTGGGAAATCCACTGGAGAGAAGAGCCTAGAAGGCTACAGCTCCTGGAGTCACAGAATCTGATACAACTGAAGAATTGAACATGCATATTGTAAAAAGTACGCAGAAAATTCCTTGTGTATGAACACATCCAGAAGTTTCTGCCTCCTTTGTAGTGCTTCTCCTGGGCACTCTTGCTAGATTACTGATTCCTCAACTGCCTTCTCATCCTTCTTCAATCGCTACCCCAATGCAGAATACTCTATCACCAGAGCCCTTCCTCTATTTCTCTAAAATACAGCTGGCCTTCCACACAAAGCAGCATCCTGTGAAAATCTTTCTTTCCCCTCACCAGCCTGTTGAATTATCAGAAAAAAAAAATCTGACATGTCAACCCTATATCAATTTTTCTGGTCCTTAATATCAGTTCTGTTCAGTTCACTCATTCAGCCCTATTTGACTCTTTGCGACCCCACGTACTGCAGCGCACCAGGCCTCCCGTCCATCACCAATTCCTGGAGTTTACTCAAACTCATGTCCATTGAGTCTGTAATGCCATCCAACAATCTCATCCTCTGTCATCCCCTCCTCCTACCTTCTATCTTTTTCAGCATCAGCATCTTTTCCGATGAGTCAGTTCTTCACATCAGGTGGCCAAAGTATTGGAGTTTCAGCTTCAGCAACAGTCCTTCCAATGAATATTCAGGACTGATTTCCTTTAGGAAGGACTGGTTGGATCTCCCTGAAATCCAAGGGACTCTCAAGAGTCTCCTCCAACACCACAGTTCAAAAGTATCAATTCTTCAGCACTCAGCTTTCTTTATAGTCCAACTCTCACATCCATACATGACTACTGGGAAAACAACAGCTTTGACTAGATGGAAATTTTTGTCAAATAATGTCTCTGCTCTTTAATAAGTTGCTTAGGTTGGTCACAGCTTTTCTTCCAAGGAGTAAGCGTCTTTTAATTTCATACCTGCAGTCACCATCTGCAGTGATTTTGTAGCCAAAAAATATAAAGTCAGCCACTGTTTTCACTGTTTCCCCATCTATTTGCCATGAATTGATGGGACCAAATGCCATGATCTTACTTTTCAGGATGTTGAGTTTTAGGCCAACATTTTCACTCTCTTCTTTCACTTTCATCAAGAGACTCTTGATGACTCTTCCTTTTCTGTCATAAGAGTGGTGTCATCTGCATATCTGAGGTTATTGACATTTCTCCCAGCAATCTTAATTCCAGGTTGTGCTTCATCCTGTCCAGTATTTCTTATAATGTACTCTGCATATAAATTAGATAAGCAAGGTGACAATATACAGCCTTGACGTACTGCTGTACCTGTTTGGAACCAGTCTGATATTCCATGTCCAGTTCTAACTGTTGCTTGCTGACCTGCATACAGATTTCTCAGGAGGCAGGTCAAGTGGTCTGGTATTCCCATCTCTTTCAGAATTTTCCAGTTTGTTATGATCCACACAGTCAAAGGCTTTGGCATAGTCAATAGAGCAGAAGTAGATGTTTTCTGGAACTATCTTGCTTTTTTGATGATCCAATGGATGTTGGCAATTTGATCTCTGGTTCCTCTGACTTTCCTAAAACCAGCTTGAACATCTGGAAGTTCACGGTTCATGTACTGTTGAAACCTGGCTTGGAGAATTTTGAGCATTACTTTACTAGCGTGTGAGATGAGTGTGGTAGTTTGAGCATTCTTTGGCATTGCCTTTCTTTGGGATTGGAAGGAAAACTGACATTCTTAAGTTCTGTGGTCACTGCTGAGTTTTCCAAATTTGCTGGCATATTGAGTGCGGCACTTTCACAGCATCACCTTTCAGGTTTTAAAATAGCTCAACTGGAATTCCATCACCTCCACTAGCTTTGTCTGTAGTGATGCTTCCTAAGGACTACTTGACTTCACATTCCAGGATGTCTGGCTCTAGATGAGTGATTACACCATCATGATTATCTGGGTGGTGAAGATCTTTTTTGTATATTTCTTCTATGTATTCTTGCCACCTCTTCTTAATATCTTCTACTTCTGTTAGGTCCATATCATTTCTGTCCTTTATTGTGCCCATCTTTGCATGAAAATGTCCCTTGATATCTCTAATTTTCTTGAAGAGATCTCTAGTCTATCCCATTCTATTGTTTTCCTCTATTTCTTTGCATTGGTTGCTGAGGAAAGCTTTCTTTTCTATCTTTGCTTTTCTTTGGAACTCTACATTCAGGTGGGTGTCTCTTTCCTTTTCTCCTTTGCCTTTCACTTCTTTTCTTTTCATAGCTGTTTATGAGGTCTTCTCAGACAACCACTTTACCCATTTGCATTTCTTTTTCTTGGGGATGGTCTTGATTAGTGCTTCCTGTACAAAGTCACGAACCTTCATCCATAGTTCATCTGGCATTCTATCAGATCTAATCCCTTGAATATGTTTGTCACTTCCACTGTATAGTCATAAGGGATTTGATTCTGGTCACAGTGGAGAGTTCTGACAAAATGTGGTCCACTGGAGAAGGGAATGGCAAATCACTTCCGTATTCTTGCCTTGGAACCCCATGAACAGTATGAAAAGGCAAAATGATAGGATACTGAAAGAGGAACTCCTCAGGTCAGTACGTGCCCAATATGCTACTGGAGATCAGTGGAGAAATAACTCCAGAAAGAATGAAGGGACAGAGCTAAAGCAAAAACATCACCCAGTTGTGGATGTGACTGGTGATAGAAGTAAAGTCCGATGCTATAAAGAGCAATATTTCATAGTAATCTGGAATGTTACATCCGTGAATCAAGGTAAATTAGAAGTGGTCAAACAGGAGATGGCAAGAGTGAACACCAACATTTTAGGAATCAACAAACTAAAGTGGACTGGAATGGGTGAATTTAACTCAGATGACCATTATATCTACTACTGCTGGCAGGAATCTCTTAGAAGAAATGGTGTAGCCACCACAGTTAACAAGAGTCCAAAATGCAATACTTGGATGGAATCTCAAAAACGACAGAATGATGTTTGTTCGTTTCCATGGCAAACCATTCAATATCATAGTAATCCAAGTTTATGCCCTGACCAATAATGCTGAAGAAGCTGAAGTTGAATGGTTCTATGAAGACCTATAAGACCTTCTAGAACTAATGCCCAAAAAAGAAGTCCTTTTCATCATAGGGCTTCCCTAGTGGCTGAGACGGTAAAGCATCCATCTACAATGCAGGAGACCTGGGTTTGATCCCTGGGTTGGGAAGATCTTCTGGAGAAGGAAATGGCAGCCCACTCCAGTATTCTTGCCTGGAAAATCCCATGGACCGCGGAGCCTGGTAGATTATCGTCCATGGGGTCGCAAAGAGTCGGACACAACTGAGTGACTTCACTTCACTTCACGTTCATCATAGGGGACTGGAATGAAAAAGTAGGAAGTCAAGAAACACCTGGAGTAACAGGCAAATTTGGCCTTGGAATATGGAATGAAGCAGGGCAAAGCCTAATAGAGTTTTGCCAAGAGAATGCACTGGCAAACACCTTCTTCCAACAACACAAGAGAAGACTCCACACATGAACATCGCCAGATAATCAATACAAAATCAGATTGATTACATCCTTTGCAGCCAAAGATGGAGAAGCTCTATACAGTCAACAAAAACAAGACTGGGAGCTGACTGTGGCTCAGATCATGAACTCTCTATTGCCAAATTCAGACTTAAATTGAAGAAAGTAGGGAAAACCACTATACTATTCAGTTATGACCTAAATCAAATCCTTTATGACTATACAGTGGAATTAGCCCTTAACATAAACTTCCCTAAAATATCCCAAGTGTGAGCCCAGTGTCCTTTGTTTCATGAAGCCCATTAATTAGTACCCAAAACAAATACTCTATGTACAAATCTAGTCATGCCAGTTAGAATATAATTTTTAGGCAGAGAAATACCTATGGCCTCTGTGGTCCAATCTGCAGGAGTGTTAGCTTCTCATGAAGTCATTTTCAGAATGCTTCCAGACTGATTTTAATAGGGAAGAGCCCAACCTCACACAATAGCAGGAATTGACCAGGAATTTAATGAAATAAGATGCCTTCCTGAGACATAGCACAAATTTTCTATGTCTATAGAACCCACAGATATTTTCATATATTATAGAACTGTGCTTTCGCCCTTGTGTCAAAACTAAGGTGGAGAATATTTCAGAAAGAGACATGTGCTATGTGCATTCATTCCTAAGTTGTCTGAAGCTTTAGAAAGTCAGAGAATAGTCCCAGTTGAATCAGAACAAGTTTTCTCATCTCTCCTCAAATAATTTTATGTCCTTGGGTGGTTGCATGGATCTCAAGGACTTCAGAGTCTAGCAAAATCTGATCAACTCTCCATAAAGAGTTCTTCAGAACCTCTCAGACTAACTGCAAATAACTTCCCATTTATTCGAACTGGGCGACAACATCAAATCACATTATGTTCATGTAGGAAGTAATTGAAAGGCAACTCTTTAGTTCTGAATGCAGAAATTGGTCAAAAGTCTAATATTTTCAAAAGCTATATCATTTTGAGAAAGTGAAGAAAATTGCATTTTTCTATCTTTCAAAAAAATCTAACAGTATCTTTTATGTATTTTTAAGGTACCCTCGTTGCTGCTGTGATTTTGAGGGAAAATCAAGGACATAAGAGAGATACAATGTGGCCGACTTCAAACAGCAGCTCTACTGAGTACTTCATTACCTGTTCTGTTATGGTTCAACTAAGGATTGGAATAATAGCTGAAACACATAGGTGAGTAAATACAATTGAAAAAAGAAAGGCAGTGATGGAAGCAGTGTATTCACATGTGAAGACTGGTCAGGGATGCCTTCATCTATTCATCTGTCCACTCACCTATTCACCCATCGATACACCATTAATTATTATTTTTACTATCGTATTGAGGAACTCTCGTGCAGGTTCTTTCTAGGTGCTGAGGAAATATCATGAACAAAGCCTACATGATCTCTGACCTTATAGAGCTTCAGTCTACCTAAGGAAGGGTGTATTGTTTATGCTCTCATTAATTCATTAGAAATTAATGAGGAAGCAACCAATCTCACTGAAATGTGAATATCTTTGCAGAAAAGGTAGAATTGTTTTTCTCATAGGACACTTTCTACTCTTCCACTTCTTTGATCTTCCTCAGAAAAATGCAAACTCCTCAAGGACAGTAGTATCTAGGGTTCCCTTCAGAACGACTTTAGTACCTGGTGACGTTTCCTGCCTTGTGAACAGCAACACCTACATCCATGGAATGGCTTCCCACTGTTTTGTTTGCTATACTCACTATATGTGTGTGCATGTTCAGCCGCTCAGTTGTGTCTGACTCTTTACAACCCCATGGACTGTAGCTGATCAGGCTCCTCTGTCCATGGGATTTTTCAGGCAAAAATACTAGAACAGGTTGCCATTTCCTCCTCTAGGGGATCTTCCTAACCCAGAGATCAAACCTCAGCCTCTTGTGTCTCCTGCACTGGCAGACAGGTTCTTTACCATTGAGCCACCATAGAAGCCTGTATTCACTAGGAGACATTCAATACAGGTGGCTTTTTTGAATGTAAATGCTTGCATATTACAGAATTCCTTGAAGCTGGCTAGGAGACAGACCCTCTGTGTTCCCACCAGCATCTTCTTTCCAGCCCTTGTCCTCCCCTAGCCTCTACGATACCTTCTGTAACACTACAACTTCACTATTTTCCTTCTAATTGTTTGACTACTTTTTCTCTGTTGAACTTGATAACTCTGTTCAATTCCATTCAGTTCCAAAGCAAGCTAATTCAGTTTTATTAATATTTCAGCAGTTACTATGTGCTGGATACAATTTATCACCTCTATTTAGAATACTCTAAAATTCACCCTTCAGCTATCTGATGGATCTAAACCTACATTGTCTATTGGACACCATTTCCTGGGTAACCTATGATCTGCTTATTCTAAGCATATCTAAAATTAAACTTAGCATTTTATTCTGAAAATGGGAATCTATCTACTTCTTACATGAATATGATATTAATAATTTGAATATTGTTTTAGCCACTAATACATAAATCTCCATGTTGTAGTTAACTAATTCTTCAAAATTTCCTTGGATCAAGCTTAATTTTATTCCAAATACAGTTCATTTCCAATCATGAAATGCCTGAACTTGTCTTGATTACTTTTATGCCCTCTTGCATTCCAACCTACACAGCATACTTTGCTAAGTTACCAAAATAAGTCACCTTAACGATGCTGAACTCTTAGAGAAGCAGGTGTAATTTCTTCAGTTTGGGGTATAATAGCTTAGGATGCAATACTTTCACTCAGTTCAGTTCAGTTCAGTCGCTCAGTCGTGTCCGACTCTTTGCGACCCCATGAATTACAGCACGCCAGGCCTCCCTGTCCATCACCAACTCCCGGAGTTCACTCAAACTCATGTCCATCGAGTCGATGATACCATCCAGCCATCTCATCCTCGGTCGTCCCCTTCTCCTCCTGCCCCCAATCCCTCCCAGCATCAGAGTCTTTTCCACTGAATCAACTCTTCCCATGAGGTGGCCAAAGTACTATCATGGCCTTAATTGCCACTAATGTTGTACATTTGTTCTACCCTATGAAGAAACTAGATGTCTTCCTGAATGTTATGTAATTCTTGCTTCTAAATTTTTCTCCAACTTTTCTCACCCTTTGTGGTATGCCTGCTTCTGTCATTCCAGGTGTTAAAAATCTTTCTAACTTCTAAGCCCTAGTTTAAATCAATCTTCTTGATGATGTATGCTGCAATGAAAATAAATTTAAAAGAAAAGATATAAAGAGGATGGCCTTTGGTAACATAGAGACTTGAATTAAATCTTGGATCCACCACTTTACATGCTGTTTGATCATTGACAAATTACTTTAAATTGTGACACTGCTCTAAGGGGGGAAAATTCTCTCTTCAAACTGAAAGTAATCTTCCCTTGGACTTTGAAATGAAGAAGGTGGCTAAATAGCACGATTTGATTAAAATAAGTAAGAAAATGCACAAGGGATGCTGGAGTTCAACCATCCTGAAACTTAGGAAATCACTGGTTAAAAATTTACCAGAATCCAGGATACAATTAAACCATTTCAGGCATGAACATGGTCCTGAGAAAGAACAGTCTGTCCACACAGAAAATGTTTGTATATTTTCACTCCCCTTCATTGTGACTTGATAAATTTACAAACCAGTAGGCTAGTAATCAAACTGTATATTTCCACCCCTACTACATGGGAAAAGTAATTTCTAGAGTACCCAAAGCCATTTCACTCCTGGATATCACCCCTCTTTCACCCTCTAACTTAGACATCAACTTATAAATTTATTCTGGGACAAAAAATTCAACTAAAAGTCATAGCTGATGGCTGAAAGTAGGGAGTTGTTGTAGGAGTGGTGTGGGAGTGATGCATTTTGGCAGTTTTAGATTGAGACATGTTGATTCTGCCAAGGAACTAAATACATATTCCATAGGTTCCCTTCTGTATATTACAAAACACACAGGGATTCCCTGATGGTCCAGTGGTTAAGAATCCTCCTTGCAATGCAAGGGAGATCTGTACAATCCTTGGTCTGGGAAGATCCCACATGCCATGGGGCAACTAAGCCTGTGCTCCACAAGTACTGAAGTCCGAGCATCTAGAACCTGTGCTCCCAGCAAGAGAAGCCACTGCAATGAGAAGCCTGTGTCCCACAACTAGAGAGCAGCGCTTGCTCACTGCAACGAGAGAAAGCCTGTTCACAGCAGTGAAGACCCAGTGCAGCCAAAAATTAAATAATTAAAAAATTTAAAAACCAAGCAGACAAAAAGAAAGCATACAACAAGAAAAATAAAACCATAGAGCAAGAACAGTTCCCAGCAGGGTTACACTACACTGGATATTTGGTAAGCCTTATGCCTATCCACTTACTCTCCAGCCAATGATCTTAGAATTTGGACAAATTGAAAAAGATCCAGTCAAATCCATGCCCTACTCAACCATGCACTGCCAAATATTAACCCAGATTGATCTCTTTCAACTGATGACTAAATTAAAATATAAATACATAAGAAAATATTTGATAATATATAATTATACTCAAATTATAAAGGATAATCCACCTTAAAATATATATACATTAAGAAGTAGAAGAAATCTCAGCATCAATGCTTGTTTTTAAATAAAATTCAAACATGCATACACACAATATATAGAAAAAAGGAAACCAAATATGTAAGTAGGAGAGCTGGAAGAATCCAGCTTTCTCAGCTAATCCAAATACAGTCATTTTGTTTTCCCACGTGTTTCTACTGGGCTTCCCTAGTAGCTCAGTTGGTAAAGAATCTGCCTGCAATGCGGGAGACACAGGTTCAAATCCTGCGTTGAGAAGATCCCCTTAAGAAGGAAATGCTGCCCACTCCATGAAGAATCCCATGGACTGAGAAGCCTGGCAGGCTATAGTCCATGGGGTTGAAAAGAGACACGATTGAAGTGACTGAGCATGGCGCTCACATGTGCCTCTACTAGTCTGGCATTGATGGTCATAAAGCTTGGATTTTTTCAAACTTGCATTAAAGAGGGATTCTTATTATTGGCATTAGGCAATTTTCCATGTGATTCCACTGAAAATTTATCCCAACTCCTTTTTGTTTCTTCCAGGATTTCCTAAAAGTTTATGCTTTGAACACTTTCTTATTTCTAGTGTTTATATAAAATTATTCTTTCTTAATAGCATTTCTGTCATTTCAGTTAACTTTCAGTGGGAAAGGAAGTAGAAAAATGACTTCAGTTTGCAATCTTGATTCAACTTCTTCATCAGATATTAATTTTGTATGCAAGAAAACGATAAATTTACTCTTAAATATTACAATGATTAAAAATAAATTAAAAAGATAGTCTCTGCTTATGTGAAAAAAAAACAGCTAAATGGAACACCTCATTTTCTCTGTAATGATCAAGATAATGAGGCATTTCGGTGCCAAGTTTAAAAAAAGTTTACTTTAGAAAATTCTTTTTGAGACTTAAATGTAAATTCTTTAATTTTTTATAAATTTCTTCCTACTTTATGCTACTTTGAAAAGAGAAATGTGGTACTCTATAAAATTTGTAGTGATGTATTAAACATGTGTGTCTCTTCCCTGGGTATTAGGGTCAATCTTTAATTAAATATGGAACATTTATTGTTCTTAAGTTGAGAAGACAGTAACTAGCAAAGCATCAGTTCCAATCCACTACTCTAAATCAATTCCAGACTTTGAGAACTGTAAGTGCTAAAATTATTTTCAAAAACTTTGGCAATTAGCATTAAAGTTCAATCATTTGATGTGCACAATAGCTAAATAGGCGTTTGCGAGGTGGCACTAATGGTTAAGAATCTCCCTGCCACTGCAGGAGATGCATATTGAATCCCTGGGTTGGGAAGATACCCTGAGGTAGGAAATGACAATCTACTCCAGTATTTTTGTCTGGGAAATTCCACAGAGAACTGGTGGAATTCCTGGTGGGCTATAGACCATGGTACTGCAGAATCTAACACGACTGAGCAACTAAGTACACAGTAACTAAATAGGTCATATCTTTAGATAATGTTGCAGCCTCTGGGTCTCACTAAGGATAATACATATCATACATTATTGTCCAGCTTCAGATGAATGAAGATAGCTAACAACATTCATGCTTTTACCTGAGACTTACTTCCACTGTATCTTTGTTTTGTTCCCTTTCATTACAATAGCTAAAGAAGCAGAATATGTTCACCATTGTCTTCTTGTACTAAGTCCCATTCCTATACTGCTCAACCTCCTCTCCCTATCCTAAGCTCTGTATTTCAGGGATTGGAAGACTGGAAACTACATTTGTTGGACTCCTTGTCAGTTGGATCCTGGGGTTGGATTCTAGCAACAGAAGTAGCAGATAGAGGATTAAAAACAAAACAAAACAAAAAACAAAAAACCTGGGCTCTGGGACTTCCCTGGTGCTCCAGCAGTAAACAATCCACCTTTCAAATGCAGGGGACATGGGTTCAATTCCTAGCTAGGGAACTAAAATCCTACATGCTGTGGAGTGACTAAACACTTGCACCACAACTAGACAATCCATGCATCACAAGCAAAGATTCCACATGACCCAGAGAAGATCTCGTGGGCGGCAACTAAGACCCAGTGCAGCCAAATAAATAGATAAATAACAACATTAAAAATAATAATAATAATAAAAAAAACCTGGGCTGCAATAGCACTTGTAGGTTGAGCTAAGGTATTGATTCCACCTTTGCACTGTTCATTCTCTAGCCCCGGGTGGGAGAGGGGTAGTTGACTCTTCTAGTTTCTGATGTCCAGGCAGCATCACCATTCCCTATAGTTCTCTATAATCCTTTCCAACAATTTTTAACTCTGTTTCTATACTAAGTTTTCCTCTGTTTGAAATTCTTAGAGTGGTTTCTCTATTTCTGATTGGCCCCTGGCCAGTACACATAATAAATACATGAACTCTATTAATTAAAAGAGAAAATGAACTCAGGCCAAGTTGTGAAACTCTGCAGTGGAATCTTCGTGGTACAGATTAAAGCTTTCTCAGCCCCACCTGATCCACTTGAGGAATAACTTGACTGCTTTCTTGTAGATAAGAGTACTGGGGACCAGTGGTAGAAAAGACACACAGCTCATCTTCTTGCTCACTGCCTAATTACACCTCCTCTGACTGAGTTCTGGAGCACAGTAGATCTCCAAGGTTGCCTTTTGCACTGCCTGAATGCTACTTACTTCTGTGCCCATAATGATATGGCCCTGATGGTATCATTTGAAGCTTGAAGAATGTAGACAACAGCAAGGTGCCCTTTGAGGTAGTATCTTTGCGGAAGGCAGGCATGGTTTCAGATGAGATGTCATACTTTTTAAGCATGGCATTGCCTGCTTGATTCATTTTGTCACATTACTTCTTCTGGTGCGTGTCACATTATGTCAGGTCGTGCCATCAGCAATGAGGCACACTATTGCCAGAGCGGCAGCCTGTGGACCACCACAGATTCAAAAGCCCTTGTTTTTTACGGAGACACGTGAGCTTTGGATCCTGTTCCATCAAGTCCTACAGTCATCATACAAAATATATATATATATATATATTTTTTTTTTTTCAAGAAAACAAAATAGTAAGTTGACTTAAAGAAATCACAAGAGAACATTCTGGAAAAAACACCGTCATCAGTACTGAAGCTTATGTTCCAATGCCTTGGCAAAGCAGCATCTCTTTACATTCAGCTCTTGACTTCTAGCAATGGCAGTCATTTTGGATAAATTGTGCCTTGATGCTTCAGCACCAGACAGATTCACAGGCGCATCTTTATAGATTTCAAAAAGAGCTTACATTTAGAAAGATAGGACAGTCTGGGTCTTGCCACTTTGATTCGTATTTAGAACCAGAACAAATTTCTCTTTCTGTTGCCTGTGGAAGACACATTCTCCAAATCGATGTCTGGAATTGCTAAATAAATTTCAAAGAATAGATTTTTTTTTCCTGACCTCATTTAAATGTCTAGACATTTGTGGATTATTGGATCTAAACCATCTGAAACATCAAGCCAATATTCCCCAAACCAAATTTAACCTATAGATTAAGAATGCAATCAAGAACTGTAAAATCAGAGTCTCATTGCCAGACCCACTGGGAGGAAGCTGAGAAGCAGAAGAAAAGAGATGATCTCTTAAAAATCTTCCAACTAGATGGAAGAACAAAGGAAACATAGACAATCAGTGAATAAGCACTGCCAATATATTGTTGCTGATATTAGTGTGAGATAAACATGGAGGAGAGATGGGAAAATCAGAGAAAGTTCAAGTAACTGGGAAAACAGCTAATTGTACCTATTCTCAGATGATACACATTTACATGTAAACGTGTTTCATGTTTATGTTTCAGGGTTCTTATTTTTCTTTATTTGAAATCCAAGCTGTTTTAAGGCTATTTTATTCTATAAGCAATTGCTATTAGATGGCATTTTAAAAGAAAAAAAAAAAAATGACACGATGGCCTACAGGAGGAGGCTATGCCAACAGAGAAACTAGAGAAAAGGCTTCCTTCCCCACCTTTCTCCTTGTTAGGAACAAACTGCTAAAGAACAAGTCCACCAGGGGGGTACCTTTTAAAGGACTAAGGGTCCCGGGCTGCTGGAAACCTTCAGAAATTATTTCCTGTTTTTAACAAGTTTTTCCTTTAGTCATGAGGGGCAAAAACAAAAAACAAAAAACAAAAAAAACTGTTTCCCTTCCAGCCCATATTTAACCATCATATTTGTGCATATGATTGCAGCTCTTCTGAAAGGACTTGGAATGAGCTGCCAGGCTGCAAGGGATTGAATCGAAAGCCCCCTTACAGTTAAAGTGTCCATTAGCTCCTCTACACTTAGCATCCGTCAGAGAGAAAAAGGGCTGGGAGCCCCGGGCGAATTTCTAACTAGCCTAATGAGGAGAGAGATTCTGGGAGCAAAAAAAGTTCATTTGCTGAATTTCCAGCAAGAAGTCACTTCAATATTGCTTCTAGGAAACACTGACAGGCTTTGTTGGTAAGAAATCATTATGCTGAGAAAGAAATGGGATATTGTTATATGAGATTTTTAAAGAAAATTCATTTTGATAGATGTCTAACTGTGCATTCAATTAAATTTCCTTCTCTTTCCTAAAAAATAGATGTCAGGTAATTGTACTCAAGTTCTGTAAGCTGAAAAGTGTTATCCTTTCCTTCCAGTTATTAAAATTTCTTTATCAATATATGTGTCTTTCTTGTCTTTATCTTTGACTACAGGGGGCCCTCAATGAAAATATGTGGATTTCTCCCCTCCTTTCCTGTCAATGTGTGTGTGCCTCCCAGAAGGGTTAGTAAGGGCTGCTCCTTTGGAGAAAATTGACTTCCATATTTAAATTATGTAGGCTCTTTGCCCCTGAAAATTCCTCTTCTTAAAAATCAATGCACAAAATCACTTTCTAGACACAGAGTCCATTTATTTGTATTTATTTATTTTTTCGCCCTATCTTCTGGCTGTGTTACATGGCATGCAGGATCTCAGTACCCCAACCAGGGATTGGACCCATGCCCCTGGCAGTGGAAGTGCAGAGTCGTAACCACTGGATTGCCAGGGAAGTCCCACAAAGTTCAATCACAAAACATCACTATTTACTGTGACGCCCCACTAGTTTCTACCTAGGTATCCTAAAGCTGAAGCTCCAATACTTTGGCCACCTGATACAAAGAGCCCACTCATTGGAAAAGACTGTTGCTAGAAAAGATTGAGAACAAGAGGAGAAGGGGGCAATGGAGGATGAGATGGTTGGATGGCATCACTGACTCCATGCATATGACTTTGAGCAAATCCCAGGAGACAGTGAGGGACAGTGAAACCTGGTGTGCTGCAGTCCATGTGGTCACAAAGGTTCAGATACGACTGAACATGAACGACAACAAGGTATCCTGACATTTTGTGATGGTCCTTTTGAAGGTTCTAATAATGATCAACCAAGCTATTCAAAGCACTTAGCTCCTTCAATCCATTCCCTTACTCCCACCAAACCCATTATTTTAAAACATGGCTTTGCAAGTAATACACTCTTCTTCCTAAGATATTTAGACCTTCAAGTGGCTATGCATCTATCATCTGGAACAACCAGCTTCTCTTCTTGATTAGTTTCAGATAGTGACATTCTCACGTTCCTAATCAATGAGACACATATTCCTGGAGCCATATTCCCTCACTCTTCAGATTTCCCTTATATTCATCAGAGCCACTCACTTTATTTTATGCGATATATTCCAAATCAGCAGGATTCTACCTTCACGATAAGGATCTCATTTGCCCACTCCTTTCCCTGCCCATTGCCATCTAATTAATTCAGACTATTTTTAATATCTTGCCCTGACTCTTTTAATAACTCATTAATTGGTTTTTCTAACACTTAACTTGATTCACATATGACAACCATACTAATTTTGCTAAGATAAATTTCAACCACATTGTTATCTCCAACAAAGCCTCTATACGACTCTCCCACAGTCTACTGGGTTTTACATAAGTCTTAGTATTTAAAGTGTTCCAAAATGTGGTTGACATCTACATTCCAGGATTTACTTCACACTTTTTTCATTAATACCTGCTAAGCTCTCACAAAATATCACTACAAACTGTCCCTATCACGTCTCACACTGTTTGATTTTTGTGTCTCCACTCAGTTTCTGCAAGTGGAATTTCCTTTCTCAACTGTCTTCCACATAAAATTCTTCATCTGTATTTAGATTTCTTTTCAAATTCCAACTACTCCTTGAAAGTATTTCCTGATTCAAGCATGTGTGTAAGTGTGCTCAGATGCTCAGTATTGTCTGACTCTTTGTGACCCCACGGACTGCAGCCTGCAGGATCCTCTGTCTGTATGATTCTCCAGGCAAGAATACTGAAATGGGTACTATTTCTTCCTCCAGATGATCTTCCAGACCCAGGGATCGAACCTGCCTCTCCTGAGGCCCCTGCATCGGCAGGTGAATTCTTTATCACTAGCGCCACGTGTGTGCTAAGTCACTTCAGTCATATCTGACTCTGCAACCCAATGGACTGTCACCCGCCAGGCTCCTCTGTCCATAGTATTCTCCAGGCAAGGATACTGGAGTGGGTTGCCCTGACCTCCTCCAGAGGATCTTCCTGACCCAACGATTGAAACCATTTCTCTTAAGTCTCCTGTATTAGCAGGCAGGTACTTTACCACTAGCGCCACCTGGGAAGCCCTGGATCCAAGCATTATTGCTGACTTCTCTGAGATAAGAGTACCAGTACAATATTGTAAAGTAATTACCTCCAATTAAAATAAATAAATTTAAATTTTAAAAAGGAGTACTTAATAGTATTTTGTTTGCATTTCAAAGTTTCCAAACTCTTTCCAGTTCTCATCCTTTGTGAACCAAAGTTCTTTTGATAATAAAGGAGAGAAAAAAAAATCACATTTTTCATTAGAATGAGATTTCAAAAAGACTTGAGTGCCTGGGAGAGAAAACCAAGTCATATATCAGATCAAGCTGACTCAATCTATCTCTTTCCCAACTTTCCATATGGAGTTACATAGAAATATTGGGGAATTTGGATCTTTCAATTAGGAAAGCAATGGTATTAAGGTTAAAATGTTACATGCAGGCTATTTACACAATGGAGTTAATGAATCCATTTCTAACTCCCCCATAATAAATAATAGTCCACCTTTTAACATATACTTTTATCTTTTCTGTTTGTCCATTTTTTCTTTAAAGACTTATAAGCAAGCAGAGAACAGGGCTGTGATCAGAGGTATTTGATAAATATTTACTGAATTGAAGTCTCCACCATCAGGCTCCCCTTACACACTTGGCACTTAGAGCTGCAAACCTTTAGGTAATTTACAGTGCACCACCTCTGTGATAGCTGCTGCAGCATTTCTTTTTTATTTTTACAGTACACCTCAGCATAACATTAATTCCTCAAGCTCAAGATGAGGATTTATCCTTATACTGTTATTGTAGCATACACCTCCAAGTATGGTGCATCATGCCTAGCACAAAGCAGAGTCAGACTCAAGAGAGCTTAGCGTTTATAGGTCGTATTAAAGTATTATATATCTGTATCTGTTTTCATATTAAGCTGAACAGAGGAAGAGAATAACAATCAAGGAGTTGCCTATATGTTTTTGAGAACTTCTGAAAGGCTCTTTCCTGTAGAACAGCCAAAAATACAGAACCTCCTGCCAGAACACTCAAAGATCAAGGTAAATGTATTCTGAAGCTTGAAGGAGTCAGGGACTCTGAAAAGATTAAGTGGCCATTGCACTCCAAATCTCCATATTCTCAAAATAAATAAATACCTTATCTACAGTATATGGGGTTTTCCAGGCAAGAA
>SJXQ01004088.1:33389-103777 GCA_006408695.1 Aepyceros melampus | reverse complement strand
ATGTATAGCAAAACGAATACAGTATTGTCAAGCAAAACAAACTACAAAATAAAAATTAATTAAAAAATAAAAATACCATTTCCCTTTTAAGAATTATTCTACCCTGCTTAGAAAAAAAAGGTAATTTTTGTCATTTTTTTTTCTCAAAACTGGGTAGTTTTTCAGCTTCCAAAGAGATTTACAATCTTTATAGTCACAGTATAAAGCTTTTGTTAGATATGTTTAACTCCTTTTCATCTAGAAAAATTATTATTTTTTGATCAACAGAAGAATCATACAAATGCCAGTTTAAAAAATCATCTCTGAAATCATGCAGGTGATAAGGAAAAGAGACGGGCTGAGATAGTGTTGGGGGGAACCTCTAATTTTTGAAAAGGTCATGTATGAGTGTATTTAGCTGGGTCTATACAATTACAGAACCACTTAGTAACTCAGAGACTTTGCTGTCAATGATTTCTGCAAAATTCCCAAATAAATAAAACTTGATTATAAGAACTTAAACCTTAAGCTTAATCTAAGAGATCCTAAAGAAGCCAAGTCAGTATGGATGGAGGGGCTGAGGGTATGGGGAAGAGTTGGTAAGAGTTGGTAACAGGGACAATGTCTAGAGAACCATAATGATACTAAACAGTATTTCAAGGTAGTATGGGTATTAATTCTATATTAGATCAATAAATATATACTGATACTTCTTAATATATCTAAAGTAAAATATCTACTTTTAAAGATATTATTTCATGCTATGCTTGTCAGAACTTTGTTGGACAGAGAGAACATGTATAATCTATGATCCATACAGCTTAAATATCTTACTTAAAATTCCATCACAGGAATACTCCTTTCTTAATGATTATTTTTCCTGATGTACTCCAGGGATAGGATGATAATATAGTAATGTCTCCATCATGTGCTATCTCAAAACAAAAATTCTTTATTTTTATTCTTTCAAGAAAGTCAAGTTCACACAAATGTTTGATTTTTCACCATACTGTTTTACTATTCTAATCCATGCACTACCTCTGTGAGTTATAAAAGTTTGTTTCAATGTGTTTACTATGGATGAACTAGGAGAATGCAGTTTGTGTACTTTGAGCAGTGTATATTTGTGATAACAATTCTAAATAAGTTATTTACTTATGCACTGTTCTGTATTCCCCATGTAAATAATACTGAAATGTGTAAAGAAGATCTCACTTTCTGGCATAAGACAGAGATAAACAGAGTAAGTACCCTAAATCACAAAATAAAGATCTTTCTCTACCTTAAAAAAGTGATACAAAATACCCTTAAAGCTTTGTAGATCTGCCTTTCAACAATAATCAGTTGAACTCAGAGCTGCATTTGGCCAGGTGAATTTTTTTTTAATTTTTACCTTCTCTTCACACAAAGCACAAACTGATATATTCTTCAGATTCACATCACCTCTTTCTTACTCTAAATACACAGCCAAATCTGACATTTGGATTTAATGAAATTTTGATGATGGCCAATGGGTGCATATAAAATAAATTTTAAGAAACTGTCAAAATAAGACCAGTCATCTAAAGAATTCTTAGGCATTCTGGCAAGATAATATAAATGTCAAGACATATTATATGTATTTTTGGAAAGCAAGTAAAAATTAAAGAAAAAATAGGTATTGGGAAGCTCAAAATCATTTCTGAGAGATTACTTGTGTTCATATGGCTCTCTCTACTAAGACAGTTTTTCACTGAGTCCTTAGAGAAGAGGCAAACCTTTTGAAAACTACACTATAATTTTTCTGTAAATAGCAAAGAATTTCTAAATTTAGTATTTTCTGCCACATTTCAAAAGTGATATAAGACATGAGAAATTTATTTTAGAGGCAGACTCTTTAATTTGAAAAACTGTAAAAGAAAAGAATGAGATGATAATCAACTTAATACAGGTATTAAATAAAGCCATGTGTATTTTGTAGTGTTGAAGAAAAGAGCTAAGAGGAAAATAAAGATGTGGGTCTAAAAATAAGAGTTGGTTCAGTTTGAACTTCTGTATTAAGGGAACATTTCAGAACTTGATGGAGATCCCAAAATCAGTTCATAATTTAAGAAAATCTCAAATGAACAATGTACTAAATAGTGAAATTTGAACTTATGTAATGGAAATCTTGCATATTCACCACTTACTTGAAACATTTGGCCTAAGACAATTAAGTGAGAATCAATTTAATATTTAATATTTACTTATATGACATGTGTTACCTCATTAGTGAAAATGATAGTATGTTGAGGAATTTTGCACATTTCCATGACAGATGTTCAGTGTTTGCAATAATATAAAATATATAGTTATATGTTTAAAATTTAAGAAAATAAAGTTAGCATGTATTAGTTCCACAGGGGCTTTGCCCCAAGGAATAATTACATAACATCTGTTAGTGTGAATTAATCACATGAGCTCTGTTTACCAAAATACCCAAGTGTTCTCTTAACTAGACATGAACGCTTACCTAGTGAACTAAACCCACCCAGAGAGGCAATGGCAACGCACTCCAGTACTCTGGCCTGGAAACTGATGAAGGAGGAGCCTGATAGGCTGCAGTCCATGGGGTCGCTAGAGTTGGACACGACTGAGCGACTTCACTTTCACTTTTCACTTTCCTGCATTGGAGAAGGAAATGGCAACACACTCCAGTGTTCTTGCCTGGAGAATCCCAGGGATGGGGAAGTCTGGTGGGCTGCCGTCTATGGGGTCGCACAGAGTCGGACACGACTGAAGCGACTTAGCAGAAGTAGCAGCAGGGGACTAAACCACCACCACCAGGGGATTCTCTATATGCTATCCTGAGGCTTAGTGTTACACATTAGATATTATGGTTATGAAAGAAGAGATATCACCAACAAGCTTGATTTTTTGGGATGTTCATCTTAGAGTAAAGACTGCTAACAATTTTGTAAGCAATTAACAGTAGGAGTTGAGACAACCATATTTTTTTTACCATTGAGGTTATTCTAGAAAGACATAGATCACAATGCATTTATTCAAACATTCTGGGAATAGGAAGGATAATAAAATTACCAATCTAGTTTTTGATCCCATATAGCCTATCATACATTCCCTATCCATTGATGCATTAACACCTTTCCACACCACATGTTGGTATTCACTATGTATGCAGTAAATCTATTCTGAAATCTTAATATTTGCCATGCACTGTGTTAATGTTTTGGAGATACAGTGAAAAGGAGATGTCCCGAAACTTGGAATGCTTTGAAATTCAGTGTGAGATTTCCCTATCAACTACTATAAAGGCAAATAATTGAGAACCAAAAACAAAAACACAACAGAACTACCATCTTAGAAACTTGCATAGTTTGGACTTGACAGGGAAAAATCCAGCATCTGCTTTTCCATGCATATCCCTAAATGTCAAATCTGTAATATGTTTCTGATGTCTGTACTTTCAACACAGGAAAAGAAACATTTGTGTGTGTGTGTGTATGTGTACGTTATTGATCCACTCAGCAGAGCAATATATAAGATCATACATCCTCCTCTATTTTAATCAGCATTCATAGCTTTGAGAAAAATAATTTGTTACTTGTGCCAAGGTAAGTCACTTCAGTCATGTCCAACTCTGTGATCTTGTGGGTGGTAGCCCACCTGGCTCCTCTGTTCATGGCGTTCTCCAGGCAAGAATAATGGAGTGTGTTGCTGTGCCCTCCTCCAGGGGATCTTCCCAACTCAGAGATTGAACCTGCATCTCTTAAGTCTTCTGCATTGGCAGGTGGGTTCTTTACCACTAATTTCACCTGAGGAGTCAAAAAATATAAAAACATAATATATTCCAGTGATATACTTGGGTCTATGATAAAACTAGAACCAATGTGTCAGATGTTGGTGGAATTTCATATCCATCTCTCTTTTTTGCCTTCTCTTGCTTGTGGGCCTTAGTTTTTCTTACTGAAATTTGGCTACCTCAATGTGTCATAAACACACAAAAGCTACTAACAGTAACTCTCTAAATCTTACTATTCCAAGTTGGGAAAAGGCTACTTATACATTCTTCACAGTATTTCAGATAGAATTTTTCATAAATTTTTAATTACTTTTTTTCAATATTAGACAACATATAACTCCTTGATAGGTGAAAAACTCAAAATTTAAGTGGTTAATTTTACATAGTCCCTCTACTGCTTAACTAAACAGAGTAGTTAGATATGTATTGAAGGAACATGGAGTAATTTTTTGTTATTTATCGCTAGTCATATTTCACTCTCTTTTGAGGGTTTGTAGAATTACACTCCATAGTGTGAAATTACACACTAAATATAAACCAAGTTTACAGACATGGTGCAGATATGCATATGATTTATTATTAAACTTTAGAACAATCTGATGGGTAGGCATAATTATTTTCATATTATATATAAAGAAACAGAGATTCAAATATTTGAGGTGGTTTTCCCAAGTCCATATAATTGTAGACTATTGCTTATACAGCCTTTTCTGAATTGCTGTATTTTCCTCAGTGGCGCAAAAACAAACAAACACAAAAAACAAACCAATCCCTCTCCCCAAGCAACTTTCTTTCTACCACCTAAAAAACTTGCAAAGTCAGTATTCTTACACTGGAAAGCAAATAGGATGGATGAAAAATTCTATATTTCATACTTAAAAATTATCTTGAAATATTTATTTTCCTTTAATTGATATCCTATATACTGTTCCTTTGGTATTCATTTCAACAAATGCAAAATCCACTTAAAATTTTGATGCCAGAGCATACTATGCTGCTTCAGGGGTCACTGCAAAAATTTATCAGTTTGTTTATCAACAAATTAATCTACCCAGAAATAGCCTAGACATCCAACCATAGATTTTTTTTTATTATATTAGGAAAGATTAGCATAAGCTTTTATTATAATTACTTATAATTATTAACATGTAAGTGATTATTAGCTGTAAAAATTTCAAAATACTATATCTACAAGAAAATATTTTGAAAAGGAATTAACAAGAGTGTCCATGAAAACACCATAAATGGGAAATTTCACTACTAGGAGAAAATTGTCTTGAGTAACAATTATCATTTTGGACAGAATTTTGAAAAGACAACTGAAAAGATAAAGGATTATGATAAAAGGAATACTAGGATGATTTTATTATATGATTTATTTATATGCCCATAGAATTAACTTAATCATTTTTTCCTTATTGAGAATAGACTTTAAACTTTTTTTATTAAATGATACATTAACAAAGATATTTACTTTTCTTTCCTAAGCATGAAATGCATGGACCACTTCAGAGAGAAAATTAAAAAAAAAAAAAAACTAATGTTTTAAGATAAACAAGATATTTACGGCAAATTAGTTACTTTGATAAGAGATACTAATATGCAATCAACCTTGAACAACACAGAGTTAAACTGTGTGGGTCCACTTACATGCAGATATTTTTCAATAAATACACTGTACAGTACTACAATGTCCATAACTGATTGAATCTGAGGATGTGAAACTGTAGGTATAGAGGGCCAACTGTAAAGTTATATGTGAATTTTCCACTACATGGAAGGTCAGTGCTCCTAACACATATAAAATGCCCACACCATGCCCTAGATTGAGACAGTATCAGTTTTACATACATGCATGCATATGTATTGTCTTCTTCCTAGCCAGTTTACTGGATAATCAGGAAAAGTTTAAGGAAATCCAATCTACTGGAGATTTTTTCTTTATTTCAGTGAGGTATAATTGACATATGACATTATATTAGTTTCAAGTGCCCAATATAGTGATTCAATATTTGCATTTATGTATTGTGAAATTATCATCACAATAAGTCTAGTTAACATTTATAAACATATGGGCGTTTCAATTTTTTTTTCTTATGATGAAGAGTTTTAAGCCTCACTCTATGTGCAACTTTCAAATATGCAATACAGTATTATTAACTATAGTTACCATGCTGTACATCCTTACCTTTTTATGACTAGAAGTTTTTACCTTTTCTCATCCTTCATCTCTTGCAGTCATCATCAATCTCTTGGGAGAATTTTCTTTAATGTTCAGGATGCTGGTTTTTTGTCCTACTCAGGCCTTCAGCTGATTGGATGAGGTTCATTCACATTATGGCATGTGCAGGCTTTACTCAAATTCTGATTTAAATCTCAAGATTTTGGGGATAACTGAATGATCTAAATTTTTAGAGATTAAAAGTTACCAACAGGGGAAATTTGAACCGTGGCTTTCTCTTTATCTTAGTGAGATGACATTGGCCAATACTTCTTAAATCCTGCTCTGTGTAAAACATTTTATGGAGAGTTCCAACAAACAACAATTCAAACTCCTAACATTGATCTAAAAGCTTCTTTTGTTAAGATTATTCTTTCCAAAATAGCAATTGCATTGCTTAACTATTTGAAGACCTTACTATAGAGCTTGATTGCATCCTTAATGTCACCTATTTATCATCCCTCTTTAATAGGTTTTAATGATTTTTTAATGTTAATCTCATCTGAGAACACTCTCACAAAAAAATCCAGAGTAATGTTTGACCAAATAGCTGAGCAATGTACGGACCAATCAACTTGACACACAAAATTAACCATCACAAGTATATCCCTTGTCAACTTGGCACCCATATACATCTCCTTAAAGTGTATTTAATGTCCAGATAAAAATAATGACAAGGTCATACTTCCACCTGACATGATACAACTATCCTGCATACAACTAAAAATGATTTTGCTCTTCCCCAGAATAAGAGACAAAGTCCTTAACTGAGGTTGACTCTCTGACATCCCAAAACTTAAGTACTATATATAAAGTCAATATATTTTATGTTACATGAATAAGGGGGTAAGAAAAATCATTTTCCATACATATATGTTGTGTTGTTCAGCTGCTAAGTCATATCTGACTCCCTGGGATGCTATGAACTGCAGCATGCAGGCTTCCGTTTTTCACTATCTCCCGTTGTTTGCTCAGACTCATGTCATTGTGGAAAAGGAAATGGCAACCTACTCCGGTATTCTTGCCTAGAGAATCCCGCAGACAGAGGGGCCTGGTGGGCTGTTGTCTATAGGGTCGCACAGAGTGGGACATGGCTGAAGCGACTTAGCACGCACGCATGCATTGGAGAAGGAAATGGCAACCCCCTCCAGTGTTCTTGCCTGGAGAATCCCAGGGACAGAAGAGCCTGGTGGGCTGCCATCTATGGGGTCACACAGAGTCAGACATGACTGAAGCGACTTAGCAGCAGCAGCAGCATGTCTATTAAGTTGATGATATTATCCTGCAGTCTCAGTCTCTGCCACCTCTTTTCCTCCTGCCCTCAATCTTTCCCAGAATCAGGGTCTTTTCCAATGAGTCCTTCACCATCAGGTGGCCAAAGGATTAGAGCTTCAGCATCAGTCCTTCCAATGAATATTCAGGGTTGATTTCCTTTAGGATTGACTGGTTTGATCTCCTGGCAGTCCAAGTGACTCTCAAGAGTCTTCTCCAGCATCACAGTTTGAAAGCATCAGTTCTTCAGCACTCAGCCTTCTGTCCGGTCCAACTCTAACATCCATTCATACATGACTACTGGAAAAACCATAGCTGTGACTATACTTTGTTGGCAAAGTAGTGTCTCTGCCTTTTAATATCTTGTCTACTTTTAGCATTCATTCAAGGAACAACATCTTTTAATTTTGTGGCTGCAGTCACCATCTGCAGTTATTTTGGAGCCTGACAAAAGGAAATCTGTTACTGCTTCCACTTTTCCCCCATTGTTTGCCATGAAGTGATGGGACTAAATTCCACTATCCTCATTTTTTGACTGTTGAGTTTCAGCCATCTTTTTCATTCTCCTCTTTCACTTTCATCAAGAGGCTCTTTAGTTCCTCTCTGCTTTCTGCCGTTAGGGTGTTATCATCTGCATATCTGAGGTTACTGATAATTCTCTCAATAATCTTGATTCCAGCTTTTGATTCATCAAGCCCAGCATTTCTCATGATGTACTCTCTGCATATAAGTTAATAAGCAGGATTACAATATAAAGCCTTGACATACTTCTTTCCCAATTTTGAACCAGTTTGTTGTTTCATGTCTGGTTCTAACTGTTGCTTCCTGACTTGCATCCAGGTTTCTCAGGAGGCATGTAACGTGGTCTGGTAGTCCCATCTCTTTAAGAATTTTCCACAGTTTATTGTGATTCACACAGTCAAAGGCTTTTAAATAGTCAATGAAGCAGAAATAGATTTTTTTTTTCTGGAATTCCCTTGCTTTTTCTATGATCCATTGTATGCTGGCAATTTGCTCTCTGGTTCCTCTGCCTTTTCTGAATCCAGCTTTTACATCTGGAAGTTCTTGGTTTATGAACTGTTGAAGTCTAGTTTGAAGGATTTTGAGCATTACCTTGCTAGCATGTGAAATGAATGCAATTGCACAGTAGTTAGAACATTGTTTGGCACTGCTCTTCTTTGGCATTGGAATGAACATATTCTGAACAAATTTAGGAGGACATATTCGTGACAATTACATTCCTTACTTCTGTAACTAGCCATGTAGTCATAGCTAGTATTCATAACCATCATTTTCCAGTAGCCATTCTATATTCTCTTTGCCTTAAGGAAGCAAAGCAGTTAGTCATGGTTCTTTACCTGGTGAGGTGACCCAAACTTTCTTCCCTGAAGAGTCTGAGCAATTAGTAGTACAGCCTTGATTGAATGTTGTAGTTTTCCACTGATTTTAATCACACAGAGAGTCAGCAGATAGATGGGCTCCAGGTTAGACATTAAAAACTGGACTACAATTTCCATTTCATTGGGAAGGAAGAAGTGGGCCTCACATTGGATACTTACCACTAGCTTCCTGTTTGCACTTCCTGGGACAAGATATAGGTGGGCTCGAGTTGAGGAATTTACAATCAGCCTCCTGTTTGCTCTCCAGAATGGAAATAACAACAGAAACTGAGTAAACAGCCAGTCTTTGTCTCTTGTATTGGAGAAGGCAATAGCACCCCACTCCAGTACTCTTGCCTGGAAAAATATACACCTCAGGTAATAGTCATGGTAATAGTCAAGTTAATAATCATGGCAAGGATAAAGAAGGTAAAAAACCTGTTTTAGTAAAGGATTAAGAGAACTCAACTTCCTGCCTTTTTGGGAAAAGAGAGATACTATGCATGCACAGAGAGGCTCCTTGGGGTCAAAAATCTGGGGATACATCCAGGCCATATGAGTCTTGCTCTTCACAGAAGGTTTCACTTAGAGATCCATTTTGGCTGAGGGGTGTGTGTGCACCTCAGCGGAGGGCCTGAGACCAATTTACCAGTGAGGGACAAAGCAAGATGATTTGCTTGAAGGAAGATAAATATCAGGAAAATTACCCACTTATAAAGGATTTAATTTTTCCAAAGGTGCAATTCTGTCTCTGAGCTTGCCAGTGCACCTTTCTGCATATACTTTTCTTTTCAACTAACTTATCTACTTGTTACCTTCTGAATTTGTAGACTTAAGCAGGCAAGGACTAAGGACTCTAGCTTAACTGTTGGCCCTTGTGGTTCAGTGGTTAGGACTCAGTCCAGGAAACTAACATATTGCTTCCAGCTGCTGCTTACTGTTATGTGCATCTGAAATCATGGGTACAGTAATCCTAACAGATACCTTGGGTCTTCTGTATTATATTCTTCCTTAGTTCCACTGTAGGGTAGTAGCCTGATTTCCCCTTGGTTGTCAGAATTAATCATCCAAGCCAGCATGATAACTTCCTTCTTTCCCATTGATTTGGAGGCATGAGAAGCCCAATAGAGGCTAAATGGCAGTTAATTTTCAGTTCAACAAATTATTGTTGTGTCTCCTGGTGGAAACATCCTTCCTTTTGGAACTAAGATGACAAGACCAGCAGAGTTAAGGTTGCAAGGACAAGAAGTACACATTTGCAAGTGAATCACTAAACAAATACTAAGTGGTGCTGCTCTCATCTTGGACCTTGGTTCCTAAACTTAAGGGAGAAACAGCACCAAATATTTGATGCTGATTTACAGCATTTGCGTCCTCCTGGATAACACAGCCATAGTTCTTATCCAGCACTGTAACTGAAAGTCCCTTTGTGACAAAAGAAATCCTTGGAATTTCTCAAGTAATCTGTCTTTTTATGCTAATGAGATGACTGAGTGGGGCTTGAAGGGGGCTGCTGGGTATCTTCAGGATGGGGGAATGGTTGCCAGGGCAAACAGTTACATGGATAGAGGGTTGAAGTTTTCAGCCCTTCTCTCCATCCTCTATTGATGGACAGGGCCTGGAGGTGGAATTGATCACTAACAAGTATTGATTTAATCATTCACACTTACATAAGAAAATCTCCATAACAAGCCCTAACTAAAGGGGCTGAGAGAGCTTCTGTGTTGGAAAACACTTAAGGAGCTGGGGCTGTGGCAGAGAGGGATGGAAGGGCCACCTTCTTTCCCATAAGCCTGACCCTATGCATTTCTTGCTTTTGGTGGTTTCTGAGTAATAGCCTTTGTAATACGTGGGTCATTTCTTAAGAACACATAAATGTGTGAAGTCGAATTGATAGGGTCCACATGGGGTCTCACTGATAAGATGTCTCATTATGTTGACCTCGCAAACAAAGAATAAATCACAGTGATCCTTGAGACTGACCAAATTTCCCTTGTGGCATCCTGTTCTCACTGGTACCTATTTCTCTGGCTATGTGACCATCCCTTCGGAGAAGTTTTCATTGGTGGGGTATAAAAAGAACCCTATCAGAAAGGGAGGATGCTGGTTCTCCTTAAGAGCATCACCCTCTCTTTTCCCTCTAATAAATTTCCCTTTTCTTGCCTGACTGCCTGGCTTGCTCACTTTTTCTCTGCACTCACCTAACACTAATTACATGGACGACTTACAATTTCACATTAATAAGTGGAGAATATAATACCTTTCTACAAGAAAATAATACTACTAGATAAAAAACTTGTCATGAGATATGAAACAACTAACAGCTATCCTAGACATAGTGATAGTTAATGTAGCACTACTATTGACTGGTGTGATCACTCACCTAGAGCCAGATATCTTAGAGTTTGAAGTCAGGTGGGCTTAGGAGGCATCACTATGAGCAAAGCTAGTGGAAGTGATGGAATTCCAGTTGAGCTATTTCAGTCCTAAAAGATGATGCTCTTAAAGTGCTCCACTCAATATGCCAGCAAATTTGGAAAATTCAGCAGTAGCCATAGGACTGGAAAAGGTCAGTTTTATTCCAATCCCAAAGAAAGGCAATGCCAAAGAATGCTCAAGCTACTGCACAATTGCACTCATCTCATTGCACGCTAGCAAAGTAACACTCAAAATTATCCAAGCCAGGCTTCAACAGTACATGAATCATGAACTTCCAGATGTTCAAGTTGGATTTACAAAAGGCAGAGGAACCAGAGATCAAATTGTCAACATACAATGGATCATAGAAGAAACAAGAGAATTCCAGAAAAACATCTGCTTCATTGACTACGCTAAAGCCTATGACTGTGGTGACTACGACAAACTGGAAAATTCTTAAAGAGATGGGAATACCAGATCACCTTACCTGCTTCCAGAGAAACCTGTATGAAGACCGAGAAGCAACAGTTAGAACTGGGCATGAAACAACAGGCTGGTTCAAAATTGGGAAAGGAGTACATCAAGGCTGTATATTGTCACCCTGCTTATTTAACTTATATGCAGAATACATCATGAGAAATCCTGGGCTGGGTGAAGCACAAGCTTGAATCAATATTGCTGGGAGAATTATCAATTACTTCAGATATGCAGATGATACCATCCTAAGAGCAGAAAAAGAAAAGGAACTAAATAACCAGTAGATGAATGTGAAAGAGAAGAGTGAAAAAGCTGGCTTAAAACTCAACATTCCAGAAACCAAGATCATGGCATCCAGTCCCATCAGTTCATGGCAAATAGATGGGAAACACTGGAAACAGTGACAGACTTTATTTTCTGGGGCTCCAAAATCACTGCAGATGGTGACTGTAACCACGAAATTAAAAGGCAATTGCTCCTTGGAGGAAAATCTATGGGCAAGAGTTCAACCATAAAGAAGGCTGAACGCCGATGAATTGATGCTTTTGGCTGTGGTGCTGCAGAAGACTCTTGAGAGTCCCTTGGTCTGCAAGGAGATGAAACCAGTCAATCCTAAAGGAAATCAATCTTGAATATTCATTGGAAGGACTGATGCTAAAGTTCCAATACTTTGGCCACCTGATGCAGAGCCGACTCACTAGAAAAGACTTTGATGCTGGGAAAGATTGAAAGCAGGACAAGAAAGGGATGACAGAGTATGAGATGGTTGGATGGTATCACTGACTCAATGGATATGAGTTTGAGCAAGCTCTGGGAGATGGTGAAGGACAGGGAAGCCTGGCATGTTGCAGTCTATGGGGTTGCAAAGAGTCCTACATGACTGATAACTGAAAAACAACAACTATTAATTACAAATATAAACATTTTTGAAAATTCATGTTTTTTTTTTGTTGTTAATTTATACCATATACTGAGCCATAAAAGCAAAATTTGAAGAACTTTTCCAGGATTAAATGGTTACAGAGTATTTTTTTACCAAAATAAAATGAAAATTGAAGTCAATGAAAATAAGAAATCTAGAAACCACTCAAATTTTTTAAAACTTAATTATATACTTTCAAATAATTCACAGGTTAAATGATAAATCATAAAGAAGTTTATAAAATGGGTAGAACTGAATAGAAATAAAATTTCAATCTATCAAACTTGGGGGATAAACTTATACATAAATGGATATTTAAATATTTAAATGCTAACTTCAAACACTAAAGGTCAGTGTTTGAGGAAATTTTTCAACAAAGGGAGTAGAGTGATTTTATTAAATATCCCACTAAATTTTCCAACAAGCTCAATTGAAAATTGTGACTCAAAATGATATTTGAAGATACCATGAGGTAAATATTTTTCAGATTTAATGTCAAATTATTAACATTGATTTTTTTTTTTTTTTTAGCACATGTTTCCTGTATTGGTAGGTGGATTATTTACCACTAGTGCTACCTGGGAAGTCCAAGTATTTCATGAACATCATATCATTTGACTCTCATAAAAATAAGTACTATTCAACTTTGTCAGAAAATTGACACTTAGAAATATCAGGATATTAATGTCTAATATGAGACTTAGTAAGATTTAGAACTCATTTTGGAATCCAGGGAGTGAGACTCCAGAATCTAAGTTCTTCTCTCTCATATTGTTCTGCTTCTAATTGCAATGGTCTTTTGATGGCCTTTTACTTTAGTCAGTAGGATACACTGTGTTTGCTACAGGGCTTCCTAGGTGACTCAGTGGTTAAAAAAAAAAAAAATCTGCCTGCCAATTCAGGAGACCCAAGAGATGCTTGTTTGATCCCTGGTTTGGTAAGATCCCCTGTAGGAGGTAATGGTAACCCACTCAATGAGTTCTTGCGTGGAGAATTCCATGAACACAGGAGCCTGGCAGACTATAGTTCATGTTGGCCACAAAGAGTCTGACATGACTACTGCTTTTCTTCTGTTTTGGCTATTTTTTTAAACTAAATTTTATTAAACCAATATTTTTAATGTCTCCTCTGAGACAATGCCTCTGCTAAATGCTGTGAACATAAATGACTTTATATTAGTAAGAAAAATCATTTTAATGATCAAGATTCAATGTATCTGTAGGCCTTTAAATGAAGACATGAGCTCCCCAGCACCATTAGTTCTACACCACGGTAGAAAAATCTCTCTTGAAAATGAATGAAAAGCACAAAACTGGCTATTCTGACAGAGCCAGGAAAAGAAGGCCCTTTTCCAGAATTCTAGGTATATATATTTTTTCTATTCTAAAGTTCCACAATGGGCTATACACTGCACGTACGGTAAATTTTGATGTATAAAAATCATGTGAGCTAGGATGTTCCTTGAGCTGCACAAGAAAATGTGCACGAATCACAAGTGCACTTTGAGCAAGTGCTATACAATTATTGGAAGGTGGATATGCAGTATGTTATATCTTCTAACAGAAAAAGTCTTCATAACCAGCCAAAATTTTATTAGCACCTCATGATTTTAACTGATGTGGCTTTGAGAGTTGGTTTTCTAGACATTGCTTCCTCAAATGATTTGGGAGAAAGCAAAATAAATATTTCATAAATACAGAAGCAGTATTTAAAATGCTTATTACATAGGAATTACTTTCAAATTTGGACTTCCCTCATGGCTCAGATGATAAAGCATCTGACTACAAACTGGGAGACCAGGTTCAACCCCTGGGTCAGGAAGATCCCCTGGAGAAGGAAACGGCAACCCACTCCAGTACTCTTGCCTGGAAAATCCCATGGATGGAGGAGCCTGGTAGGCTATAGTCCATAGTGTTGCAAAGAGTCGGTCACAACTGAGCAACTTCATTTTCACATTAGAATTTAAATTGTAAGATGAGAAAGATGCTATCTCTGAAAAGTGATTAATTCCAAGTTTAACACTGCATTAACTAGTATTGATTACTTTGCTGAAAAATATAAATGATGATTAATAATTTCATACATTAAAAAAGTAGAAAGGCATAGGAATGAAATGTGTACAGTACTAATATATTTATCATTAAGCCAGCTACTCCCAAAAAAGTCAAGATACAAGTTATCTACTGCAGAATAAGAGAAAAATATTATCTTTGAATTACGGCTCAATCTAAAGCTTCTATCACATCGTTTATGATGATAATCTCCCAGGCAGCAGTGAAAATCATGCTCGTGGACAGTTTTTCTATTACAGAAAATGAGATTTTGAGAGGAAAAGGACTAAATAATTTGAACAGCACTACTTAATTTTCACCAGAAAGGCTGGACAGAATTGAATATGCAGTATTGATTACTTATTCAATGAATAAAACTCATTAGCCTGCACATAAGTAAGTAGATGGCATGTACTTTATGCCATCTTAGACTAATAAAAATGTTATATTTGCTTAAATTACTTAGATATATTCAACTGTAGATTACAAGATGAAATGGGTGTCATGAATGACTTAAAAAGCTGTCTGAGTAAATTATTCATAAAAAATTATTAAATGTTCTTTGGATGAATAAATCTATTCCTAAGTGAGGTTAATGTGTCATTCTATTGAAATGATACATATAGGAATAATCTAATTTCTTTTGAAATTGACATATTCTTATTCTTTCTACTCTTTTATAAATGAAAGAAGCAGATTGTACCAGTAGGTAGCATAACTTCTGTGGTAGGTCCAATCAGAGTAATTTCATTTGCTGCGTATAAATTATTTTAGCTGATAAATATAATCTGTTTTTGAATTCTCACAGTCTGACTTACCTCTTTCTATTAAGTTAAAAATATTTTCAGGATCTTAAAATAGAAACATTAAAGTGGTTATTTGTTTATCTCTAATTCTCTGGCCCTGATACTGGGAAAGATTGAAGGCAAAAGGAGAATGGGGTGGCAGAGGATGAGATTGTTGGATAGCATCATCGACTCAATGGAAATGAATTTGGGGAAACTCTGGGAGATAGTGGAGGTCAGAGGACCCTAGTTTGCTGTATGAAGTACATGAGGTCACAAAGAGTCAGACACTACATAGCTACTCAATGAAAATAAAAACAAACAATAAATTCTCTGACATTGTGATAATCTATAAGAGAATATCTACTTCATCTTAGTGTCTTCATCAACAGAAGACTAGATTCTTCCAGACAAAGCAAATTTATAACACTAGAAGCAACACCGATTCAATGCCCAAAGCACTTATTCTTATCCCTATTATGTAAAAGGTGTGTCACAGACATGTATGAGTGAGTGAGTGAAGTCGCTTAGCCGTGTCCGACTCTGCAATCCCTAGGACTGTAGCCCACCAGGCTCCTCCGTCCATCGGATTCTCCAGGCATGAATACTGGAGTCGGTTGCCGTTTCCTTCTCCAGGGGATCTTCCTGACCCAGGGATCAAACCCAGGTCTTCCACATTGCAAGCAGATGCTTTAACCTCTGAGCCACCAGGGAACCTATATTGGGATTATATATGTTGAGAACCAAAGGAGAAATAATAAATATAAGTTAGATGTGGAACATTTTATTTCTGATAAAAGCTGGATTAGGCACATGAAATACATGTGCTGCCATATAATCTAGTAATTAAAAAAAATATTCATTCACAGGCAGCACTAACAGCTGCAATTTCCACTGCAACCACAAGTTACAGTTATTTGTCTTACTGAAGGAACACTTGGTTAAAAGGAATTGGGACTGTGCTATTATAAGCAACTGTGTGGGTGAAATACGAATTTTAATTCCTTCTGACACCAATTTAGATATTTGAGCACTGGAATATTGTCAAGTAAATAGTATGTTTTGACTGATACTTCACTATTTATTAATTTGAAAGGATTATGTTTGGGGCATTTACATATTACTGCCATAATATTATTAGTATACAGCTAAATACAACCTTTAAATAGCTATTTTTGACAAAATAGTTCAGTTCAGTTGCTCAGTCATGTCCAACTTTTTGTGATCCCATGAACCACAGTATGCCAGGCCTCCCTGTCCATCACTAACTCCCAGAGTTCACTCAAACCCATGTTCACTGTGTCGGTGATGTTATCCAACCATCTCATCCTCTGTCGTCCCCTTCTCCCCCTTCACTCAATCTTTCCCAGCAACAGGGTCTTTTCAAATGGGTCAGCTGTCCACATCAGGTGGCCAATGTATTGGAGTTTCAGCCTCAGTATCAGTCCCTCCAGTGAACACCCAGGACTGATCTCCTTTAGGATGGACAGGCTGGATCAGCTTGCATTCCAAGGGACTTTCAAGAGTCTTCTTCAACACCACATTTCAAAAGAATCAATTATTCTGTGCTCAGCTTTCTTTATAGTAAAACTCTCACATCTATACATGAATACTGGAAAAACCATAGCCTTGACTAGACGGACCTTCGTTGACAAAGTTATATCTCTACTTTTTAACATGTTGTCTAGTTTGATCATAACTTTCTTTCCAAGGAGCAAGTGTCTTTTAATTTCATGGCTGCAATTACCATCTGCAGTGATTTTGGAGTCCAGAAAAATAAAGTCTGTCACTGTTTCCCCATCTATTGGTCTGCTATTCCCATCTCTTTCCGAATTTCTCACAGTTTATTTTGATCCACACAGTCAAATTTTTTGGCACAATCAATAAAACAGAAATAGATTTTTTCTGGAACTCTCTTGTTTTTTTTTTTTTTTTTTTGATGATTCAGCGGATGTTGGCAATTTGATCTCTGGTTCCTCTGCCTTTTCTAAAACCAGCTTGAACATCAGGAAGTTCATGGTTCACATATTACTGAAGCCTGGCTTGGAGAGTTTTGAGTATTACTTTACTAGCATGTGAGATGAGTGCAATTGTGCAGTAGTTTGAGCATTGTTTGGCATTACCTTTCTTTGGGATTAGAATGAAAACTAACCTTTTTCAGTCCTTGGCCACTGCTGAGTTTTCCAAATCTCCTGACATACTGAGTGTACCACTTTCACAGCATCATCTTTTAAAATTTGAAATAGCTCAACTAGAATTCCATAACCTCCACTAGGTTTGTTTGTAGTGATGCTTTCTAAGGCCCACCTGATTGCACATTCCAGGATGGCTGGCTCTAGGTAGGTAGGAGTGATCACAGCTTCGTGATTATCTTGGTCATGAAGATTTTTTTGTACATTTCTTCTGTGTATTTTTGCCACCTCTTCCTAATATCTTCTGTTTATTTTAGATCCATACCATTTCTTTCTTTTATTGAGCCTATGTTTACATGAAATGTTCCCTTAGTATCTCTAATTTTCTTGAAGAGCTCTCTAGTCTTTTCCATTCTATTGTTTCCTTCTACTTCTTTGCATTGATCACTGAGGAAGGCTGTCTTATCTCTCCTTGCTATTCTTTGGAACTCTACATTCAAATGGTATATCTTTCCTTTTCGCCTTTGCTTTTCACTTCTCTTCTTTTCACAGCTATTTGTAAGGCTTCCTCAGATAGCCATTTTGCTTTTTTGCATTTCTTTTTCTTGGGGATGGTCTTGATCCCTGTCTCCTGTACAATGTCATAAACTTCCAGCCATAGTTCATCAGGCACTCTATCAGATCTAGTCCCTTAAATCTATTCCTCTCCACTGTATAGTCACAAGGGATTTGATTTAGGTCGTATTTGAATGGTCTAATGGTTTTCCCCTCTTTCTTCAATTTAAGTCTGATTTGGTAATAAGGAGTTCATGATCTGAGCCACAGTCAGCTCCTGGTCTTGTTTTTGCTGACTGTATAGAACTTCTCCATCTTTGGCTGCAAAGAATATAATCAATCTGGTTTCTGTTTTGACCATGTCATGATGTCCACGTGTAGAGTCTTCTCCTGTGTTGTTGGAAGAGGGTGTTTGCTATGACCAGTACGTTCTCTTGGCAGAACTCTATTAGTCTTTGCCTTGCTTCATTCCATATTCCAAGGCCAAATTTACCTGTTACTCCAGATGTTTCTTGACTTCCTACTTTTGCATTCCAGTCCCTTATAATGAATAAGACATCTTTTTGGGGTGTTAGTTCTAAAAGATCTTGTAGGTCTTCATAGAACGGTTCAAATTCAGCTTCTTCAGCTTTATTGGTCAGGGCATAGACTTGGATTACCGTGATATTGAATGGTTTGCCTGGAAGCGAACAGAGATCATTCTGTCGTTTTTGAGATTGCATCCAAGAACTGCATTTTGGACTCTTTTGCTGACTATGGTGGTTACTCCATTTCTTCTAATGGATTCCTGCCCACAGTAGTAGATATAATGGTCAACTGAGTTCAATTTACCCATTCCAGTCCATCTTAGTTCGCTGATTCCTAGAATGTCTATGTTCACTCTGCCATCTCCTGTTGACCACTTCCAATTTGCCTGATTCATGGACCTAACATTCTAGGTTGCTATGCAATATTGCTCTTTAAAGCATTGAATCTTGCTTCTATTACCAGTCCCACCCACAACTGGGCATTGTTTTTCCTTTGGCTCAATCCCTTCATTCTTTCTGGAGTTATTTCTCTACTGATCTCCACTAGCATGTTGGGCACCTACTGACCTGGAGAGTTCATCTCTCAGTGTCTTATCTTTTTGCCTTTTCATACTGTTCATGGGGTTCTCAAGACAAGAATACCGAAGTGGTTTGCCATTACCTTCTCTATTGGACCACATCCTGTCTTATAAAATACAACCTTTAAATAGCTATTTTTGAAAAAATAGTAGGGTAACAAAACAGTAGTAAAATACTCTGCAGGAGGATTCCAAGATCTGGGGATGGAAAAATTATTATCCTATTCAAAGTCACTTCAAACCTTCTCAGGTCTAAGTCAAACTGTAGTATCTCAGAAGGATCCACAAAGTACAGAAGATGCTATTTTTGGAACTGCCTCATAAATGTAGGAACAGGAGCTGGCCTGTCTTGATAAACACCTGTTTTCCTCTGTAAGGATGAGATTCATCTCTAACAGAGACATTTTGGTTAAGCCCAATGTGTTAAGACCAGAGAAGGGGTATGAAAGAAGAGCTGGGAAATGTAAGGACTAACTTTTATTTCTCTGACTTTCTATTTCCATGTGGAGTTATTTTTGTCAGAAAAAAATCTTCCTATGTCTGTTCATACCTCCACAATAATGTTCTTGGCTATAAAGAAATAAATAAAATCTGTGTATTGTGGAAAGTAGAAAATACCTAAAGAACTGAATGATTTTGCAAAGAAAATTTCTGGTCAAGATGTTGAAAATGTTATCTGCTTTCTTGTTATTTCTTACAATATGTCACAAGAGAAAGTTACACTAAAGGAAGGAATTTAAGCATGAAAGAATCAGGACTTCATGATTTGAAAAATCCTCATCCTGTATATACATCAAATGGTGTTAACATTGAGAAATTGTTTTGAGCAAATATAAATTTAGAACAATGCCCCCAAAACATAGCTCAAAGCATGTGGTAAATTGAGCATGTGATTTTAAAAACCTCTGCTAAGTTCTCTTAAACTATGAATGAAAAAAAAAAAAGTTAGCATAGGTGAAGGTGAAGTCGCTCAGTCGTGTCCGACTCTTTGCGACCCCGTGGACTGTAACCTACTAGGCTTCTCTGTCCATGGCATTCTCCAGGCAAGAGTACTGGAGTGGATTGCCATTTCCTTCTCCAGAGGATCTTCCCCACCCAGGGATCGAACCCAGGTCTCCTGCATTGGAGGCAGACGCTCTAACCTCTGAGCCATCAGGGAAGCCTCACAGAATAGGAAAGAGCTATCAATCTGTCAATCCTGTCCGTGTCCGGGCCGGGTGAGGTTTCCCGTGTTGAGTCAAATTAAGCCGCAGGCTCCACTCCTGGTGGTGCCCTTCCGTCAATTCCTTTAAGTTTCAGCTTTGCAACCATACTCCCCCCAGAACCCAAAGACTTTGGTTTCCCAGAAGCTGCCCGGTGGGTCATGGGAATAACGCCACCGCATGGCCAGTCAGCATCGTTTATGGTCGGAACTACGACGGTATCTGATCGTCTTCGAACCTCCGACTTTCATTCTTGATTAATGAAAACATTCTTGGCAAATGCTTTCGCTCTGGTCCGTCTTGTGCCGGTCCAAGAATTTCACCTCTAGTGGCGCAATACGAATACCCCCGGCCATCCCTCTTAATCATGGCCTCAGTTCCGAAAACCAACAAAATAGAACCGCAGTCCTATTCCATTATTCCTAGCTGCAGTATCCAGGCGGCTCGGGCCTGCTTTGAACACTCACATTTTTTCAAAGTTAGCATAATGTCATTAAATTTTGAAGGTGTTTAAGTACAGCACACACACACACACACACACACACACACACACAACCTTCCTCTGGAGTATTTATGGGTGGCTTCATAGATTCTCTCAATCAACTAAAAGAGCTTCTATAAAAACTTGAGATCAAGATGGTGACACAGAAGGCTTCTGACATTTCCTCCTCTTAAGAACACACTAAATACACAGGTTCACATGGATCAACTTCCTTTAAGAGAAATTCAGAAACTAGTGGAGTGACTCCTATGTATTGAGTAACTGAGAAACTAACCACATCAAAACAAACAGGAAAGATTGAGATGCATTCTTCCTAAAAACCCCATTCCCTGTACAGTGCCTTATAATCAGAAGGTAACAGCAAACTCTCAGCTTCTCTCTGAGGAATTAAGGGTTTGGACTACACATACAAAGACCCAATTTTCAAGCTATCACCTGAGGTAGTTGCTGTGCTTAGTCACTCAGCTATGTTCGGCTTTTTACGGCCCCATGACCGTAGCCCACCAGGCTCCTTGGTCCATGGGAACTCTCCAGGAAATAATACTGGAGTAGATTGCCATACCCTCCTCCAGGGGATCTTTCCAACCCAGGGATTGAACCCAGTTTTCTGCATTGCAAGTGGATTCTTTACCATCTGAGCCACTAGGGAAGTTCAAGAAGACTGGAGTGGGTCCCTTCTCCAGGGGATCTTCCCAACCCAGGAATCAAACTGGGGTCTGCTGCAATGCAGGTAAATTCTTTACCAGCTGAGCTACCAGGAAAGCCCATCACATGAGGTATGGGTCCCCAAATAACCTAGTTCTAATAGCATATTCAAAAGCAGAGACATTATTTGCCAACAAAGGTTCATCTAGTCAAGACTATGGTTTTTCCAGTCGTCATGTATGGATGTGAGAGTTGGACTGCAAAGAAAGCTGAGTACTGAAGAATTGATGCTTTTGAACTGTGGTATAGGAGAAGACTCTTGAGAGTCCCTTGGACTGCAAGGAGATCCAACCAGTCCATCCTAAAGGAGATCAGTCCTGGGTGTTCATTGGAAGGACTTATGCTGAAGCTTAAACTACAAAACTTTGGCCATCTCACGTGAAGAGTTGACTCATTGGAAAAGACCCTGATGCTGGGAGGGATTGGGGGCAAGTGGAGAAGGGGATGACAAAGGATGAGATGGTGGATGGAATCCCGACTCGATGGACATGAATTTGAGTGAACTCCAAGAGTTGGTTTTGGACAGGGAGGCCTAAAGTGCTGTGATTCACGGGGTCGCAAAGAGTCGGACACCACTGAGCGACTGTACTGAACTGAACTGAATAGCCAATGGTGCTTTGCATTCATGAGTCCCTTATGAGTATAGTTAAAAAAAAAAAAGTAGCTTTAGGAAGCATTGCAAACAGAGCAGAGGATATGGAAGAGAGAGTCAGTGAAAACCAGGAAATTGGTATTGATATATATACATTATAAAATATAAAATAAATAACTAGTAAAAACCTACTGTATAGCATAGAGAAATCTACTCATACTCTTTAATTGTCTAAATGAGACAATAATCTAAAAAAGAGTTGTATATATATATATATATATATATATATATACACACACATAAAAATGATTCACTTTGCTGTACACCTGAAACAACACCACACTGTAAATCAACTAGACCTCAATATAATTTTTAAAAGATAAATTTTAGATATAATTTGAGTATAAGGGAAAAGAGAACTAAGATTTTTATAAAGTGGAGTAATTCTCCAAGAGCTATTCTCTCCATTAGATAAGGCAACATGAGGTAATGGGTATCTTGGAAGAAGAGAGGGAGGAAGAACAGAGTTTATTTAAAGAAATAATAGCTGAGAACTTCTCAAAAGTGGAAGGGACTGGATATACAAGTCTACCAAAGTAAGAGAATACTTAATTATCCCAATGCAAAAAGATGTCTCCAAGACACTTTATACTTAAGTTATCAATGACAAAAAGAATTTTAAAAACAGTCAAAGGTGGGGGGAATCAGAACTTACAGGAGAAACCCAATTAGGCTATACACTGACTTACAGCTGAAACACTAAGACCAGGAGAGAGGGAGAATACAGAAAGACATGCTAAAAACATTGAAAGATAAAATCTATCCTCCAAGAACCCTCTATCCAGCAAAGTTATCTTTCAGATATGAAGGGGAAAGTCTTTCTTAAACAAACAAAAACTGAAGGAATTCATTGCCACCAGCTCTACCTTATGAAAAAGTGGAAAGGAGATTTTCTACTTGAAATGAAAAGGCAAAAAATACAGAGTACTGTCAGTAAGGTAATAAATATAATCAGAAAATTATTACTCTAAATCAGAATAAGTTGTCAAACAATTAAATCATAAAGGTTAAAAATATATCCCCTAGTCAGACATTTCGCACTATTTCTACACTGGTCAACGGAGGTTATATACTTTTTAACACATTGATGCTATTTTACAAATTTAATTACCCTAATCATAACAAGCTATTTATTCTTGCATGTATTCATTCATTTACCATATATTTATTAAACATCTAAATTCTGAAGTTACACAGTTAAACACTGGATACACAAGAGTGAAAAAAAAATACGACTTCTCTTCTTATGTGGCTTAAAATCAGGGACTGATATGAATTACTTCCTGATTATATATTCTCTGCAACCCTCTTGTATGGTATACAATATGTACTTTTGACATTGTGGTCATCTGTATTTAATTAAACCATTTCCTGGAAATCATTTGGGAAAAGTACACTTCTCACCATGGAGTTGCTTTCTCATTTTAATTTTTTCCTTTATTTTTGTTCCATTGTTGAGTAGGTGAACAGACAAAACCTTTTGTTTTTTTTTCTAGCTGTCAATATGTAACTGAATATTATAAGGAATCATCTCTGTAGTTCAGACATCAACACAGCATAAAAATAGTCCAACCCATTTCCCTGTTGTTCCAGTAGCTAAGAATCTGTGGTCCCCCTAGGTTTGATCCTTAGTCAGGGAATTAGATTCCACATGCTGCAACTAAGATTCTGCATGTTAAAGCTAAAGACCCCATGTGCTGCAACTAAGACTAGCATAAGAAAAAAAAATAATTAATTTAAAAAGCCAAACCCAATATTTCTTCTTGTGACAATTTTATATATATACATACATATATATATATATATATAAAACAACCTTTATACACTGGGTATTTTTATTTTTTATTTTTTAAAATATAAACATTTATTTTAATTGGAGGCTAATTACTTTACAATACTGTATTGGTTTTGCCATACATCAACATGAATCTGCCATGGGTGTACACGTGTTACTCATCCTGAACACCCCTTCCACCTCCCTCCTCATACCATCCCTCTGGGTCATCCCAGTGCACCAGCCCCAAGCATGCAGTATTCTGCATCGAACCTGGACTGGCAATTCGTTTCTTATATGATATACGTTTCAATGTCATTTTCCCAAATCATCCCACACTCTCCCTCTCCCACAGAATCCAAAAGACTGTTCTATACATCTGTGTTTCTTTTGCTGTCTCGCATACAGTTATCGTTACCATCTCTCTAATTCCATATATATGCATTAGTATACTGTATTGGTGTTTTTCTTTTGGGCTTACTTCACTCTTATAATAGGCTTCAGTTTCATCCATCTCATTAGAACTGATTCAAATATATTCTTTTTAATGCCTGAGTAATATTCCATTGTGTATATATACCACAGCTTTCTTATCCATTCATCTGCTGATGGACATCTAGGTTGCTTCCATGTCCTGGCTATTATAAACAGTGCTGCAGTGAACATTGAGGTACACGTGTCTCTTTCAATTCTGGTTACCTTGGTGTGCATGCCCAGCAGTGGGACTGCTGGGTCAAAAGGTAGAAACTGACAAAGAACTAATCTCAAAAATATACAAGCAACTCCTGCAGCTCAATTCCAGAAAAATAAATGACCCAATAAAAAAATGGGCCAAAGAACTAAACAGACATTTCTCCAAAGACATACAAATGGCTAACAAACACATGAAAAGATGTTCAACATCACTCATTATCAGAGAAATGCAAATCAAAACCACAATGAGGTACCATTTCAAGTCAGTCAGAATGGCTGCAATCCAAAAGTCTATAAGCAATAAATGCTGGAGAGGATGTGGAGAAAAGGGAACCCTCTTACACTGTTGGTGGGAATGTAAACTGGTCCAGCCACTATGGAGAAGAGTGTGGAGATTCCTTAAAAAACTGGATATTTTTAAAGTGTGCTTAAAGTGAATCATGCAGAAAAGTGTTCTCAAAATCACTTTTTTTTTGGAGTTGCTTACAAATACCTCTGCTATCTATCAGCAGTTAATCTTTGCACATTATTGGAAGCAAAAGAGTCAGTGTTTAGAATTGCAATACATGATAATATTACCATTTCACATGAATTCTTAATTCATTAATTTCATCTGTTCTTCTAGTCAATTTTAGTGCACAGATGATTATCTGGTATTCCTTTTCCATGTATTTCTATTCTTTCACTTCTGTAACAACTTATTAAATCATCCCTGGGATTTCTTTGGAGGGAATGATGCTGAAGGTGAAACTCCAGTCTTTACATACCTCATGCGACGAGTTGACTCATTGGAAAAGATTCTGATGCTGGGAGAGATTGAGGGCAGGAGGGGATGACAGAGGATGAGATGGCTGGATGGCCTCACAGACTCGATGGATGTGGGTCTGAGTGAACTCCAGGAGTTGGTGATGGACAGGGAACCCTGGCGTGCTGCGATTCATGGGGTCGAAAAGAGTTAGACACGACTGAGTGACTGAACTGAACTGAACTAAACTGATGTAAAAATGTCACTATCTTTCCATATCCTTTGCAATTTGAGTTAGTTGTTTCTTCCATCAATAAGTAGAGTCTGTTTCCTCACTTCTTGAATCTGGACTGGCTTTGTCAGTTGCTTTAACTAACAGAATACAGCACTAATGAAGTTTTACAAGTTCTGAATCTAGGTCTCACTTCTTTGGGGCTTTGCACCTGCATTGCTGATACCTCAGGTAGCCTTCTAGAAGTTGACACACCACACCAAGCAGAGAGAATCCATCACATATGAAACCAGTCCAAATCATCCTGTTTCTAGCCCATCTATCAGCTGACTGTAGTCACTTAGGTGAACACAGCCATAATTGGAACAGCCTAGCTGAGCTCAGGCCAGCCTGCTGAAAAGAAGAATGGTATGCTAAAGGATGGCTGTCTGATGCCACTGCTTTGGGGGTGATTTGTTGTGTAAAAATGCCTTAGAATATTGGTCAGTGGTGAGATTTTAGATTCTTAGACTGACAATATCAAAATGCTTATAATGATGTTCAGAAAGAATTTTCTTGTGTGAGATAATGTGCTTCCATGACTTCTATCACTACTGTGAGGTAATGGTCTTTAAAATCATTTAAACAGCCCACATCACTATTTGAGATACATGTCTACATGTCTCCTTGATTATCAAGAATCTTAGCCCATTTATCTTATCGGCTACTCATATTCAGAAACTCAAAAAGTGAATTAAACACTTTTCCTAGAAATCTGTTCTCTTTTATCATCTTCCTGGTGAAGGACATAATGCTGGACACCAGGCATAGTGGTATCAGTAATTTTTACACAATCCCTTACTGTTTTACATCTTTACTACCAGAATAACATTTGCAAAATAGCACATTACCATTGAGTTGACTGGACTCCAGTGGTAGGGGATCCAGAGATCAGGATGATAGAAATCCCTTTTTATCAGTGAGTGGATGAAACTTAATTCCATCCAGGAAAAAAACAAAATAGAACGTGGGATGCTGCTGATGATCTGATGTAAATTACAGTGCTCTGTCTTGCAGATCATAAAGTATATATTGTAAAATAATAAACTACATGTAGCCATAGGCATTGGTCCAATACAGAGAAAGACTGAAAAATTCAGAAAAAAAAAAAAAAAAAGGTAGTGATGTTGGTACAACATGGCTTTAGAATTTAGATCCCTAGTATATAACCTCCTGTAAACACACAGGCATCCAGGGCAACTTCTAAAGCAGTAATTGATTGTGACTGTGTCACTGAGTTGCAAATTTGATTTTAATCCCCAGCAAGCGAGTACATTAAATTGCTGATATTTCTATTATTCTAATCTGGACTAGATTGAAAAAAGAAAAAAAAACCCACTAAACTGAGATTTCAGGTGGATGAAAATCAGTAAAATTAGTTTTCTACAAGAGTGTGAGGAATTTCCTACCTTAAACAGAAATATAGTAAAAGTGTAACTAGATTATAATTTTCAGCTTTTTAAATAAATAGTATAAGTAGATAAATATTAGGCAATTTTGATTGTAAATGTCACTTGAAAATACTGGTGGCATTTGCTAAAAGATCTACCTGATACTCAAAAAAGTATAACAAGCAAAAAGGCATTTTCCCTGGACTTCATATGTCCTAGAGTAAATTGTGAAAAGTTTATAACTTTTAACTGTCATTTGGTATGTTTTCAGTGCATTAGAAGCAACAAAAGCTAACACCTCCTCTTTTTCTTAATAGCATACAGAAACTGTCTCTAAGAAAAATCAATAGGTTTTGGAAAAGGGAAAAACAGTCTTTTATCAAAATGAACTATTGTGTGTGTGTGTGTGTGTGTGTGTGTGTGTGTGTGCGCGCGCGCAGAGTTTACTTAGAATGTTTTTATAAATCACTTTATACACCACCTCTTTTACCTTTCAGCTTAGAAACATGATCATTTGTCAACTCAGTTGCATTAAGTATAACCTTTTCACTATTTTTTTTTTTTTTTTTTTGCCTCACTTGGGTAGTGTTCTTTTCAAGATTAGTTGCAAAATATATTTTCTAAAGAAATAAACTTTACTAAATAAACTATCTGACATGTCCCAATTCAAAATTTCTCTGGTTTGACAACCTGAGTGTTGTCTAATATGTTTAATATGTTTTCATTTAAGTTAAATTTTCATAAAGTGCTTGCTGATATTTTACTATTTTAGCATGATAATTAGTAAATCAAATTTTTAAAAGTTCTAATTATAATCTGTCACAGTTAATCATTGACGTGCAATGGCATGTTTTACCTTGAAAATTTGAGTTGATATTGTTACTGTTAATATGACATTTAACATAATATCAGTAAATTCTAGTTATATTTGGAGATACAGAATGCATTAAGATTTGGTTGCTATAGAAAATCTTAAGAAAAGTCCTAGAGGGGCAGTCCTAAGATGGCAGAGGAGTAGGACGGGGAGACCACTTTCTCCCCCACAAATTCATCAAAAGAACATTTAAATGCTGAGTAAATTCCACAAAACAACTTCTGAATGCCAGCAGAGGACATCAGGCACCCAGAAAAGCAGCCCATTGTCTTCGAAAGAAGGTAGGAAAACATATAAAAGACAAAAAAGGAGACAAAAGAGGTAGGGACGGAGCTCTGTCCTGGGAAGGGAGTCTTAAAAAGAGAGGTTTCCAAACACCAGGAAACACTTTCACTGCTGAGTCTGTGGCTAGCCTTGGAAGCACAGAGGGCAACATAACAGAAAGGGAAAATAAATAAATAATTAAAACCCACAGATTAGAAGCCCAATGGTAACTCCACCAGGGAAGAAGCAGCACAGATGCCTGCACCCACCACTAGCAGCAGGGGCTGGGCAGGGAGGTGCAGGCTGCATTGCTTAAAGATCTGGCCTGAATGCCCCAAGCGCAATCTGAGAGAAGTAACTTGGGCTAGAAAACCAGACTATATAACTACCTTGAGAAAAGTCAACCCTGACCTAAGACACCACCAGGCCCATGCACAGAACCAAGGACTGAACAGAGATAGCCGGCTGCAGACCATCCCCCTCCAGTGACAGGAAGCCAGAGCCAGAAGGGGGCAATCACAGCCCCAGAGAGACATTATCTACAAAACTGGAAACAGGCTTCTTTGCTAACTAGGACTTCTTGGGGTTCTGGATGGTCAACATCCGCCTGAAAAGGTGTGCCAGTTGTACACCCAGAAAGCCAAGTGGCAGGGACAGGGGAGGTGATAAGTCGCAGAGACCACACTCACCAAACACCTCATCACCTGAGCAGCTTGGACCTGAGAAGGGCACAAAATGCAGGCCCAACCGAGTCTGTGCCTTTGAGGACTACTCAAGTGCCTGAATCTGAGTGACTTAGACCTGGGAGGTGCATGCAGCCCAGGGCCAGCCTCAGACAGTTCCCAGTGGAGCAACCTAGAGCCTGAGCAGTGTTGGTAGGGAGGGTACACGCGCTGTGAGCAGGGGCAGGCCCAGTGTGGCTGAGGCACTTGGAGCACACGCCAATGTTGTTTGCTGCGTCCCTTCCTCCCCAGAGCGCGACTGAACAAGTGAGCCTAAAAAAAATGTCCACCACCGCCCCCGTTGTGTCAGGGCGGAAATCAGACACTGAAGAGAGCAGCAAACAGAAGAAGCTAAAACAGAGGGAACCGCCTTGGAAGTGACAGGTGCAATAGATTAAAACCCTGTCGTTAGTACCGACTACATAGGAAGGGGCCTATAGATCTTGAGAAATATAAGCTGGACCAAGGAACTATCTGAAAATGAACTGACCCCACAATACCCACAACAACACTAGAGAAAGTCCTAGGTATATTTTTACTATTTTTATGATCATTCTTTTTTTTTAATTTTTTTTTTAAATTTTAAGTCCTCTATTACTGCTTTAATTTTCACTTTTATAACCTACTATTACTTTGCAAAAAAAAAAAAAAACTCTGTTTTTTAAAAGCAAACTTTATATATATATATATATATATAAATTTTTTGTGACTTTTTTTTTCTCTTTCTCTTTTTTTTTCTTCTTTTCTTTAATATTGTATTTTTGAAATTCCAAACTCTACCCTAGATTTTTAATTTTTGCTTTTTGGTATTTGTTATCAATTTTGTACCTTTAAGAACCCAATCTTCAGTACCCATTTTTACTTGAGAGTGAGATTATTGGCTTGACTGCTCTCTCCTGCTTTGGACTCTCCTTTTTCTCCACCAGGTCGCCTGTGTTTCCTCCCTATCCCCTCTCTTCTCTTCAAAACTCTGTGAATCTCTGTGTGTTTCAGATGGTGGAGAACACTTAGGGAACTGATTACTGTCTGGATTTGTCTGTCTCTTTTTGATTCCCCCCTTTTATCCTCCTGGCCACCTCTGTCTCCTTCCTCCCTCTTCTCTTCTCTGTATAACTCCGTGAACATCTCTGAGCTGTCCAGTTGTGGAGTGCACACAAGGAAGTGATTACTGGCTACCTTGCTCTTGCCTCTGTTGATTTCACCTCATCTCATTCGGGTCACCTCTAACTCCCTCCTCTCTCTTCTCTTCTCCATGTAAGTCAGTGAGCCTCTCTGGGTGTCTCTCACTGTGGAGAAACTTTTCATCTTTAACCTAGATGTTTTATCAAATGGTGCTGTATAGAAGGTGAAGTCTTGAGACTATTGTAAAAATAAGACTGAAAACCAGAAACAGGAGACCTAAGTTCAAACCCTGAGAACACCAGAGAACTCCTGACTCCAGAGAACATTAATTGACGGGAACTCATCAAACACTCCATACCTACACTGAAACCAAGCACCACCCAAGGACCAACAAGTTCCACAGTAAGACATACCACGCAAATTCTCCAGCAACACAGGAACACAACCCTGAGCTCCAATATGCAGGCTGCCCAAAGTTACTCCAAAACCACTGACATCTCATAACTCATTACTGGACACTTCATTGCACTACAGAGAGAAGAAATCCAGCTCCAGCCACCAGAACACCAACACAAGCTTCCCTAACCAAGAAACCTTGGCAAGCCACTGATACAACCCCACCCACAGTGAGGAAATTCCACAATAAAAAGAATGCCACAAACTGCCAGAATACAGAAAAGATACCCCAAACTCAGCAGTATAAACAAGATGAAGAGCCAGAGGACTATCCAGCAGGTAAAGGAACAGGAGAAATGCCCTCCAAACCAAACAAAAGAGGAAGAGATAGGGAATCTAACTGAGAAAGAATTTTGAATAATGATAGTGAAAATGATCCAAAATCTTGAAATCAAAATGGAATCACAGATAAATAGCCTGGAGAAAAAGACTGAGAAGATGCAAGAAAGGTTTAACAAGGACCTAGAGGAAATAAAAAAGAGTCAATATATAATGAATAATGCAATAAATGAGATCAAAAACACTCTGGAGGCAACAAATAGTAGAATAACAGAGGCACAAGATAGGATTAGTGAATTAGAAGATAGAATGGTAGAAATAAATGAATCAGAGGGGAAAAAAGAAAAACGAATTAAAAGAAATGAGGACAATCTCAGAGACCTCCAGGACAGTGTTAAAAACCCCAATATTCAAATTGTAAGAGTCAAAGAAGAAGAAAACAAAAAGAAAGACCATGAGAAAATACTTGAGGAGACAATAGTTGAAAACTTCCCTAAAATGGGGAAGGAAATAATCACCCAAGTCCAAGAAACCCAGAGAGTCCCAAATAAGATAAACCCAAGGCGAAACACCCTGAGACACATATTAATCAAATTAACAAAGATTAAACACAAAGAACAAATGTTAAAAGCAACAAGGAAAAATAACAAATAACACACAAGGGGATTCCCATAGGATAAAAGCTGATCTTTCAACAGAAACTCTTCAAGCCAGGATGGAATAGCAAGACATACTTAAAGGAATTAAAGAAAATAACCTACAGCCCAGATTACTGTACCCAGCATGGATTTCATTCAGATATGAAGGAGAAATCAAAAGCTTTATGGATAAGCAAAAGCTGGGAGAATTCAGCACCACAAAACCAGCTCTCCAACAAATGCTAAATGATATTCTCTAGATAGGAAACAAAAAAAAAATGATGTATAAACTTGAACCCAAAACAATAAAGTAAATGGCAATGGGATCATACTTATCAATAATTACCTTAAATGTAAATGGGTTGAATGCCCCAACCAAAAGACAAAGACTGGCTGAATGGATACAAAAACAAGACCCCTATATATGTTGTCTTCAAGAGACCCACCTCAAAACAGGGAACATATGCAGATTAAAAGTGAAGGGCTGGAAAAAGATTTTCCTTGCAAATAGAGACCAAAATAAAGCAGGAGTAGCAATACTCATATCAGACAAAATAGACTTTAAAACAAAGGCTGTGAAAAGACACAAAGAAGGACACTACATAATGATCAAAGGATCAATCCAAGAAGAAGATATAACAATTATAAATATATATGCACCCAACATAGAAGCACCACAATATGTAAGATAAATGCTAACAAGTATGAAAAGGGAAATTAACAGTAACACAATAATAGTGGGAGACTTTAATACCCCACTCACACCTATGGACAGGTCAACTAAACCGAAAATTAACAAAGAAACACAAACTTTAAATGATACAACAGATCAGTTAGACCTAATTGATATCTATAGGACATTTCACCCCAAAACAATGAATTTCACCTTTTTTTTTAAGCTCACATGGAACCTTCTCCAGATAGATCATATCCTGGGCCATAAATCTAGCATTGGTAAATTCAAAAAAGTGAAATAATTCCAAGCATCTTTACGGACCATAATGCATTAAGATTAGATCTCATTACAGGAGAAAAACTAGTAAAAATTCCAACGTATGGACGCTGAACAACACGCTGTTGAATAATCAACAAATCACAGAAGAAATCAAAAAAGAAATCAAACTGTGCATAGAAATGAAGGAAAATGAAAACATAACCACCACAAACCTAGTTCATAGCAATACAGGTATACCTCAAGAAATAAGAGAAAAGTCAATAAATAACCTAACTGTACACCTAAAGCAATAAGAAAAGGAAGAGATGAAGAACCCCAGGGTTAGTAGAAGGAAAGAAATCTTAAAAATCAGGGCAGAAATAAATGCAAAAGAAACCAAAGAGACCATAGCAAAAATCAACAGAGCCAAAGGCTGGTTCTTTGAAAGGATAAATATAATTGACAAACCATTAGCCAGACTCATCAAGAAACAAAGAGAGAAAAATCAAATCAATAAAATTAGAAATGAAAAGGGAGAGATCACAACAGACAACACAGAAATACAAAGGATCATAAGAGACTACTATCAGCAATTATATGCCAATAAAATGGACAACGTGGAAGAAATGGACAAATTCTTAGAAAAGTACAACTTTCCAAAACTGAACCAGGGAGAAATAGAAAATCTTAACAGACCCATCAAAAGCACGGATCTTGAAACTGTAATCAGAAATCTTCCAGCAAACAAAAGCCCAGGTCCAGATGGCTTCACAGCTGAATTCTACCACAAATTTAGAGAAGAGCTAACATCTTTCCTACGCAAATTCTTCCAGGAAATTGAAGAGGAAGGTAAACTTCCAAACTCATCCTATGAGGCCACCATCACTCTAATAACAAACCCTGACAAAGATGCCACAAAAAAAGAAAACTACAGCCCAATATCACTGATGAACATAGATGCAAAAATCCTTAACAAAATTCTAACAATCAGAATCCAACAACACATTAAAAAGATCATACACCATGACCAAGTGGGCTTTATCCCAGGGATGCAAGGATTCTTCAATATCCACAAATCAATCAATGTAATTCACCACATTAACAAATTGTAGCATTTAGTTTGATGAGTTTTGGCAATTTTATACAATAATTACAGCTCCAAGCAAGATGTAGAACAGACTAAAGGTGCATTAAAATTTACTACTAATTCCTTATAGTGGAATAAATAGTATAACAAGTATAAGTTTATCTCCTGTAGTTTATTTTTGATTTTTGGGATCTTTATAGTCCTGCATTCAGCCTGAGAAGTGTCAACTAGTGTCCATTCAGGTGTGTCAAGTGGATAATTTGTCTTACTGAGTCTTCTAGGTGTCCCCCAGTATGTTGACTCCCTTTCTCTGTTGACCCAAAGCACATAGACTATCAGATATTTCTCCAGCAAAGGTGGGTTTATTTAGGATCAGCAGAGAATTACAATTCAGTGTCTGCAACCATGGTGAGTCACATGCAAGTCCCCAAAGGGCAAGGGAAGGAGAACCCTTTTATAGAGGGAAAGGAAGTTGGGAGGGTTGTTGTGGTCCATAAATTTCCATTGGCTGAATCCTTGTAAGGAAAGAAAAGTCTTTCTTCTTGCTGTTGGACTTTGCTAGTGTTGTAGGTGTGACATCCCACTTCTGGTCTTCTATTTGAGGCTTTATTTATACCTCATTGTCTGTCTCCCAGGCTTTGACTTCTCTGTGGGGTGTGGATCACCTTTATCCTAATCTTGCCTATACTTTGTTACTATACACAAATTTGTGTGCTCTAAGCACAGTGAGGGTAAAAGAATTTAAATGTCAGAGTTTGAGCAGATCAAGTTTATTGCAGGGCCATGAAAGGAGATGGGTGGCTTCTGCCTTATTCAAACGCCAAAGTCCCCAAAGAGTTTCAGCAAAGTATTTTAAAAAGCAAGATGAGGGAGGGACATGGTTGGTTGGTGCAAACTTTTGGTGTCATAATCCTTTGTTCTTGCAGCTATCCATATGTCAGGCCACAAAGTTCCTGTGAACCTCCAACAAGACAAATATTATTCTCTGTTTTGCAATTTTTAAATCTCTGTATGACTGGAAAAGTGCTATATCCTTAAAGGGCAGGCCTTGAGAATGGGCTGTCCTTTATATTTCAGGCTCTAGGCAATGTTCTTAACTCTATGCAAAAGCAATAGAATACAAAGATTAAAGTAAAGGAAACAAATCTAATATGAAGTTATTCCCTATTACAACTTTTTGATGTGGCCAGGGAACCCTGTCTTATCATGAAGGTATCTCCATAGATTTCTTCTTTGTGAAAGATAAGCCCCTGTAGACATTTTCTGTGTTTCTGTGTCCACCATGGGTGAAGATGGATGCCTGTAGTACAGTGGAAAACTGTAGGCCACTGAATGACTGGACACTGGTCTTATTTTGGCCCTGCAAATTCTATGTGGCTACATGTGAGTAAATCTCAGCCTTAGCTGGCTTAAAATTGGGAGGATGGGGATGATCTTAATGTATTCACCCATTCCAGGGTTAAGGCCTCATTGTTGTTGGGGTTAGGGGATACCTGAAGATAGGAAGGTAACTTCTAGATCCCTATAAAGATTAATAGGGCTTCCCTGGTGGCGCAGACAGTAAAGAATTCACCTGCAATGCAGGAGACCCAGATTCTGTCTCTGGATGAGGAAGATCCCGTGGAGTAGGAAATGACAACCTTCTCCCGTATTTTTTCCTGGAACATCCTTTGGGAAGAGAAGCCTGGTGGCTACAGTCCATGGGGTTCAAAGAGTTGGACACACCTGAGCAACTAACACACACACGCACACACAAAGATTAATGCTTTAAAAAATCTCTTATATTAGGTATATATCTAGAGATGACATTTCTGATAATCACACCTATTGAATGCCTCTGGAGAAGGCAATGGCACCCCACTCCAGTACTCTTGTCTGGAAAATCCCATGGACAGAGGAGCCTGGTAGGCTGCAGTCCATGGGGTCGCAAAAAGTCGGATGCGACTGAGCGACTTCCCTTTCACTTTTCACTTTCATGCATCGGAGAAGGAAACGGTTACCCACTCTAGTGTTCTTGCCTGGAGAATCCCAGGGACGGGGGGAGCCTGGTGGGCTGCCATCTATGGGTCACAGAATCGGACACGACTGGAGTGGCTTAGCAGCAGCAGCAGCATTGAGTGCCTCATAAGGGCTCAGAATTTCTGTTACCGTTTTTACACGTCTTATTTAATCCTCAGACATTCCTATGAGGCAGGCATCATATGAATACTTACTTTACAAATAAGGAAATATATGTCCAGAAAGTGTGGGCAGCTTTTTAGGAGCCTCATAGCTGGGAAGTCTCTCTAACGGCAGCTGTATGCACATCTTCAGCGTACTCTGAGGCTGGCAGTCCTCAGGTTCCTATTTACCTGGCTTTAAATCCTGCAGGTTGAGCGAATATTAAGTGAATATGCTAACTCAATCTAGCAGACATTTAAAACTCATGTACACCCGAGACGGATTCATGTCAAGGTATGCCAAAACCAATCCAGTAATGTAAAGTAAAATAAAGTAAAAAAAAAAAATTGGATAATTGGCTTTCAAAAAAAAAAAAGAAGTCATGTTAGTGACTGAATATGCTCTTTATATAGGCATGCATCTGGAGCGTGTTTTCCTACTTTATTATGGTGACTCTTGATTGTGGGGGGGCAGGGAGGGTTAGTTGGCATCCTTATCCATCCAGTCCTGAAGGCATCAAGCTATCAGTTCTCCTCGACTTCTTCACCCTCATCTGCTGACATCAGATCCTATTGATCCAAATTTGGACATACCCTTGGAGTTACTCTTTCATTCAGTAACTGTTTCCTGAGTGTGGATGTGTGGGGCCCACAGGAAAGGAAGCTTCTGGAGTTAGTGTTCCCCACCCACCAACCCCCCCATCCCTCTTCAGTCCTCATCTAACACTTTTGGCTTCTCTTCCTCCCAATGTGTGTTCTTGCTACCAGTCTTTCCTCTAAAACAAACCCATGCCATACTCTTGCTTAAAAAACTCTCCTGCCTCCTGCTCTCAAGAGTAATTCCTTAGCCTTAGCCTTCAAAGATTCTTCTGAATCTGCTTTCTGATCCTTATCTTCCATCATTTCTTACACAGTTGAACTTATGAAGAATGAGGCAGATCTTATAACTATCCTGTCTTTGGAGGGCTATCAGAGCTAGGATTGGGATCCTTCCTGCTGAAAGGCATGTCCCCCTGAGTGAGCTGTTGGATTACTAGGGCCATGGGAATGAATGCAAGATAGCAGGCCAATGCCCATGTTGTTTTCCCAGCACCATGGCTAGAGGCTCATTTACACAACAATGTGCCCTCATCCTGGTTGGGTAGTGTGGTGGAGTGGCACCCCATTTGAAGCCAGATTGCCTGAGTACAGATCTGACCTCTGCTGCTTACCTGAACATCATACCCACCTCATCAGATGGTGAAAAGCATTAAATGAACCAGACACACTGGTGAAACACTTAAAATAGCATCTGGCAGATAAGTAAGTAAGTCACTCAGTTGTGTCCGACTGTTTGTGACCCTATGGACTGTAGCCCACCAGGTTCCTCTGTCCATGGGATTCTCTAGGCAAGAATACTTGAGTGGGTTGCCATTTGTAAACAGTAAATAAATACTGAAAGATAGTCATGCCACCTTCCTTTTATTTTTTAACAATTGTAAGATAACATTTTCTTCTGTAAATTGCCATGGTTTATTTCCCAAATGGATTAAAAATATAAAATTATGAGTCCCATTTCTTACTCATAGGATCATAATCTTATGTGGTTATGTTGAAGTTGGGGTGAAGAAAGAAATGTCATCCTGAAATCTGAATTTTTAAACTTGTTTCCTGAGTGATTCATATGCTAAAATTTTAGAACTACTTCTCAGGTCTTTCTTAGCCCTCAATGTCCATTTCTCTTTTAGAGCGAAGTAGGAGCCTGGTGGGCTGCAGTCCATGGAGTCGCTAAGAGTCATACACGACTGAGTGACTTCACTTTCACTTTTCACTTTCATGCATTGGAGAAGGAAATGGCAACCCACTCCAGTGTTCTTGCCTGGAGAATCCCAGGGATGGGGGAGCCTGGTGGGCTGCCATCTATGGGGTCGCACAGAGTCGGACACAACTGAAGGGACTTAGCATCAGCAGGAACCAAGGGTGCTGATACAGTTCTGATTCTCTGTGGCAGTGAAACTGCTTTGTATTATACAATAATGATGGATAAAAGTCCTTATGCTGCTGCTGCTGCTAAATCGCTTCTGTCATGTCTGACTCTGTGCGACCCCATTGATGGCAGCCCACACTGGAGTGGATTGCCATTTCCTTCTCCAATGCATGAAAGTGAAAAGTGAAAGTGAAGTTACTCAGTAGTGTCTGACTCTTAGCGACCCCATGGACTGGAGCCTACCAGGCTCCTTTGTCCATGGGGTTTTCTAGGCAAGAGTACTGGAGTGGGGTGCTGTTATACACTTGTCCAAACCTATAGAATGTGCAACACCAAGAGTGAACTCTAGTGTAAACTATGAACTTTGGGTGATAATGACAGATCAGTGTAGGTTCATTGTAACAAGTATACCTATCTGATGGGTGCTGTTGATAATGGGGAGGTTGTATATATTTGTGGGGAAAGAGTATGTCAACAGAAAGTAAAAACACACAGTCTAAAAGCTGAGCATTATGTTTTAGTTAGGCAGACAAAACTGAGGACTTAAGGTCAATGTGGCCTGTCAAATAGCCCTGAGAGACATCTCTGAAGAGGTGAGGGAAGCACCAGGTTATATAGGAGTGTCTACAAAAGAAAACTCCAGGTTGTTGGAACACCAAAAGATTACAGTTAATTAAAGAAAATCAGATACCCAAAGTTAAGGAACTTAGCACTTTTCTATGTCTGAGAAGATATAAGATGCAAGTGTGGGCCCATTGAAATCATTCCTATGATATGCACCTCAACAATCTGGGGCTTATATCCTATACTTTTTCTTCTTAAGTCTTCTCAGGGTGTGCCATCGGGGGTGGTTGTGGCAGCTGACTGCTAGATGGGGGGTGTTTTGTTCCTATCCTGAGTTCCGTCAGGGCACACTGTTGGGACAACTATAATGTAGTGAATTGAGGACTGCAGTATCCTTTGTTTACTGATATGGCAGGCAACATTTCTTTGATAGGTATATGGGAATCTCCGTACTGCTCAGTGATGCTGTGACTATATAACTGTGCTAAAAAAAAAATAAAGTCTGTTGAAAAAAAAAGGGTGTATTACTGAAAGCAAGTTTATGTACCTGACACACAGTGAGGTCAAACAGTACTGAAATACTAAAGTTTGAAGCAGAGAAGTGTTTATTGCAGGGCCATACAAAGAGACAGGTGACTTATGCCCCACAAACCCTAAATTTCCCAGAGTTTCAGCAAAGTAATTTTAAAGGCCAGGTGGAGAAGGAGCATTGCAGGGTATATAATCAGCTCATGCACAGTTCTCTGATTGGTTGATGGTGTCACGGATTAACATTGTCAATCTTTAATCTTCAGGAGGCCTGGGGCTATATGCTCATAGTATCAAGTAGTTAATATCTTCCTTTGGTGGGGGGGTTTTCAAATTTGTAAAACAACTCAGGAAAGTACATCAGATACTGTTATTAGGTACTTTCAGTTCAGTTCAGTTGCTCAGTCATGTCCGACTCTTTGCGACCCCATGAATTGCACCATGCCAGGCCTCCCTGTTCATCACCAACTCCAGGAGTTCACTCACTCACGTCCATCGAGTCTGTGATGACATCCAGCCATCTCATCCTCTGTCGTCCCCTTCTCCTACTACCCCCATTCCCTCCCAGCATCAGAGTCTCTGCCAATGAGTCAACTCTTTGTGTGAGGTGGCCAAAGTACTGGAATTTCAGCTTTAGCATCATTCCTTCCAAAGAACATCCAGGGCTGATGTCCTTTAGAATGGACTGGTTGGATCTCCTCGCAGTCCAAGGGACTCTCAAGAGTCTTCTCCAACACCACAGTTCAAAAGCATCAATTCTTCGGCCCTCAGCTTTCTTCACAGTCTAACTCTCACATCCATCCATGACTACCGGAAAAATCACAGCCTTGACTAGATGGACCTTTGTTGGCAAAGTAATGTCTCTGCTTTTGAATATGCTATCTAGGGTGGTCATAACTTTCCTTCCAAGGAGTAAGCGTCTTTTAATTTCATGGCTGAATCACCATCTGCAGTGATTTTAGAGTCCCCCAAAATAAAGTCTGACACTGTTTCCACTGTTTCCCCATCTATTTCCCATGAAGTGATGGGACCAGATGCCATGATCTTTGTTTTCTGAATGTTGAGCTTTAAGCCATCATTTTCACTCTCCTCCTTCACTTTCATCAAGAAGCTTTTTAGTTCCTCTTCACTTTCTGCCACAAGGGTGGTGTTATCTGCATATCTGAGGTCATTGATATTTCCCCCGGCAATCATGATTCCAGCTTGCCAGTCCAGCTTCTTCCAGCCCAGCATTTTGCATGATGTACTCTGCATATAAATTAAATAAGCAGGGTGACAATATACAGCCTTGACGTACTCCTTTTCCTATTTGGAACCAGTCTGTTGTTCCATGTCCAGTTCTAACTGTTGCTTCCTGACCTGCATACAGATTTCTCAAGAGGCAGGTCAGGTGGTCTGGTATTCCCATCTCTTTCAGAATTTTCCACAATTTATTGTGATCCACACAGTCAAAGGCTTTGGCATAGTCAATAAAGCAGAAATAGATGATAGATGTTTTTATGGAACTCTCTTGCTTTTTCCATGATCCAGCGGATGTTGGCAATTTGATCTCTGGTTCCTCTGCCTTTTCTAAAATCAGCTTGAACATCAGGAAGTTCACAGTTCATGTATTGCTGAAGCCTGGCTTGGAGAATTTTGAGCATTACTTTACTAGCGTGTGAGATGAGTGCAATTTTTTGGTAATTTGAGCATTCTTTGGCATTGCCTTTCTCTGGGATTGGAATGAAAACTGACCTTTTCCAGTCCTGTGGCCACTGCTGAGTTTTCCAAATTTGCTGGCCTATTGAGTACAGCACTTTCACAGCATAATCTTTCAGGATTTGAAATAGCTCAACTGGAATTTCATTATCTCCACTAGCTTTGTTCGTAGTGATGCTTTCTTGAAGGCCCACTTGACTTCACATTCCAGGATGTCTGGCTCTAGATGAGTGATCACACCATCGTGATTATCCGGGTTGTGCNTTTGTGGTGATCCACACAGTCAAAGGCTTTGGCATAGACAATAAAGCAGAAATAGATGTTTTTCTGGAACTCTCTTGCTTTTTCCATGATCCAACGGATGTTGGCAATTTGATCTCTGGTTCCTCTGCCTTTTCTAAAACCAGCTTGAACATCTGGAAGTTCACGGTTCACGTATTGCTGAAGCCTGGCTTGGAGAATTTTGAGCATTACTTTACTAGCGTGTGAGATGAGTGCAATTGTGCGGTAGTTTGAGCATTCTTTGGCATTGCCTTTCTTTGGGATTGGAATGAAAACTGACCTTTTCCCATCCTGTGGCCACTGCTGAGTTTTCCAAATTTGCTGGCATATTAAGTGTAGCACTTTCACAGCATCATCTTTCAGGATTTGGAATAGCTCAGCTGGAATTCCATCACCTCCACTAGCTTTGTTCATAGTGATGCCACTGGAAATCCCTTAGTAATCATCTCCCTGTGTCCCCCTAAGCTGAACCCTCCATGTAGAGTGATCCTTCTAAAGCACACATCTGATCATACGTGTGTGTGTGTGTTAGTCACTCAGTCGTGTCCGACTCTCTGTGACCCCATGGACTGCAGCCCACCAGGCTTCTCTGTCCATGGGATTCTCCAGGCAAGAATACTGGAGTGGGTTGTCATTTCCTTCTCCAGGGGATCTTCCCAACCCAGGGACTGAACCCGGGTCTCCTGCCTTGGAGGCAGATGCTTTACCATCTGAGCTACTAAGGAAGCCCCTAATCATGTATGCTGGCCTGAAACCCCCGTGACCCTCCACTGCCCCCAGAGTAAAGGCCGTGCTACACAGGGGCAAGGCCGCCATATCCTCCCTGCAAAGGTCATCTTCATTCCTGCTGCATCTGCATCTGTTCAGACTTCACCCTCCCTCATCCCTGGGCCTTTGCACAGGCAGCCCTCCTCCCCAGAATGACATTCCCACGCCCCTCCCCCTTTGTCTGCCTAAGATGTCCCCTGGGACTAGGCTCTATTTCCTCTCCTCTGGAAAACCTTCCTTCACATTCCCCAAAGTGGGTCAGGTGCCTTCCTGTGGGTCCCTCATCCCCACTGTGTCTCATGCTGGTCACACTGCATTGTACCTCTACCCTGGAGACTGCACAGAGTCCTGCCTTTTATCCCTGCCTCTCAGAGCCAGGGCACAGAGCAGCGCCTCACAGATGCTGTCAAACATGTGTGTGTGTGTATGTGTTAGGAAGTGGGGTGCAGAGGCAAATGTTCCCATTTTCTCTACCCATCCATGTGCATCCTTAATGCAATCAATCTGTCCTGGATAGTGGGTTCTGGATTTTGCTGGAAAGCTGGTGTGAAGCATGCTCGGAGGGGGATGGACTTACCCATGGGCATGAGAGCCATGACCAGCTTGGGGTAGGCAATGTTAGAACATCCCACACGGGCCCCGCAGATTGCTTGACAGATGTCGGGGTCCACGCAGCCCACCTCATCTGCAGAAGTGATGGTAGTTAGACCCAAATTGTCCCATGCCTTCTCGGGTTGCCTCAATATGTGCCTTCTGACCCTATAGAAAAAATGTTCACAGGTGACTCTGGCAGGGACCAGCATCTAGAGAGTCCAAGAATAGGCTGATATTGGGTCTTATGGTTTATTGGTATCTCGTAAATTTCTCAACCACATACCACCCTGCAAAGCCTGATAGACTCCTTTAGATTTTAGCCCTTTTATTTTAACAAATAGTAAATATCATGACAAGGCACCATGAGTGCCTCAGTTTGTCTTTCCCTTATAAAGCTGGACTTTAAAATGACATTCAGATACAAGTTTTTCTACTGAAATACATACTGTATGTCAGACCCACGAAGCCTAGCATATTTACTGTGTGTTCTTAATAGAAACAGTGTGTGTGGTCCCCGCTCTGGCCCAGTACTGCCCGGAGGGGGACTGGCTCTTACCTGGGTACAGGGCCCGGCTGATCATGCCGGGCATGACGATGAAGAACATGGGCAGGATCTTCAGGTAGCCCCCCAGCACAGAGCCCCCCTTGGCATGGGACAGACTCTTGGCGGAGAGAGACCTCTGCACAATGACCTGGAAAGGCGGCAGGGCAGGTGTGCTGCCTGGGCTGGCTCGGGCTCCGCTCAGCCCTGGTGAGCCCTGGCATGGCCGCTGACTGTGCCCCACACCCACCCCCCCGAGCCAGTCCCTGCCCTCTGCGTCGGCGCACGCGATGTCCCACAGGAGCCCTCCCAGTTGGTGGCGAGCTGGCCAAGCTTGGCAAGGGCATCACCTGGTCAGTACACCAGCACCAGGTGGCCAGCACCGTGAGCCCGAAGATGAGGCCTGGCCAGGGCAGGTCCCCACGCACAGGGTCCCGCAGCATGTGGAAGGCGTCGGGCCGGGGCAGGTGACAGCTGGTGTTGGGGACTGTGACGTTAGGGAGGGCCTGGCTGTACCGCTCCTCCAGGCCTGGGTACCAGCCCACCTCCTGAAAGCCTGCAGCGAGAGACCTCAGTGAATGAAACAGTCTTGTCACCTACCCCCACCCCCAAATCCCAGTCCTGTGTGGGATCCCTGAGCTTGGAACCCATATGGGACTTGGGGATGAGAGAGGGAAGCGGGGCTCAGGCTCAAGAGCCCTGGTTTTGTGTAGAGAGAATCCTGTTCTTTGGGAGCCCTGCCTGTAGCAGGAAATGGCTCTGTGCTCTGCAGACCATGGAGGTGACATCCAGAGCTGGGTCAGAGAGGAGTTTAGGCGGGCAGGGATGTACTTGGGCCTCTTCCTTACCCAGAAACATGAGGACCAGGGCTCCCCCGACCATGATCACGGTCTGCAGAGTGTCTGTGTAGATCACGGCCGTGAGGCCCCCTGGGGACCCAAGGAGAGGGCTCGTCAGCACCAGCAGAGCCTTCCTCTCGGGGCGCCCTCCCTGTGCTCGGCCACACTAGGGAGACCAGAGAACACGTGGAGCCCTCAGCCAGTGGACTCTGGCCTCTGCCTTCCCCGCCCCTCGTGTTCCTCCAGTCCACCCGGCAGGTGAGGCTGGTCATGGTCCCAGGCCCTCAGGTCCTGCTCTTTCTGTCCTCCGGCTATGCTTTTGTGATATACCAAGTCCTGTCCTTGGCTGCGCTATTAGCTCCCCCAGGAGGCCTCCCTCCTTCCTCCCACCCCAGCACCCAGTTAAACTCTCCCACACCTTAGCCAGCAGGAAGTCTGCCTGAGCCCACGTCTTGGGCATTCAGGCCTGCGTGAGGGCTCTGGAGGAGACAGGAGAAGGCAGGCTTGTGGCTGGTGTCTGGAGCAACCTGTGGTGACTCTGGCCCGGGTGACAGTCCCCCATTCATCACCCAGGTCCCTGCTGTCCATCTTTCTCTGTGTCTCCTAGCATCTCTCCTTCCCTGGCTCTCTCGGGCCAGCTCTGCTTCCTCCTGTTTCCTCCCTTTCTGACTCCCCTTTTCTCTGATGCCCTGTGTCTTTCCATCTGATGCCCTGTGTCTTTCCATCTTTTCCTCTGATTCTGCATCTTTGCCTGCCTCTCTCTTTCCCGCTTTTGCTTCTCTTTCTCACTCTCCCGGTCAGTTTTCACTCTGTCCTTCCCTGGACCTCTGTGCCCCTGCTGTCCAGAGCTCCCCATTCCACCTCTCCCTGTCTCTGTTCCCGGCCCCTGCACCCGACGTGACCTCCCCTTGGCCCTACCTGTGATGGTGTAGATGGCCGTCACCACCAGCAGGGTCACCGTGGAGAGGTAAAGATTCCAGCCCAAGGCCATCTGGATGAACAGGGCTCCAGAGAAGATGTCAGTCTGCAGGGACAGGGACCCAGGAGTCCAGGTTATCCGAGGCCCTCAGTGTGGCCACTGGAGAATATCTCCTTCCGGCTCAGTGATGCCAGGTGCTGTCGGCCCTCAGAGCACAATGAGGGTGAGCCTTAAGTGACGTGCTCGGGAGGATGGGCTTGGCCTGTGGACCCTGAGGAGCTGCGGGGGTTGCAGCGCAGAGGAGCACACAGTTCTGAGCCTGAGAGCCCTGTGATCCAGCTGCGCTCCCAGGGCCGTGTGCTGGCGGTGAGAGGATGGAGTAGCACACTGAGGAGATGAGGCAGGAGGGGGGTCAGGAGGAAGGGGCCACTGGGGGAGAGGGTGGGAACCCAGAGGGCCTCCAGCTGCCCCCCGAAGGAGCACCAGCCCACTCAGACCTGATGGGGGCCCCAGTGCAGACGGCACAGATCCCGGATACCCACGTGCTGGGCTTTATTGGAGGACTTGGGGCCACCGCCTTGCCTGAGCTGATTCAGGGTTGCTTCCAAGCATTGGTGGAAAAGAAGCTAGTTTTTCCAGCCTTGAACTCAGGGCATGCTTGCTGGTCCCTTTCCCTGAGTGTTTTGTGATCCGTGACAGGGGCTGCAACATGACAGAGCCGCGGGAGGCCTGGAATGGGCCCTGGGGCCCAGAAATCAGTTCCAGCCCCAGAGCCAGTGCCCTGTGTGGACCTTTGCAAGTCGTTTGACCTGAGTTTGTCTTCCGAGTTTGCATCAATAGAAGAGGAATACGTTCTTTTTAATGGTAACATTCTCGGTGCTGAATGAAGACTAATTTAATGGGAAGATAAACGAGTGAATGAACTTGAAATTGTGAGTTCTTTGGATAGAGGGACGGTTATTCACTCAGCAAACATTTATTGTCCATCTCTAATTACCCTGCTGTTGGGGGTGGGAGGCGGGGATCGTGTGATGAAGGGGTGTGAATTCATCCTCCATTTCTATTATCCTTCCTCTATCCATCTAGCCATCCATCCATCATCTATTCATTTATCCATCCATCCATCCATCTGTCCAGCTATCAATTTATCCATCCGTACATACACATAGCAACAACGTGCTGTGCCCTCTACTAAGCATTTTCAGAGCAACATGACATGGCCACACGGGACAGTACTCACTGAAATCTTGGTGAAGATGTAGAGGATGAGAGAGAGGACAGACATGTACACCTGGATCCTCTGGCCCCCGAATCGCTTCTTCAGGTACTGTGGCATTGTGACCACACCGGCTGCAATATACACGGGGACGAAGATCCAGCCAAGGGCCAGAAGCAGCCAGGTTGCCTGGGAGAATGGGGAGAAAAAGGGATCCATGTTCTTAATGCAGATGGAGGAGGGGTGGTCCATGCAGAGCAGAGCCCTGGGCGGGGAAGTAAGGGACTGGAGGCCTGATTTCAGTCCTGTGTGACCTCAGGACTTGGTTTCCTTATCTATAAAATGGGTCCTCCATTTACCATGCAGCCTCCGCAAGCACCTTTGAGTTTCTCTCAGCACTAAGGTCAGGGACAGGATAGGGTAGAGTGGATTAGGACCCCCTCTATCCCTGAGAATCTTCCAAGCCAGCTTCCTTACATTCCACTCAAAGCCACCCACAGCAAGACCTCCAGCAGCCCCCGTCCCAGCCAGGCCGATGAACAAGCCGCTGCCCACATTGCTGGACATCAGAGACGCTCCGATCTGCAAAGCACAAGTGGGGTCAAGGGTCAGTTTTCATCTGAATCAATTTGGAGTCAGGATTATGAGCTTCAGGATCTGGGATGGAGGCAGAGAGAACAGAACCTGAACTCATAAATGTGAGATCAGAGGGAGGAGAGGAAATTGGGGAGCAATGAGGAGGCTGAACAGAACAGACACATATTAGGCACTTACTGTTTGCTGGGTACTGTGCTGGGTATTTTATATGCACTAATACACTTAATCTTCAAAAGTATTTGGAGGGATGGGTACTAATCTTTCCACTTTACAGAGGAAGGAGTTAATGTTAGGAGAAATGAAGTCACTGCCTCCAGGACACCCAGAAATTTGAGAGGCCAAGTAGGAAAAAAGAAAAGACATGGAAAGCAAGGTCCATTAAGGAGCATAAATCTCTGCTCTGGGGCCATGGGTTTAAGGGCCTCTGGAGAGAAGGCTAAAGGGAGAAGGAGAGTGCCCCTTGAGAGGATTGGGGTGGGGGCGCGCCTTCTACCTCCAGGGGAGGAGCCACGGGGGCTATGCACAGGGTGGGCCAGCCTCTGAGTTAAGTTTTCTCCTGGAGGCAGCCAGCTACTCCGAGGCAATGCTGTTGGACAGTTAATGATGACAGTCATAGCGGTCTGTACAGAAGCAGCATTGCCAAGTGCCAGGGTCTATTCTAAATATAGCAGCTCACTGACTCCTCAGGACAACCCCAGGAGGAAGGTTCTTTATCACCCCCATTGTTCTCAGGCAGACTGAGGCACAGGTAAATAACTTGCTCAAGTTCCAGAACTAATCAGTGACAGAATGAGGATTTCAACCCTGGCCACTGCTCCAGTAACCACTGCTTGATGGGTGCTAGGCAGTTAGTAGGCATTTGCTAGTGTTATCTTTTATTATTAGACAGGATCATTATTGGTAAGAGGAGGGGCTGCGGGCTGGAGGGGAAAAGCCAATCTTGGACCCTGTGTCACCTTAATAAAATCGTGGCGCTGGGCAGCAGAGAGTGAGAAGGGAAAGTACTGAGCCGTTCGGAGAAGAGGCAGCCGTGCAAAGGCACAGAGAAAATGATCCATCTGACCGAGCTGAGGACTCTGAGCCACCCTGCCGCCCGCGCATACTCCCTCCCTCTGTCTGGTGGTCCTGGGATGCTGCGGCTGCGCTGGAGCCCTGGCCAGAGCACAGGGCACTGGGCCTTCCACTTTGGAGGAAGAGGCTCCTCAGGCTGCTCTCGGTGCAGCGAGGTGCCTTCACCTCCAGCCTGCCCAGGCCTCCTAACGCGTCACTCAAGGAGACACCCACAAGGTCATCAGGGGACCCACATGGCCCCTCTGAGACAAGGATGCTGCTGCTCCCTTTGCTCTTGACTCCCAGCCACACTGCTCTCAGGACACAGGGAGGGGAACCGGGCACTGCTCGGGACTGGCTGAGTAGGGAAGCAGACAGCTGTGGGACAATCACCAGAAACACACGTTCCAGTGGGGCAGAGGGGCCGAGAGTCCTCATCCGTGGCTGGTTCCGCCCCAGGTCAGACTGAAGCTGCTCTCCCTGCAGGTGGCTCAGCTCCAGCCCTGTCCCCCAGGGAGGGCGCCCCACATCCTCTTTCCCACGAGATGCACCTTCCCAGGCCTGGCTCCACCTCCATCTCTGGGGAGCCCCATCCTGCTCCAAAGCCTTGACTTTCCTCACAGCCCAGGGCTCTGTCCTCTGCAGGACTGAACATCCGGGCCAGCCCCTGCTCACCCTCCCGGATGGACCAGAGAAGATGTGCTGGTCCTCTTCTGTCCTCACAGACTCACTTCCAGGGCTGCCATTTAGGGCTGAGGGTGGGGGCACAAGCTGAGCAGAATGCCTCCAAGGGGTTCTCATTGTTCTGGTGAGGATGTGCTGGCAGCACCAGTGACCCTGCCCCTGTCCCTCTGAGCTGCCAGGCCCACAGCCCCCACACCTCTGGGGATTCTGTCATCCTCCTGCCTGCACCTCTCCTTGTCCCAGACACCGAACCTTCCAGAGAGCCCTGTGGGCCTCCTGGGCTCCTCCGCTCTTTGGGTGGGGAGGCTGGTGAGAATCAAGACAGGGGTGTGAGTGTGTGTGTGTGTGTGTTCATGCATACATGTGCCATGTGTCAGGCATGCCCAGGCATGTGCCCAGCTTCAGTGGCCCCTGGGGTGGACTTCTGCACTGTCAGTTTTGAGGCAGGGCTCACCTCCCTCCTTATTTCAGGAAAAGGAAGCTAGCCTGGATGACCAAGAAGAGCAAGTGGGGAGGCCTGCTGGGAGGGCCTGGGCTTCACAAAGGCCTCAGGGTGGTGGGAGGACTTCCTTCCCTGAACTGCAGTATTTATGTGTCAGTTTCCCAAGAAAATCTTTCCTAAGCCCACTTCCACTGTGCAGAGTATAGAGGCCTCCTCCATGCGCTCACAGGCCCCATGCTCCCCTCCGGCTGAGCAGCCATCAAGTTTTTTACGAGTCTGTCTTCCTGGCTCAGCTCTGGGCCCCTCTAGAATGGGAACACTCTGGGTGGGCTCTGTAGGTCCAGCATCCTGCCCGGGACCCACACTTAGGAGGCGCCCAGTGGACGCGGGTCCCAGCTGTGCACTTGCAACGTCTCTCAGGTTGCCAGATGTCTCTGGACCTGAGGGAAGGAGTCCAGAGCCAGGAAACCCCTTGGAGGCTGTAGCCTTGGTCCAGGTTGAAGAAGATGAGGGGGACTGGGAGGTGGGGGAGGAGAAGGAGGAAGTTGAACTCACCGGCCACCAGCTCATGGACCTCCCCGCCAGGAAGTAACCGCCGATGGTCCCTCGGCTCGCACGAATGGATGACTGGAAAGGAAACGGCAAGAGTGAGGAAGTCCCGAGTCGCCCCAGGCTCTGCCTCTGCCCCAGATGCCCTGCCCTTTGGTTGCTGGCACTGTGGGGACATGGGGTGGGAACCGAGGCTGGAGGGTTCACCATCTTTAAGCCATGGGGCTTTGGTGGGGTCAGCTGCTCTCTCTGAGCCCCCTTGCTCATCACCTCGCCCACCAGGACTGGTGCGAAGAACAAAGGAGCTCATGGAGGAGGCGTGCTGGGTTGGAGGTCGGGTGGGGTGTGTGAGATGCCCTGCTGAATCCATGGCTCTCTGCATGCGCCCAGATTATTGGCATGTCCTTGGTGCCCTATCCTGCCCTCCACCCCATCCAAATATTCCTTCAGGAAGTGAGTTGGGATCTCATCCTCAGGCTACCATGGTGGGGAGACCGCCCTGCTCCCTCCACCCAGCCAGACTCCCATCCTGGAGGCTGGGAGGATACAAAGCACTTGGTCCCCAGACAGAGGCAGGGCTCTGCCAGGGGTGGGAATGGGGGTAGGTGGTCTCCTGCCTCTGCCTCAAGTCAGATCACATCACTGAGGCCCACCCAGGACCCTGTAGAAAACCCTGTCCTGCACTGGGAAGGGGTCAGTGGCTGCCTTTTTGAAGAATTATTCTGAGGACTGAAAGGGAGTGAGGAATGAAAGAACTTTCTCTCAGAATGCAGAAAATGAGACAGGGTAGAGGGTAGGGGGGATAAATTTAAAGCCATTATTAAGATGCGAGAGTTGGACTATAAAGAAGGCTAAGTGCCAAAGAGTTGATACTTTCGAATTGTGGTGCGAGAGAAGACTCTTGAAGAGTCCCTTGGATTACAAGGAGATCAAACCAGTCAATCCTAAAGGAAATCAACCCTGAATATTCATTGGAAGGACTGATGCTGAAACTCTAATACTTTGGCCACCTAATGGGAAAAACCGACTCATTAGAAAAGACCCTGATGCTGGGGAGGATTGGAGGCAGGAGGAGAAGGGGATGACAGAGGATGAGATGATTAGATAGCATCACTGACCCAATGGACATGAGTTCGAGCAAACTCCGGGAGAAGATAGTTAAGGACAGGGAAGCCTGGCATACTGAAGTCCATGGGGTCACAAAGAGTTGAACATGACTTAGTGACTAAACAAATTAAGATGCTGAAGACAGTACGTGTCTGGTTGGGTCTACAGACATCAAAGCCTGAAGGACTGGAAGAAAGAAGGGAAATTGAAAGAAGCATCTCTTCCCCTGAGAGAAAGGCGTATATTACTCAGTAGAGCAGGACTGCTGTACAGGGCCTGAGGCTTGTCAAGCCTTTGCTTGGACTTTCTGTGTCAGCCCTGGTCCTCGGGAAGGATAGATGAACAGAAAGAATTTACATTACAGATGAGGAAACTGGGGTCCCCAAATGGGAAGCAATTTGTCGAAAGTCATGAAGGAAAGAAGCTGGTGCTTCTCATGACCGCGGTCTCCTGGGAGCCAGCGAGCCTGTTTTCTTCCTCACACACCTTGGGAAGCACGGACTGCTTGTCCCACTTTACAGATGAGGAGACTGAGGCCCAGAGAGGGTTTTTGGCCTTGCCACAGCCTTGTAAGTGACCAGCTGGGACTCAGATCCCTCTTTGCCTCACAGCAGAGTCTAAAGGTGCTGGCATTTCTGTCCATTGCTGCGGAGACAGTAGGGGTCATTTATTGCTGCAGGCTGTGTGCTGGGCACTGTACCAGATCCTTAAATGTGTCATGTTCCTAAAGCAAGTACTCCTCTTTATTCTCACTGGGTGAGAAAATTAAGACTCTGTAGTATATCCCCAGGACCACGCTGCCCTAACTGTCAGAGTTGGCATCTGAACTCAGGGCTCCGTGGCCTCCAAGCCTGGCCCTATACATGGCACCGAGGCTCCGGTGAACGCTGGAGACCAGAACCCGTTGGGAGCCACCCGGCTCTCTTCCCGTGAGCACACTTGGCCCAGCTCTTTTAGAAAGCTCAGCTCCATGCCAAGATGCTGCCCACTGGAGGGTGTGGTAGGGTCAGGAGTCAAGCACTCACAGAGTTGGGGATCCTGGCATGAGGAAGACGGCAGGAGTGGGATCGGGGCAAATGTGCATGGGGTCAGAGGCATCAGACGCAGAGAGACAGGGAGTCCAGAGACTGGGGTTCAGGCCTGGCCTGCCTCGGGCTCACTGTGTGAGCTCAGACAAGTCACAGCCTTCTCTGGGCCTCAGTTGCCCATCTCTAAATGGAGGGGTTGAGAGGGTGATCCCCCTTAAAGTCCTTATACAGTGGTCCCTGTGCTTCCCAGACATACCTGCCTTCTGCCCATCCCTGCCCCCAGCTCTACGATCGGCTGCAGATAAGAGCCTGTCTCTACCTCCCCTGCCAACCTCCAACCTCCAGGCTACTCACCCAGACCCCTACTCCGATGACGAAGACAAAGTAGACAACTAGGACGGCGATATCGTAGGCGTGCAGGCTGACTCCGGGACCCGGCGCTGAGCGTGGAACTGTCGTACTGCTGACCCCATTTCCCGAAGCTCCAGGCCCCATTGCTGCCAGCTCTGTGCTCATCTGCCAGTCAGTCACAACCAAACTGGACTTTGAGGTGCTCCTGGCTTCATTCCTTTCCTGTAATGATTAAACAGGCCTGAGTACCATTGGCCGCTGAGCCATCCCTGAGCCCCACTGGCACATAAAGTCCTGATACTCCCGCCCCTTTCCCCTAACTGCCAGCCCCAAGCCTCTCCCTTTCCCTGCAAACACACACACACATGCACGCACATGCACACACACACTCCCACCCCTGAGAGGAGCAGGAGTAGGAGGGAAAACAGGAGGACAAGAGCAGGGTCCTGGTGACCTGGACTGGATAGGGGGTGGAAAGGAGACTTCAGAATCAAGATGCTCGAGGTCATGCTTATGTGGAGAGGGAACTGAGGCCCAGGAAGGGAAAGGGACCCTGGAAGTAAAGGTGAAGCTGGGCCTGGAGTTGGGGTGTCTTGATGGTCAGATCCATGCACAGGGAGAAGGGGGGTCCACTGTGATCCTTGCAAAGGGTCCACCATGTCATGTGCTCCTACCTCCAACACACCCAGGTGTCATTTTCCTTTTTTCAGATGTAAGAAACAGGCCTGGGCAGAGACATGGTTTCCTCCAGGCTACAGAGCAAGGCTACAATTCACAGGCTGCTCACATCAGTTGCTTGAGACAGTTGCTTTTCGATTCTCACTGCCTGCATCCTGTTTATCCCAGGTGTTCTTGTTTTTAGTCGCTAAGTCATGTCCAACTCTTTTGCAACCCCATGAACTGTAGCCCACTAGGCTCATCTGTCTGTGGCATTTTCCAGGCAAGAATCCTGGAACAGGCAGCCAGTTCCTTCTCCAGGGGATCTTCCTGGCCCAGGGATCAACCCCGCATCTCCTGCACTGGCAGGTGGATTCTTTACCACTGAGTCACCAGGGAAGCCCCCTGTGTAGTTCACAGTGAATGGGGGATCAGTCCCCTTACTGCTGGCACCTGCAGCCTGGGTCTCCCTTAGCCTTCAGGATGTGCCCTCATGGAAGATTCTGCTTGGATTCTGGGCCACCTATTCCTACTAGCCTCATGAACTTGTTCTCTGAGGTCACTACCCAAAATTTCAATCCAGTGGACAGCTCACCTCTCCTGTCTCCCTATCCCCACGTGCTTGGATTTGCCCAGCTCCTTCCCAACCTTCTGCTCCTCTGCTCGCCTCCAGCATCCACAGGGTCCATGGTGAGCAAACACATTTCTATCCTCAAGCTTGTCACTGCTAACACGCCACCCTCTGTCATAGTGACCAGTTTGTCCCACGGCACCTTCATCCTCGGTCACCTGCTCGTGTGGAAGCTCTTCCTCCTCCCAAGCCCCTGGAGCTGGGGTCAGAACTCAGCGTGTACTTCCTCATTTCTGCACTGCACACGTGCCACGCCCAGCTGAGCCGTGCCGACCAGGTCTTGGTCTGTTCTGTGTCCTCCATCATCATCGTTTCTTGGAAGTCCTCTCTGACTCCCAGTCTGGGGAACATCCACAGTCCCAGCCTGCAGCCCTGTTTATCTCCATGAAGGTACTTGTCAATTTAGAGCGTGTCTCTCTTAGGTGTGGAACCTGTGTATCTCACCACATTTGTGTCCCCAGTAATGGGCAGGATCAATGCACTGAGAGTGGAAACTGTGTCTCACACGGTGTTGGGGCGAGGAGGTGGGCCGGCGGCAGGGGCAGGGCCTCCGGGCAGAGGGACCAGCAGGCACAGAAGAGTGAACAGCCGTGATGCTTTCAGGGGAGGGCTTGCAGTGAGCCTGGCGCAGGGTCTGCACGGAGACTGGGGGCTGCCAGAGGAGACATGGTGTTGAGACTGGCAGTTTAGAGAACCCCCTGGGGCCGGCATGGGGGTGGATGGGGCTGAGGAAGCTGGCACAGAGGTTCAGGCAGAGAAGGGCACCCAGTTGAAAGGATGGAGAGCGCAGGGTTTGGGCTGTTCTTACTGAGCCGGAAGTGTGCAGACCTTTGTGGCTCCCTCTCCCCTGGGGTCCCTGCCCCACTTGTGATGCCAATGTCCAGAATCCTCCATGTCAGGGCCCCCAGCCCTTGGCAGACGTTCCACTCAGCTCCCAGCACCTGAAAATACTTATCCCTGCAATGGAGCTCTGGGTAAGAAGCAGCCCTGGGTTGTTCAAATCCTAAAGGGACTGACTAACCAGCGACACCTTTGACTGAGGGAATGAAGCTCTAAAGACGAGATCCTGAGCTTGAGAATGATGTGCTGATGCAAAGGGAGCTCTCAGAGCCCAGAGCCCAGTCCGCACTGTGGAAGCAGAGTTTTCCATGTGGAAGGAAACCCCCTTTCATGCTGCTGCTTGGACATTCCATCTCCTTGGGGTGCTCCCAGGCCCAGGAAGAAACCAGGGCTCATGGTGTTACTCTGGCTGGCGCCGCCCTGGCTGCTTGCAAGATCTTCCTGAAAAACCACTCTCAGCAGCCAGCCTTCCTGCCGAGAACTTCCTCTTCCAGAACAACAGGTCAGGACTAATATCTACCAGCACATGGCAGAAGATTTGCGTAGCTCACAACCCCAGTACAATCACAATGTTGTATTAACTGAATGAGCTGGTTTTCTCATCACTGTTTTACAGGTGAGAGGCTAGGTTCATTGATGACGTCCTGTAACTGTGGCTTGTTTGGATTCTGAATTCAGGCCTGACTGACTCTAAAAGCTGGGCTGCATCACACAACCCTTTTTGTCCTAGTCCTGTGTCTACAGACAGAGAGATGGAGGCTTGTCCCTTCTCAGGGTGAGCAGGAAACTGCTTCATTGTTTCCCTTCCTGTAGGGGCTCTGAGAGGAGACAAGAGCCCCCTAGGTCTGGGTCCTGATTCCAGAGACCTGTCAGCCCCTTCCTGCCACCCTAGCCCCCAGACACCCTTCTTCCCCTGGCCACCTCTGCCTGCTTCCTGCCAGTTTCCTAGCTTTCAGCCAGCGTGATCTGGTGATGCTATTGTTTTTTCACATGCTCCTCTAAATTCAAATTCAATTGCAATTCCATTTAACTGATCCCAGTCACTCACTGAGCACACTCTGGGCCAGGCCCTCTGCAGGGCTGTCCCATCACACAACTCCAGGGGGTTCCATTCCCAAGAATGCAATGTCAGTGGTACCTGGGGCAGTGGCCATGCTCTGCATTGGGCAGAGAGAGGAGAGCAGGCCTGATCCTGGAGGAGGGGCTGTGATGGAGGAGAAAATTACGCCATCTGTGCGGGCCAGGGGAGGCACTAACCTCTTCACCGGGCCTCCTGCTCCAGCCGCCAAAGGGCCAAGTCATTTGGACTGCGCCCAGGTCCAGATCACACCTGCTGCCAGGTCCCAGGTAGGATGGGGGCTCATGTGGACAGACCAGACACTTAATTCCAAGAAGAAAGGATTGCCATCTATATAGGGGGGTAAAATTGAGAAAGATGATGACAGAGACCCAGGGATGGAGAAAGGAGAGGAAAGAAAAAGAAGGAAGTAAAAACATTCATCACTAAATGATCCCTGTCAGACACCTACCTGCACAGCGTGGCTTGGAACCTCCAGAGCTCAGTGTCTCGGCCTCGGCTCTGGGCAGAAGCTCCCAAAACCCAATGTGACTCTAACCTGCCTTCTGACAACTCAAGTCCAGGACATAGGCAGCCTGGCTCCTCCCCGTGGTGATGAAATCTCACTCCAGCCCACTGGGCCCAGGCTTCTGAGGGGCAGTGCCTGTCCTCACTTCCTGATGTTGAACTTGAGAAAGAGATCTTGTCCTGGACTTGGGGCCTCCCTGCCCCCAGGGTCAGATCTGAAGCCTTCAGCTCAGAGTTAGCTGCTGCGGCTGCCATTGTCCCCACAGGCCTGCTAAACAGGTTTCTTAAGAGGAGGGGTGGGGCCGGCACTTGTAACTGGGGCTTCGTCTGGAACGTGGAATCCTAAAGCAGAGGAGCCAAGACTTGGAATCAGAGTATGAGTCCCGGGTCTGCTGCTCACTAGCTTACCTGTGACAGGAGAATCATTTAACCCACCAAGGCCAAGATTTTGCATCTGCAAAGTGAGGCAATAATATGTACCTCTTCAAGAGTTGGGATTATTACGTGAGATAATGTGTATGCAATGAGATGTTGAAATGGGATAGTTTCTGTCTCAGCTTCAGCTGAGGTCCAATGAATGAGGACAATATAATAGGGGCCGACTATCCTCCCTGGAATTCTAAAAGTGAGTCAGGACGCCCGGGGAGTCATGCCATGGAGACCATGGCAACAGCTAAGCTCAGGGCACCTGCTGCCCCAGCCACAGCCACTCCCTTGGCACTAACACTCACCCTGAGGTCTCACTTGCCCTGGCACTCTTGGCCCGTGACTGAGCCCAGATGGCTGGCCCTTTCCTGCAGGAGGTGTGGCATTTTTGGCTGGAGGACACTCCACGGGCCAGCTGAAATTTTGTTTGAACTGAGCTAGAATCCCATGGCAATTGCTTTGCCAAAAGTTGGAGTGACCTGGTGACCCTTCCTGCTTCCCTTTCGGCAAGGGGTGAAGGGGGTCTCTTTCACCATCTAGTGAAAATGAGAGAAGAGTTTTGGAGGGTCTGTGAAGAACTGTTTGTGTGTCCAAGATGGTCTAGACTCAGGGCATCGAGAAAGGAGGAGAAACACCAGCAGGATAGGCCAGGGTCTGGAGTGCTGCAGCTGGACAGCTCCCTCTGTCAGGAGGCTGGAGAGGATTCCTGCCTGGGCACACGGGACGAGGGTGGGTGTTTAAGGCCTTGGCTGCATAGCCCTTGCCCTTCCTGCTCCTCCAGGGGGTCTGCTGACTGACAGATCATTCCCTTCCTCCCCTCCTCTCCCCAGGCTGCTCTTCGCTGCCTTTCTAGTGGCCAGGTTGGGGGGCCATGCACTCCGCATCAGAGCACTGCCCACTCTGGGCTTTTCCTGGCTATGTCCCCAGCTAGGGTGACACAGCTCTGATGGGCCGCTGTGAGCTAAGACCCTGAACAGCCTGGGGTCTCCCCAAGGACTCAGTGAACGGACCACAGGCAAGTCAGAGTCCTTGCTCAGAGAATTCCAGTCGCTGTCCAAGGTCAGGAGGCAAGCAAGTGGTGGAGCAAGACTTGAGCACAGTATCCTGACATCTAAGCTGGACTCGCTCCTGCACTGGGCTCTGAGAGGCTCTCCAGCCCACTCCCACTGCTCCACTCCATCCAGGCCCCATGCCTGCCAAACTGGGCCAGGCCCTCACCTGGATTTTTTCTGCAGCTAGAAGCCTGATCACCTGTGAGGAGCTGTCAGCGTTACGTGCCAACAGCTGCAAAGAAGGAGTCTCACCGAGGGAGAGATTTGCCCCTTGTAAGGCATCACCAACTCAATGGACCTGAATCTGAGCAAACGTCAGGAGACAGTTAAATGACGCGGAAGCCCGTCATGCTGTAGTCCATGGGGTTGCAAGGAGTCGGATGCAACTTAGTGAGTGAACAACAACAAGAAGGCGTGTGATGCTTGCTCTGTTAGACTCCATAATGTGAAGCTTAGACGCTGACACTCTGGTTGGTTACAGCATTTACCCCTCCTCTCCTTTCCCTACGGAAATTTTCTCTGGAAGTTTACCCGCTTCAGTAGGGCTCCTGGCTCCCCTGTGCTGATGCTGGCAAATGTGATGCAAGAAAAAAATTGCCTTTGTATCATGCAGCAAATGGAAGTGTACCATATCTCAGTGGTCTCACCAAGCCTGTTAGCTTTCAGGAAAGCCATCTGTCTTAGGAGGGCTATCTAAGCAGTCACTGACCCCAATCAGGCCTTGATCAATAAGCGATCAGTCCGTCATTAATTCGTTTTAAATTATCATCATTCACCAAGTTTCTATTCTGTATCCAACCCTGTGCTTGGCCTGTGATTGGCAGAAATACAGCAGATCTTAGACGCCTTCCTTTAAGGAAATTCAGCTGAAGAGCTCGGAGGTGGGGACAGAGAATAAGGACGAGGGTTTGAAGTAAGACAGGGGTAGGTCTTAATGACAGCACTTCAGCTTATTAACTGTGTAACTGTGGACAAGTGAATTCCCTTCTTTTAGGCTCAGTGTTCAGGATCCCTGGTTTGCTGGTGAATACTAAAGAGAGAATAGGAAACACTTCGCCCAGTTCTGCATCTGTGGGAAATGCTATGTTGGTGGTGTCCAATGCAGGATGGATGCACACAACTATAACTATTTAAACTGAGATAGGGATTTAGAGAAAGGAGATTGTCATGTGTGAATTATAAGATCTAGGCTTTTAAAGCGGGTGATTCAGACTGGGATGAGTCTGGGCCTGGGCCCCTGAAACATACTTTTCAGAATGTGAAGTTCAACCGATGACCACAGGGAGGAGACATAGGACAAATTTTAGCATCTTCCATTCCGCCATCCTGGGCAGAAAAACCCAGGATGTTGAACTGAACTGTTGTTCAGTTGCTCAGCTCAGCCTGTCTGACTCTTTGCCACCACATGGCTGCAGCACATAAGACCTCCCCATCCTTCACCATCTCCTAGAACCTGCTCAAACTCATGTCCGTTGAGTCAGTGAGGCCATTCAACCATCTCATCCTCTGTCGTCCCCTTCTCCTTCAATCTTGCCCAGCATCAGGGTCTTTTTCAATGACTCAGCTGTTCGCATCTAGTGGCCAAAACATTGGAGTTTCAGCTTCAGCACGAGTCCTTCCAATGAATATTCAGAGTATATTTCCTTTACAATTGATTGGTTTGATCTCCTTGCAGTCCAAGGGGCTCTCAAGAGTCTTTTCCAACACCACAGTTCAAAAGCATCAATTCTTTGGCATTCAGCTTTCTTCATGGTCCAACTCTCGCATCCATACCTGACTACTGGAAAAACCATAGCTTTGACTAGATGGACCTTTATTGGCAAAGTAATGTCTCTGCTTTTTAATATGCTGTCTAGGTTGGTCATAGCTTTTCCTCCAAGGAGCAAGCGTCTTTTAATTTCATGGCTATAGTCAGTCACTAGCTGCAGTATTTTGGAGCCCAAGAAAATAAAGTCTGTCACTGTTTTCGTTGTTTTCCCATTTGGCATGAAGTGATGGGACCAGATGCTATGATCTTAGTTTTTTGAATGTTGAGTTTTAAGCCAGCTTTTTCATTCTCTCAAGAGGCTCTTTAGTTCTAATAGGTGAGGAACCAATAGGTGAGAATTCTTTCTTCACTCCCTCTCACACCCATGATCAAAGCTAAACTCCCACAGACAATATCTATAGAGAGAGTGGGACTCATGGGGTTTTTAAATTGCAGCAAGATGCCAAAAGTTCTCTGAGACATTCCCGGCATAGAGGAGTCAGTGTGCCAGAGAAGTGTCTCAATCTTTCTCTGATTTTTTTCACATTTTCTGATCAACTCTCTCAATATCTCTCTAAAATATGTAAATAGATGTCTAGAGTTTTCTGTATTTCTCTGAAACTTTTGGGACACCAACTATCTCCCTGAAATATTCTGAAACTCCTAAAAATGCTGACTTTCTGTAAGCCTCTAAAATTAAAAATCTCTGTGTTGTTGTTGTTGTTCAGTTGTTAAGTCATGTCTAACTCTTTGGGACCCCATGAACTGCAGCACGCCAGTCTTCGGGAGTTGGTGATGGACAGGAAAGCCTGGCATGCTGCAGTCCATGGGGTTGCAAGGAGTCAGACGTGACTGAGCGACTGAACTGAACTGAAGTAGGTGATGCCATCCAACCTTCTCATCCTCTGTCATCTCCTTCTCTTCCTGCCCTCAATCTTTCTCAGCATCAAGGTCTTTTCCAATGAGTCAGCTCTTCTCATCAGGGGAGTCTTTTTCTGACCATCTCTACTCTTTGTGGCAGCTGTCTACCACAGCTTGTTATCATTTCATAAATGGATATGGGACAAAAAACAGGTGCTATCTGGGACAAACTTTAGGAATTTGTATTTTCTAGTTCTGTGCTACAACTGTCTTGGTTTAGAAGAAGGTGGAAATCAGATCCCTTCCCACAGGGTAATTTCAGTTAGAACTGGAACCAGAGAAAGAGCCGGGCATTTGGAGTCTGACTCTTTGCGACCCCATGAATCACAGCATGCCAGTCCTCCCTGTCCATCACCAACTCCCGGAGTTTACCCAAACTCACGTTCATCAGGTCGGTGATGCCATCCAGCCATCTCATCCAATGTTGTACCCTTCTCCTCCTGCCCCCAATCCCTCCCAGCATCAGAGTCTTTTTCAATGAGTCAACTCTTCACATGAGGTGGCCAAAGTACTGGAGCTTCAGCNAAGACTCAAGATAGTGAATATTAGTACATTACTCAAAGCAATTTATAGATTCAATGCAATCTCTATCAAGCTACCAATGGTATTTTTCACAGAGCTAGAAAAAATAATTTCACAATTTTTATGGGAAAACAAAAAACTTCAAATAGCCAAAGCAATCTTGAGAAAGAAGAATGGAACTGGAGGAATCAACCTGCCTGACTTCAGGCTCTACTACAAAGTCACACTCATCAAGACAGTATGGTACTGGCACAAAGACAGAAATATAGATCAGTGGAACAAAATAGAAAGCCCAGAGATAAATCCACGCACCTATGGACACCTTATTTTTGACAAAGGAGGCAAGAATATACAATGGATTAAACACAATCTCTTTAACAAGTGATGCTGGGAAAACTGGTCAACCACTTGTAAAAGAATGAAACTAGAACGCTTTCTAACACCACACACAAAAATAAACTCAAAATGGATTAAAGATCTAAACATAAGACCAGAAACTATATAACTGCTAGAGGAGAACGTTGGCAAAACACCCTTCGACATACATCACAGCAGGATCCTCTATGACTCAACTCCCAGAATATTGGAAATAAAAGCAAAAATAAACAAATGGGACCTAATTAAAAGTAAAAGCTTCTGCACGACAAAGGAAACTATAAGCAAGGTGAAAAGACAGCCTTCAGAATGGGAGAAAATAATATCAAATGAAGCAACTGACAAACAACTAATCTCAAAAATATACAAGCAGCTTATACAGCTCAATTCCAGAAGAATAAGTGACCCAATCAAAAAATGAGCCAAAGAACTAAACAGACATTTCTCCAAAGAAGACATACAGATGGCTAACATACACATGAAAAGATGCTCAACATCAGTCATTATAAGAGAAATGCAAATCAAAACCACAATGAGGTACCATTTCACGCCAGTCAGAATGGCTGCGATCCAGAAGTCAACAAGCAATAAATGCTGGAGAGGGTGTGGAGAAAAGGGAACCCTCTTACACTGTTGGTGGGAATGCAAGCTAGTACAGCCACTATGGAGAACAGTGTGATGATTCCTTAAAAAACTCGAAATAGAACTGCCATATGACCCAGCAATCCCACTGCTGGGCATACACACTGAGGAAACCAAAACTTAAAGAGACACATGTACCCCAATGTTCANACACTGTTGGTGGGAATGCAACTAGTACAGCCACTATGGAGAACAGTGTGATGATTCCTTAAAAAACTCGAAATAGAACTGCCATATGACCCAGCAATCCCACTGCTGGGCATACACACTGAGGAAACCAAAACTTAAAGAGACACATGTACCCCAATGTTCATCGCAGCACTGTGTATAATAGCCAGGACATGGAAGCAACCTAGATGTCCATCAGCAGATGAATGGATAAGAAAGCAGTGGTACATATACACAATGGAGTATTACTCAGTCATTAAAAAGAATACATTTGAATCAGTTCTAATGAGGTAAATGAAACTGGAGCCGATTATACAGAGTGAAGTAAGTCAGAAAGAAAAACACCAATACAGTATACTAACTCATTTATATGGAATTTAGAAAGATGGTAACGATAATCCTGTATGCAAGACAGCAAAAGAGACACAGATGTATAGAACAGTCTTTTGGACTCTGTGGGAGACGGAGAAAGTGGGATGATTTGGGAGAATGACATTGAAACATGTATAATATCATATATGAAGTGAAACCACAGTCCAGGTTTGATGCATGATACAGGATGCTTGGGGCTGGTGCACTAAGATGACCCAGAGGGATGGGATGGGGAGGGAAGGGGGGGGTCAGGATGGGGAACACGTGTGTACCTGTGGTGGATTCATGTTGATGTATGGCAAAAACAATACAATATTTTAAAGGAATTAACCTCCAATTAAAATAAATAAATTTATATTAAAAAAAAGAGAAAAGTACTAGAATAAGATCAACAATGGGGAAGGGAGTAAATCATAATTTGCATTTAGGTAAAGAAGCTCAGTTTAGTATATAATTTAGTTTCATATTTGAAAAAAAAATCAAATAATTTTTCCAAACCAAGGAAATAACTAACAAGGAATAATTAATGAGAAAATGAAATAAAAATTTAGTCACTAAGTCATGTCTGATTATTTGTGACTCCATGGACTGAGGAGCCCACCAGGCTTGTCAGTCCATGGAATTTTCCAGGCAAGAATACTGGAGTGTGTAGCATTCCCTTCTTCAAGGGATCTTTTCAATTAATGAGATACTGTGTTAAATATCTGGCTTTATTAACTAGCCTACTGAAAATCTTTTATCTTTCTTTTTCCAAATCAGTGAAGAATTCTGACATTTTCTATGGGAATGTTACATTTTTTTCCCCTTTATTGAGGAGTTTTGATTATACAATAGGCACAATATTTGGATAAAAACACTGCAAGTTTTTAGTATAATTAGTCCATATTTATGCTTTTCTTGATTATCTGTTCCTTCACTAACAACCACCTACCAATGTTTTGTTGTTGTTGTTGTTTTTCACTTTAGTGAGTTGATTATTCTTTTAATATGTATAATTTAAAACGTCTTTTCAAGTGCTTTAGAAGATATCAGGTCCTTTAAGAAAAGGACATACAGAACACCCCTGGTGGTCTAGTGGTTAAAAATCTGCCTTGCAATGAAAGGGATGCAGGTTCAGTCTCCAGCCAGGGAACTCAGATCCCATATGTGCCACAACTAGAGAGTCCATGCACCACAATAAAAGATTCCACATGATGCAATGAATATCCCATGTGCTGCAACTAAGACCTGACACAGCTAAATAAATAAATAAAATATTTATAATTTTCATTCCCTTAAAAAAAAAAAAAAAAAGACATAGAATTTCTTCTAGCTGGATGAAGAACTGAATCCTGAGGAGTGAAACAAAGGAATAAAATTGTGGTGTAAAATTTAAGGATAAGTTGTTTAGAAGTTTGTTGTCCAGTCTAACAGAGGAAAGCAAGGCCTATAGGGAAATGGTGAAACAATATACAAAGCAATTAACTCAATGGAAACTCCTGACAGAGATATGGGAACAGTACCAACATTCTTCCCTGCGAATCTTATACTATTAATGCATTATTGGCACATCATAGTCTGTATTGACAGCATACATTTCACCAATATAAAACTTCAATATATTCAACTTTATTTATATGATCGAGTTTTTCATTATTTACATTCTAGAGTAGTGTGTTGGCTAACACTTGACACTTTGTTTACCAAGTTTAAATAGTGCTTCACACAAAAGTAGCAGGCACATAACAGGCTTTCACTTAATGTTGTTGAGTGAATGAATAATAAATCAATCAATAAGCCTCACATTGATGTGAACCATATGCCTTTATTTCAAGTGAAAAGGGGTGACTTAAGATGAGTACTCAATTGACTTGATTCCTTATGTTGACATCATTTGGCATTTTTGTATAATTGACCTAGTAATATTGACCAAGTCATGTAAAAAAATTCAGTATGCCTACAAAAACTATGTTAAATATTGTGTGTACAAAGTTAGACAAGCAGCCACCTGGTTTTGGAAGATACTGAAATATAGAAGTAGAGACTAGAAGTTTGATCTGCAAGGAGATCAAACCAATCAATCTGAAAGGAAATCAGTCCTCAATATTCATTGGAAGGACTGATGCTGAAGCTGAAGCTCCAATACTTTGGCCACCTGATGAGAAGCGCCAACTTATTAGAAAAGACTCTGATGCTGGGAAAAATTGAAGGCAGGAGGAAAAGGGGACAACAGAGGACAATACGGCTGGATGGTATCACCAACTCAATAGACATGAGTTTGTGCAAGCTCTGGGAGATGATGAAGGACAGGAAAGCCTGGCTTGCTGCAGTCCACAGGGATCACAAAGAGTTGGACATGACTGAGCTACTGAACAAAAGTAACAACAACAGAAGTAGAGAATAATATGTAAATAAGGAATTATACTGATATGATCACTGTCCTAACAGGATAAAGAGAAAGTAAAATCAGAACAAAGAGCATCGAAACAACTCAAGTTCTTCAATGAAAGAAAATTGGAAAATTTGGCTGAGTTGAATCTTTACGACGAGTAAAAGAAAATCAAATGAAGATGAAATGTAAGGCAGAGAACTAGCAAACCCTGAATCTCAATCTGTAGGAATTTCAGAACTGAAATAGGTAGGCCTAGGGAACTTGAAAGACAGAAGAAATTACAACAGAAATGAAGACAGTGATACTGAAATATCTTAAGTACTAGCTGTCTAATGAGTTTGAACTTTATCCTGGAAGCCCCATGGACAGCAATTGTATTGTTTGAAAATGAAATATTATTTTAAGCCTCATAAGGATAAGTTATTAAAGTAGTTAGTTCATGAAGCAATTAAGATGCTAAAATAGTACCCATTAACTATCAATGGAAGTGTGAATAATGTTGTAAAAACTGTAGTTATTATTGAAATTGTATCCTTCCATTGAAATTTTACTATGTAAAATCCCCACATGATACTGAATGAATGTGCATGCATGAAATTTAGAAGCAGTGAGGTATGGTTATGGAGTTCAGTTTCAGGTGAGGAATTACTTTCTGATGCTATGTGTCAGTAGTTGGTCATGAAGATCAAAAAGGAGGAAATTTAGTTGGGGAGGAATCTCTGATTATTTGTAGAGTTCAATTCTCTCCTTATATTCATTTCCCAATTTCTTACTTGAAAGAATATCTGTTACTTCTTAATCCTGTTTAAAGCATTAATATGCTTAAAACCTGTTCATAATAGAATATGTAGATGGCTTCTGAAGCAATCTACCACATTCAAACTCAATACTCATATTAATTTTCTCAAGACACTTGAACACTTTATAGTGCTAATTATGTCTATTAATGTGTCATTTACTTTGAAATGATATGTATGTTTTCTTCTAAAATAGAAATCCTTAATTTTGCTTAGCAGAGTTCTATTTCTGTAAGCCTTTATGATCTAATGACTCTGATTTCTCTTGGAAATAATAGGTTTACTTGTATAATGAATAGTAACACATATGTTTAATGCAGATAACTGACTGCTTATCAAATTGGTTCTAATTAGACATTTTTGCATTATGGGATTAGTATAAGCACTGTTGGGACAGGGCACATGAAGCATGTGAAAATTCTAAGTGAGAATGCATTTATAAAGCTGGCATTTTCTATTTCACATTAGCTTTGTACCAGTTGCTAAGTGAAAATGGCTACAGATGCACACCTGGGTCTTGACAGTACCTGACTGGCAAACACATTTGGAGACTTGGATGGAAATAACAGACATGGTGAGATTTGAGAGGAAAATATTTAAAATACTGACATTTCCACAAAGTACTCCTTCTAAATGAGTATAGGAAGAGATGAGAAAATTCCCAAGTGGATAGGTTCCTGTGTTAAACTAAGTTTATTGGTACCAAATGATGTCTTTCCCAGCTTGCTATTGAACACAGGCTAAGGGAAGCCTGGCTGTTTCATATCCATCATTCTTTTTCTGACTCATCCAATTCTTTGTCTTATATGTATTTAGCCCAGATTCCTGATTAAATGTTACTAGAAAAATACAAAGCTCAATAAATTTCCCGAAATTTATACTTAATTTTAAAGCAATTCTACCAATTTATCTTTATAAACTACCACACAACTGCACTCATCTCACACGCTAGTAAAGTAATCCTCAAAATTCTCCAAACCAGGTTTCAACAGCACGTGAACTATGAACTTCCAGATGTTCAAGTTGGTTTTAGAAAAGGCAGAGGAACCAGAGATCAAATTGCCAACATCTGCTGGATCATCAAAAAAGCAAGAGAGTTCCAGAAAAACATCCATTTCCGCTTTATTAACTGTACCAAAGCTTTTGACTTTGTGGATCACAATAAATTGTGGAAAATTCTGAAAGAGATGGGAATACCAGACCACCTGACCTGCCTCTTGAGAAATCTATATGCAGGTCAAGAAGCAACAGTTAGAACTGGACATTGAACAACGGACTGGTTCTAAATAGGAAAAAGAGTACATCAAGGCTGTATATTGCCACCCTGCTTATTTAACTTATATGCAGAGTACATCATGAGAAATGCTTGGCTAGAGGAAGCACAAGCTGGAATCAAGACTGCTGGGAGAAATATCAATACCTCAGATATGCAGATGACACCACCTTTATGGCAGAAAGTGAAGAACTAAAGAACCTCTTGATGAAAGTGAAAGAGGAAAGTGAAAAAGTTGGCTTAAAGCTCAACATTCAGAAAATGAAGATCATGGCAACTGGTCCCATCACTTCATGGGAATAGATGGGGAAACAGTGGAAACAGTGTCAGACTTTATTTTGGGGGGCTCCAAAATCACTACATATAGTGACTGCAGCCATGAAATTAAAAGACACATACTCTTTGGAAGGAAAGTTATGACCAACTTAGATGGCATATTAAAAAGCAGAGACATTACTTTGTCAACAAAGGTCTGTCTAGTCAAGGATATGGTTTTTCCAGTAGTCATGTATTGATGTGAGAGTTGGGCTATAAAGAAAGCTGAGCACCAAAGCATTGATGCATTTTGAACTGTGGTGTTGGGGTGGACTCTTGAGAGTCCCTTGGTCTGTAAGGAGGTCCAACCAGTCCATCCTAAAGGAGATCAGTAATGAGTGTTCATTGGAAGGACTGATGCTGAAGTGGAAACTCCAATGGTTTGGCCATCTGATGGGAAGAGCTAACTCATTTGAAAAGACTCTGATGCTAGGAAAGATTGAGGGCAGAATAAGGGGACAACAGAGGATGAGATGGTTGGATGGCATCACCAACTCAAAGGAGATGAGTTTATGTAAACCCCAGGAGTTGGTGATGGATAGCGAGGCCTGGAGTGCTGTGGTCCTTGGGGTTGCAAAGAGTCAGACATGACTGAGCGACTGAACTGATGTTTATAAAATTTTTCCTTATATCAGATTATTGCTCTGCTACTGCTAAGTTGCTTCAGTCATGTCCAAATCTGTGCAACCCCATAGACAGCAGCCCACAGGGCTCCCCCATCCCTGGGATTCTCCAGGCAAGAACACTGGAGTGGGTTGCCATTTCCTCCTCCAATGCATGAAAGTGAAAAGTGAAAGTGAATTTGCTCAGTGGTATCTGACTCTTAGCGACCCCATGGACTGCAGCCTACCAGGCTCCTCTGCCCATGGGAGTTTCCAGGCAAGAATACTGGAGTGGGTTGCCATCGCCTTCTCCATATATCAGCTTAAGATATATTTCCACTTCAGCTGAAGAACTATTTTTCAGACATTTATGTTTACTTAAAAATATACTAGATGCTAAACCCTCGTTGTGTAAAACCCTATTTGCCCTTATCTTTTTTTGCATAAAATAATATATTCTTTCCAATTATAATTTTACTAAAATTTTCTTACACTTACATCTTTTCTAGTAGGTAAGTAATGAATCTTTAATTACATATGTGTAGTATGTGACATGTCAAGTGGAGCAAATAGCTAAACAGTCCTGAGCCTAGGGCCTGTTGGTGCAGCCGGGAATTAGGATAACTCCCAGAAGCAGTATCAGGGGCAGATGTATAGGTCACCAGTACACATCATCCTTTGTAACACTGCACAGCTATTTGGTAGGACCAGACATCACACTTAGCTTAAAAAGGAATCCCTAACTTTGACAGTGGGGCTTTGAAGCTACATGATCAGGGAACACATTTCTTGTGTCATCAGGGGTCAGTTCTTAAATATAACATGTAGAATCTTGGCTCTAGCCCTATTCTGCCAATCCAACATCAGTCCCACCTGTGTACAATCCAAGTACTGGGAACTGCTATTTGATGTTGCAGCTGTTTGGTAGGATGTTATTTTTTATATCTCTGCTAATGGTTAGGAGAGCTTCTGTCCCTTACTCCTTCCCTCATGATAGGGATTGGGCTAGGAAAGGGGTGTGGGCCAAGCTTTGTAGTCAACCAGGGCTGCTTATGTCTACCAATCTATGCAGAAAGCCAATTGCTTTTGTGGGAGCCTAGCTAACAAGGGATAGATCTGGAGAAATGTTTCCTTACCACTGAGAAAGAAATTATCTCTGTAAGTTATAAAATACCACATACAATTTATATTACATGTGTGCATACTAAGTCATTTCAGTCATTCCAACTATTTGTGACCCCATGAACTATAGCAAACCAGATATATAACCAAAACAACAGAATCCAAACACTTTAGTACAGCATACTTGACCATGGTCTTTGCGTACCAGCTTAAAATCATCACCCACTCCCATTACATACACGAACAGACAAGAGAGAGACTTTGATACTATTTCAATTCTCAAGCAACATGAGCCACACACAGCTCATCATTCACTGGGAATACTGCTGTGGAAAACAGAAAAATATCTGCCCTTATTCTTTTATAATTTAGCGGAGGAGGCTAACAAAAAAATTAAAATACATAATGATACATTAGTTCTGTTCAGTCACTCAGTTATGTCTGACTCTTTGCGACCCCATGGACTACAGCACACCAGGCTTCACTGTACAACAGACTCCCAGAGCTGTTTAATCTCATGTCCATTGAGTTGGTGATGCCATCCAACCATCCCATCCTCTGTCATCCCCTTTTCCTTCTGCTTTCAATCTTCCCAGCATTAAGGTCTTTTCCAATGAGTCAGTTCTTTGTATCAGGTGACCAAAGTATTGGAACTTCAGCTTCATCAGTCCATCCAATGAATATTCAGGAAAGATTTCCTGTAAAATTGACTGGTTCGATCTCCTTGCAGTCCAAGGGAATCTCAAGAGTCTTCTCCAACAACACAGTTCAAAAGCATCAGTTCTTAGGCATTCAGCTTTCTTTATGGTCGAACTCTCACATCCACACAAGACTACTGGAAAAACCAGTGCTTTGATTAGATGGACTTTTGTAGTCAAAGTAATGTCTCTGCTTTTTAATATGCTGTCTAGATTGGTCATCGCTTTTCTTTCAAGAAGCAAGAGTCTTTGAATTTTGTGGCTGCAGTCACCATCTGCAGTGATTTGGAGCCCAAGAAAATAAAGTCTGCCACTGTTTGCACTGTTTCCCCACCTATTTTCCATGAAGTGATGGGACTGGATGCCATGATCTTAGATTTTTGAATACTGAGTTTTAAGCCAGCTTTTTCACTCTCATCAAGAGGCTCTTCGATTCCTCTTCACTTTCTGCCATAATGGCAATGTCATCTCCACATCTAAGTTTATTGATATTTCTCCCAGCAATCAGGATTTCAGCTGTGCACAAAATCAAGATTTTGTGCTTCACCCAGCCCAGCATTTCACATGATACACTCTTCATATAGAGTACTTCATTGCTTAAGGAAATGGCAACCCACCCCATCATTCTTCCTTGGAAATCTCATGGACAGAGGAGCCTGTCGGGATATAGTACATGGGATCACACAGAACTGAACACGACTGAGCAACTAATACAACACACAATCTGCATATAAGTTAAATAAGCAGGGTGACAATATACACTCTTGACACACTCCTTTCCCAGTTTTGAACCATTGTTTCATGTCTAGTTCTAACTCTTGCTTTTTGACCTGTATACACGTTTCTCAGGAAGCAGGCAAGGTGGTCTGGTATTCCCATCTCTTTCAGAATTTTACACAGTTGTGATACAAACAGTCAGAGGCCTTGGTGTAGTAAATAAAGCAGAAGTAGATGTTTTTCTGGAACTCTCTTGCATTTTTGATCATCCACCAGATGTTGGCAATTTGATTTCTGGTTCCTCTGCCTTTTCTAAATCCAACTTGAATATCTGGAAGTTCTCAGTTTGCATACTGTTGAATCCTAATTTAGAGAATTTTGAGCATTACTTTGCTAGCATGTGAAATAAGTACAATTGTGTGGTAGTTTGAGCATTCTTTGTCATTGCCTTTCTTTGGGATTGGAATGAAAACTAACCTTTCCAGTCCTGTGGCCATTGCTGAATTTTCCAAAATTGCTGGCATATTTAGAGTAGCACTTTAATCACATCACCTGTTAGAACTTGAAATAGCTCAGCTGGAATTCTATCACCTCCACTCCTTATATATAGCTGAGAAAAGAAGAAAAGTTAAAGAAAAAAGGAAATATATACTTTTTTGAATGCAGAGTTTCAAAGAACAGCAAGGAGATATAAAGTAGCCTTCTTCATAGTCAATGCAAAGAAATAGTGATAAATACTAAGAAGAAAAATAAAATAGTGAGAAAGTATTATTTTTATGAAATCAATTTTATAGATTACCCAGATAATATCTCACAGATAAGATTTTTAAATAAAAATATGAAATGGCTTTGTAGTAAAGCCATCTTGAGAAAGAAGAATGGAACTGGAGGAATCAACCTGCCTGACTTCAGGCTTTACTACAAAGCCACAGTCATCAAGACAGTATGGTACTTGCACAAAGACAGAAATACAGATCAATGGAACAAAATAGAAAGCCCAGAGATAAATCCACACATCTATGGACAGCTTATCTTCGACAAAGGAGGCAAGAATATACAGTGGATTAAAGACAATCTTTTTAACAAGTGGTGCTGGGAAAACTGGTCAACCACTTGTAAAAGAATGAAATTAGATCACTTTCTAACACCATACACAAAAATAAACTCAAAATGGATTAAAGATCTAAACGTAAGACAAGAAACTATAAAACTCTTAGAGGAGAACATAGGCAAAACACTCTCTGACATAAATCACAGCAGGATCCTCTATGATCCACCTCCCAGA
>SJXQ01004088.1:0-15320 GCA_006408695.1 Aepyceros melampus | reverse complement strand
TATATATATATATATATATATATATATATATATATATAGAGAGAGAGAGAGAGAGAGAGAGAGAGAGAGAGAGAGAGGGGAATGCTTTATAAAGTATTCTGATTTACATTCTGGTGGTGCAAACTTTTAATCTCCTCAAGTACATGTAATAAACATTTTGATATCATCAGTTTGGTACTGGTATAGAGAATGTACAGAAAAAAAAGAAAAAGAGCTACAATTTTGTAAAGCTAGACAGTATCAGAATATGTAATTCCTTAAATGACAGGTATTGATGAATATTAATTCTCTTGGCAGTGTGATCATATGAGCAGAGTTAATTTTAAGGACCTGTAATAGCTAATCTACAGGTGTGGCAAAGAAAATCCACCTGGACTAGAACTATGAAGGGTATTGTTTAGGAGGTTGAAAATGAAAGGAAGAATAAGATAAACTGTACAAGTGAGGTGAGGTGAGGTGAGGTCGCTCAGTCGTGTCCGACTCTTTGCGACCCCATGGACTGTAACCTACTAGGCTTCTCAGTCCATGGGATTCTCCAGGCAAGAATACTGGAGTGGATTGCCATTTCCTTCTCCAGAGGATCTTCCCAACCCAGGGATCGAACCCGGGTCTCCTGCATTGGAGGCAGACGCTTTAACCTCTGAGCCAACTGTACAAGTAGATAACCAAATCATTTTGGAAGTTTTTTCAATCCCTTGGAAGCTTTTTGTAAATCCCATTTAATTCATAAATTGTATGCAAATTGCTAAAAGGTATGTACATATGTGCTCAGTCACTTCAGTTGTGTCCAACTCTTTGTGACCCCATGGACTGTAGCCTACCAGGCTCCTCTGTCCATGGGATTTTCCAGGCAAGAATACTGGAATAGGTTACTGTTTCCTCCTCTAGGGAATCTTCCCAACCTAGGGATTGAACTCATATCTCTTACATCTCCTGCACTGGCAGGTGGGTCCTTAAAAAAGTACAATGTTTGACTATACATAAACAAAAGAAATGTACAGTAGGACTTACACAAGATCCCTTTTTTTTTTTTTTTTGCTTGAAAGGGAACTAGTCCATCAACAATTGCAAGCACATCTGAGTCTATAATGTTATGTGGCAATGAACACACAATGTTAACAACATACACAGGGAAACAAATATCTCTGTGAATCTCTGTATCAGACGTTAACTTGTGCAAAGCCATATGTATGTAACTAAACCTTTATCTAGACAAGTACAGACAACATAAGATTATTAAAATCTAGCTTTGTTAAACTTGAAAGTGTTTCAAGAGTTACCTAAATATATTAAGGAAAAAGGGGTCATAGGAAGTGATTCTTTCATGGTGTACCTCATGCTGAAAGGACTAATAAATAGAATATATTTCTCAAACAACAATATGTTAATATATTTTCCAAAAGAAAATGCAAACAATTTTCTTTATAACATAGACTAGATTTACCAAATGAAAGAGAAATTTAGGATTATTTATTCAACAAAAAGGAAAGGTCAACATAACCTTCAGAAATGAAATTAGAAAAATACTTTTGAATTTGACTGAAATACTACAGCAATCACAAACAAAATGGCAATAAATTATGCCTCTTAAATCTAAGTGCTACAATTATAAAATTCTCAGAACAGTTTTAGAAATGATAGATTCAATGTTCTGCTACATAGAAGACAAAATAACAGCACTCTGCTGGCAAAGCTTTTCCATAATGATTTCCTTTTTTCCTTTTCAGAAAGTATTGACAATAAGAACCGCAATCCCTGTGGATGGTTTGGAAACATCGTAATGTCTGAAATATCTGTTGAATTTCAAAGAAGAAATGATGGAAAAGAAAATGTGCACAGATTATTTAACATAATGAAAAGGTTTGTACCCACAGTGGAACATCCATCAAAAATTAGAGTTTTATCATATAACCATTGGGGTTTGACAGTACAGAACTGTCTATAAAAATGGGGAAAATATACTAACTGTAAACAAAAGACTCAGTATTGGGATAATTTGACGTCCTTAAACTCTAGAATTTAAAACAAAACTGTGATTCTAATAAGTAATATCAAGATTGTTTCAATAATCAAAAAAGTAATATTTGTTAGATAGTGATGTTTATGCATAGACTGTAAATACAGCTTAAAATTTTGGATAACTGTCAACTATATATAATAGATCATTCATATTAAATTTATCCTAACATTCAACAGTCAAAATGTTAAATTTAAATACAAAATAAAATACCTGTGAATGTGACACTACCTAAGCTTCAAAATATTGCATTTAGAGTAAAAGAATATGTTCAACTAAGGTGGAAATCTGGAGAAGGTGATGGCACCCCACTCCAGTACTCTTGCCTGGAAAATCGCATGGACAGAGGAGCCTGGTAGGCTGCAGTCCATGGGTCGCTAGGAATCGGACACGACTGAGCGACTTCCCTTTCACTTTTCACTTTCATTTTTTTTTTAGTTTTTATTATTATTTTTTTAATTAATTTTTATTTTTTTGTTTGTTTTGCTTTACAATACTGTATTCGTTTTGCTGTACATTGACATGACTTTCATTCACTGGAGAAGGAAATGGCAACCCACTCCAGTGTTCTTGCCTGGAGAATCCCAGGGACAGGGGAGCCTGGTGGGCTGCCATCTATGGGGTCGCACAGAGTTGGACACGACTGAAGCGACTTAGCAGCAGTAGCAGCAAGGTGGGAATCAAAGAGAATTGATATAACCATTGCACAATCTGTAGTACTATGGACAGAGAAGAAAGAATTTGAGTTCATACGTAAGAATTGCTTTCAAACAGAAATGCAGATGGTCTAATCAAACATTTCACTAAAAATGTCTTCTTCCTCCAACAAATTAAAAAATATATATATTTTAGTCCAGACATTTGTGTCCCTTGTTGCTTCAAGGATGATTACAAACAATGCCCTACTCTCAAATTCTAATAAATGTATTAAAATTTATGCTATGATTAAAATAGCAGATTTAAGAGATTTAAGAAAACTGATTTTTGTCTAATTGCTGGAAAACTTAAAATGCATTTTAAAAATTGATCTGGCTATTTAGGCTTACATTAATATCAAAGGCCAGAGTGCCTATATATTTTAGTATATAGAAAATCCTACACAGCTAAATCTTAGGTATCTTTCCAAAAAAAAGAAAAATTAAACAGGTGTTAATTGTGAGTACAAAAATTTCCTCAGTGGAAGAAATTCACTTTTACTTCTTATGTCTACTTTCTAACATTTAAGACTATGTCAAGTATTTACTTCACTTTCGCTTTTCACTTTCATGCATTGGAGAAGGAAATGGCAACCCACTCCAGTGTTCTTGCCTGGAGAATCTCAGGGATGGGGGAGCCTGGTGGGCTGCTGTCTATGGGGTCTCAAGGGTCGGACATGACTGAAGCGACTTAGCAGCGCAGCAGCAAGTATGTATATTATCACCCTGCTTATTTAACTTATATGCAGAGTACATCATGAGAAATGCAGGGCTGGATGAATCACAAGCTAGAATCAACATTGCGGGGAGAAATATCAACAACCTCAGATATGTAGATGATACCACTCTCATGGCAGAAAGTGAAGAGGAATTAAAGAGCCTCTTGATGAAGGAGAAAGAAGAGCATGAAAGGACTGGCTTAAAGCTCAACATTCAAAAAAGCAAAGATCATGCATCTGGTCCCATCACTTCATGGCAAACAGATAGGGAAAAAATGGCAACAGTGGCAGATTTTATTTTCTGAAGCTACAAAATCACTATTGATAGTGACTGTAGCCATAAATTAAAAGATGCCTGCTCCTTCAAAAAAAAGCTATGACGAACCTAGACAGCGTATTTAAAAGCAGAGACATTACTTTGCCTGCAAAGGTCCATATAGTCAAAGCTATGGTTTTTCCAAGTAGTCATGTATGGATGTGAGAGTTGGACCTTAAAGAAAGTTAAACACTGAAGAATCGATGTTTTCAAACTGTGGTGCTGCAGAAGACTCTTGAGAGTCCCGTGGTCTGCAAGGAGATCAAACCAGCCAATTCTAAAGGAAATCAGCCATGAATATTCATTGGAAGGACAGATGCTGAAGCTCCAACACTTTGGCCACCTGATACAAAGAACTGACTCATTTGGAAAGACTCTAATGGTGGGAAAGATTGCAGAAACAACGTCAACAGAAGATTCGATCGTTGGCTGGCATCACCAACTCAATGGACATGAGTTTGAGCAAGCTGCGGGAGTTGGTTATGGACAGGAAAGCTTGGTATACCCTAGTCCATGGGGTTGCAAAGAGTCAGTCACAAATAAGTGACTGAACTGAACTGAAATACAAGACAAGAGCTTCCCTGGTGGCTCAGTGGTAAAGAATCTGCCTGCCAACACAGAAGATGTGAGTTCAAGCCCTGGGATGGGAAGATACCCTGGAGAAGGATGACAACTCACTCCAGTATCTTGCCTGGGAAATCCCAGGGACAGAGGAACCTGGTGGGCTATAGTCAGTGAGGTCACAAAAGAATCAGACATGATTTAGGATTCAGTTCAGTTCAATCACTCAGTTGTGTCCGACTCTTTGCCACCCCATGAATTGCAGCACGCCAGGCCTCCCTGTCTATCACCAACTCCCGGAGTTCACTCAGACTTGTTTCCATCGAGTCAGTGATGCCATCCAGCGATCTCATCCTCTATCATCCTCTTCTTCTCCTGCCCCCAATCCCTCTCAGCATCAGAGTCTTTTCCAATGAGTCAACTCTTTGCATGAGGTGGTCAAAGTACTGTAGTTTCAGCTTTAGGATCATTCCTTCCAAAGAAATTCCAGGGCTGATCTCCTTCAAAATGGACTGATTGGATCTCCTTGCAGTCCAAGGGACTCTCAAGAGTCTTCTCCAACACCACAGTTCAAAAGCATCAATTCTTTGGCGCTCAGCCTTCTTCACAGTCCAACTCTCACATCCATACATGACCACAGGAAAAACAATAGCCTTGACTAGACGGACCTTAGTCTGCAATGTAATGTCTCTGCTTTTGAATATACTATCTAGGTTGGTCATCACTTTTCTTCCAAGGAGTAAGCGTCTTTTAATTTCATGGCTGCAGTCACCATCTGCAGTGATTTTGGAGCCCCCCAAAATAAAGTCTGACACTGTTTCCACTGTTTCTCCATCTATTTCCCATGGAGTGATGGGACCGGATGCCATGATCTTCGTTTTCTGAATGTTGAGCTTTAAGTCAACTTTTTCACTCTCCTCTTTTACTTCCATCAAGAGGCTTTTTAGTTCCTCTTCACTTTCTGCCATAAGGGTGGTGTCATCTGCATATCTGAGGTTATTGATATTAAACAACAACAATAAAGACAAGATAAGAAGTTATAGTCACCAGCCTTAGTGTAGGGAAATGAAATGCTGGCTGAGCATGGGACAATGTCACAAACATGTGTGTGCCTGCATTAACATATGTGTGTATGTAAACTTTGGAATGATCTCTCTTTCTCCATGAAACAGAGACAACTGAATATTTTTCTGTTTTCCAAAAGTGGTCATATGAAAAGTAACTTTAGATAGCTGATTGGAAAGTATGATTAGTTAGCTATGGTCAACATATATACAATTTTTAAGTTTTAAAAAAAGAGATTTAGAGGTTTAAGCATCTGCCTGCAGTGTGGGAGACCCAGGTTCGATCCCTGGGTTGGGAAGATCCTCTGGAGAAGGAAATGGCAACCCACTCCAGTACTCCTGCCTGGAAAATTCCATGGATTGAGGAGCCTGGTGGGCTACAGTCCAAGGGGTCGCAAAGAGTCAGACATGACTGAGCAACTTCACCTTCACCTAATAACAAGCTATACATACTGGATAGGATGAGGATTGAAAGTCACAGGATAGATTTATTTATAGAGCTCTCAGAGGAGGAAATAGTTTGGACAAAGTTCTAGGGTAAGAGCAGCTCTGAAAATTGTCTTTAAAGAGGCAAAGTGTTTCTGAAGTAGTTTGTCCTTTTGGATTTAAACATACTGATTTTTGCAATGAATTGTTATGTCAGCACTTCATCTACTCCAAAGGAAAAGCATGATAAATCTGCATTATGCTTTGAGGAAAGAGCATTACCAAGCTCTGGTATTAGCTTTCAAACCAGCTATTTCTAGTAACAGGTCAGATTTACCCACCAGCTATTCTACCACACATGCATAGATTCACACTTTATGCTGAATGGACTGTATTTTTTTAATACACTTATTAGTTTAACTCTTATTGCAGCATTTATCTTCAACATTTAACATATTAAACTAATTTATATCAAATTATTCCTGATTAGGACATATAATTACTTTCAAATAGTAGCTGAATGAAATGAAATAGGTCCTTTAAATCAAGAAATATCATCAGATATTACCCCTGTGTTGAATCTATACCATACTATTATTATTGCAATAAAAATTATTTATATTCTTCTTCATCTGAACTGATCCATCTTCTCTCATGCTTATTCTGGTTTTAAAGAACCATCAAGGCAAGTCACAGAGTTTCTCCTTTAGGATTTTATTCTGTCTGCTTTGAAATAGAAATTGGATTGTCAGTTGAATCTTTCCAAGGGCTTAAGAACATATCATAGAGTATGAAACTAGAGGTAATAATGTATTTTGTTTATAATACAATCTTGTTTATTTTATCTCATAACCTCACTTTTCCATCAAAGAAATTCATATTCATTCATACTATATTGGCTTTGACTTTGCCACAACTGAAAACAATAGAAAGGTTAAACACTTTTGGTTGCTTAGAAGGAACTGGAAAGCTCAAGAAAAAGGAGCCCTTTGCCAAATTCATGTTTCCCTCCATTATGTTTCCAACTTGCTTCTACAAGAATCTGACAGATGTAGGATACTGCTTGTCTATAAACAGCTCAGTTATTTAGAAGAAAATGAGAAAAAGTGAAGGAACATGCTAAAATATAATATTCACTCTTTGTCTCTTTCTCCCCAATAGAAGAGATCATGATAGTAGAAGTGATGCAGGAAATAAGCCTATTGAAAGGCATGGATCAAGCTTTCAGGATCAGTTGCAGTTACTTGAATCTGAAGGGACAGTTTCTGAATGTAATCAGGTTGTGGTGAATATCAACAGTAGCGCCTCAGGTTTACCATCTCAGAGAACTCATAGTGTCCAGAAAGGCAATTCTCATAAACAAGTTACTGCTGTTATACATCCCTTAGAACTGGTACCAGACCAGGAAGCACACAAGAAAAATACTTACAGTTGTAATGAGTGTAACATAACTTTTCTTCAGGACTCAGAACTCACTCGGAGAAGGCAATGGTATCCCACTCCAGTACTCTTGAATGGAAAATCCCATGGACGGAGGAGCCTGGTAGGCTGCAGTCCATGGGGTCACTGAGAGTTGGACACGACTCAGTGACTTCACTTTCACTTTTCACTTTCCTGCATTGGAGAAGGAAATGGCAACCCACTCCAGTGTTCTTGCATGGAGAATCCCAGGGATGAGGGAGCCTGGTGGGCTGCTGTCTAGGGGTCGCACAGAGTCGGACATGACTGAAGTGACTTAACAGCAGCAGCAGCAGCAGAACAAAACTAAAAAGTACAATAAGGAAATGCTAATGTATTAAAATTACCAAACTCCATCTCCCATTCCTGTCTGCCATTTCATACCTTGCTCTAAATAACTTTCCACACACCAGGATGTTGCTATTTTTGACTTACCGATAGCCACCAAAATTACTGATCATCTGAAAGTTTTAGGATCCTGTGGGAAGTACTAGAAAAACAAAAGTAGCATAATATATGTCTTTGCTTAATATAAGGTAGTAATTTAGGAAAAATGCACACAAGATAATGATTCAAAGTACTGTAAAAGAAGAATCAAAAGAGTAGTATGTTCCTTAAACCAACCTAACTCATAAGGAGAACACTCAGACTCACCTGAGAAGATAATAAAATATGCCCCCTCCTGCTAGAAACTACGATAAACTAATTCTCACTCTTACTACCATCTGCAACCCCGGCTTTCTCCTCACATTAAGGAGAAGAGTGAAGAATGTAGAGTGGTATGGAATTTCTGATGACCAGGGCCAAATGACTAAAACTTTGTGTCTTAGCTGTTTTTAATGAAATAAGGTGTTAAAAGTTCAAATAGTACATTTAAAAGTATAAAATATAGACAGTAGTAGAAGAATTTGTATGAAGCTTGTTCTTAACTAGACCTGCCTTTTTCAAACACAGGAAGAATAAATATAGAATGACAGTTTGAAATGGTGTCAAGGGAAGATTTATCAAAGCTATCAACACCTAAATGGAAAAGGAAATGGCAACCCACACCAGTAATCTTGCCTCCAAAATTCCATGGACAGAGGAGCCAGGTGAGCTACAGTCCATGGGGTTGCAAAGAGTAGGCCATGACTGAGCAACTGAATCCATCAACATCTAAAAGTGTCTGTTCTTTTGAGTTTTCTTTTCTTTTGTTTGCTTGGGGGTGTCACAAAAGAGAAAGTTTTCACAGGTAGAACAAGGCTAAAAATACAAAGAAAATGAAAAAGCTAATTGATGACTCCTGACCCAAGACAATCCAGAGACAAGAGAGAAGGAATAAAGAAGGAAGACTTTGTTTTAGAATAAAAGAACAATGTATCTCCTTCTGGGGCCTGAAAATGAATGAAAATAAAATACTTTTTAAAGAAAGAGGTAGATAAAGTAGTATTTACTAGTGGAAAACAGAATTTAGTGTGTGTGGCATTTTCATTTAATGTTATCTAATATTCCCAAATGTTATCTTTAGAGGGATTATATTTTAAAAAATAGACATTCTGCAAGTAAACGTGGTACTTAAAGCATTAGGTTATCTACTATGTTTTAAAATGCTGTTTCTTGATATAAAATGGTAGAAGCTTTTAGTCTTGGAATATGAAAGTATCTTCTCCTAGCTATTCTTAACTGTACTGAGAGACTTTAAACTGTACTATATGGATCGACTAATGCTTTTGGGAGAGGATCTACTAAAACTGGAAAACTCCCACTGTGGATTCTTAGGCAATAATTTATACTACCAGTATATAGACAAAAATATTCCTTAATTCCATGCCATTTTTTTAAATCTTTATTCATAAGGAAGGGATGAGATCTTCATTAAAAATTACCTGGTTAAGGACTAAAAAATAATTCCTAAAAAACACATATTTCTGGACCACATAAGCATCTCATCTATATTATTCATAGTTTAAATTTTAGGACGGTCTTGCGGAGTAGACCATCAAACCCTTAAAAATGGAGACCATCCTTATGTATGTTTGTACACTATCATCTAACACATTTGTTGTGGTTGTTTAGTCGCTAAATTGTATGCTACTCTTTGCAACCCCACAGACAGTTGCCCACCAGGCTCCTCTGTTCATTAGTCTAACAATAAAGGTTCAACATATGCTAATAAAGCCTTCTGATCAAAAACCACAAGAAAGATGCCATTTGTCAAATCAATTAAATTGTATTAGCTAATTATAGCAAGAGAGAATGTACATCAGGATAACTATATGGTATATCAAAAAAATGTGGTTATAAAAGCAACTTAAAGGATTTGGAGGAGTAGAGTTAGTCATAGGATTATCTTTGAAGGAACTGATAAATATTTCTCATGGAGAACAGCAAGGTTTCAATTACTCTATAGCCTGGCTGGTAGATTATAGAAATGCTGATAGATTATAGAGTCAATTAATCTATAGCTTAGCTGATAGTTTATAGAAATTCTCATATTTCTATGATTTGGCCACAGGGCTTTTTTGGCCAATGGGACATTGGCAAATATGTATCCATTGGCAAATGGAACCCAAAGCCTGAAGAATGTTTGTGCCTTGGTGCTTACTGTTTTTGCTTGGTAATACAATTGCTAGATAAATAAATCACCCAGTTGGATGAATATCCAGGGTGAAGAGGGAGGTCATTCTAGATTAGGCTCAGATGAATAGGCCTGGTGATTGCACAAAAATGAGTGAAATGGAGAACATATGAACCACCTAGCGAAGCCCAGCCCAAAGTACTAACTCTCAGAATTATAATCTGAACATGTATTGATTTAAGCTACTAAGACCTGTAGTGGTTTTGTGTCTCAAGAGCTACCAAATAGTTAATAGAAGATGAACCAAATCAGGGAGTCTTTCTGTTCCATTCAAGTGTGCAATCATTCATTATGTATGTTCAGAATTTATGTGAAATCTGTGAGTTGCGGGCATTTTGCTGATAGCTTCCTGTGCTGATTGCCTCAAGGTTTGCTCAATCCTTCTTATCTACCTTGAAAGCATGACCCTTTTTCCAATGAATAAAAACCTTCAAAAGATACCTTAAACTTAATCAACAGTGAGAGCTAGTGAAGTGAAAAGTTAATCCTCTTTGCCCTGATACTTGTCCCTGCTTCAGAAAAATGGAGCTAGTCCACAAGGAGATGATGAACCTGTCCTCCCACCAGAGTATATGTTGTATGCCAATACAAATTGTTAGAAAAAAAAAAAAAAAGCATAAGAACATTTAGGCCATTCAAAACTCATTCCCTGGCTTCAAAAATAAACTTCACCATCTGCCTGCACATTTTTTTTCATTGGGAAAACTCAATAGATGTTACATAAAGTCTGTACTGCTTATAAATGAAGAATTTAGAGTAACTCATTGCAATATGCCAGCTTAATTACAAACCCATGAGGTATATAATATTTTGGTAAAGCACTTGCTCTATTGAAGTCATTGTTAGAAAGCAGTGTTTTAAGTCCATATTTTGTCATGACTATAATTTAACAGTGTAGAAGCAAAATTAATGTGTTGGTGTTTCCCTTTGATTAATACAGCACATTTTATTCAAAGTAGCTTTCTACTCCTTTTTGTTTCTGCCAATAAGACCTGGTAGACATTGACAAGGAAATGGAATACTGTATGGGCCAAATTTCTGACATTCATTTCCCTCAGATATCAATTTAGTACAAAGGAGAATAATCTGCTGTTCACAAAGAAGAAAAAAAAAAGATTCTACCACATTTGAAGGCAAATCCATTTACTTAGAGGTTATAGTGACTGAACATAATTTTCTCAGGAGGGAACTTTGATGTCTGAAATGTCTAAGACAAGAAACATCAGAAGCAAGAATTAGCTGCATCTTGTCAATTGTGGGTCTTTGGATATTTAAGGACACTGGATAAAGGAGAAAACTCCTTCTGTTTGGAAGGAGAAAACTCCTTCTGTTTGGAATCAGAATCAATTTTGACATAAGCTGTCAAATAAAAACAACCAAAACAAAAAAGAAGCCAAACTTCCCTAGAGGAATATAAACTGCTAAACCAACTTGATGGAAAATTAGAAATTCTACCTGTATTTAATTACATCTGGGTTAGAGGAGACTACCAGCTCACCTCTTTGAAACAAAGTTAGAAATAAATAGACCTACATAGAGTTTACCTTCAGAGATTATCAAAGTGTTTTTTGAAGGTAAAGTACAAAGAAAAAGTGAAAAAGAGATGAATATTTTTATACAGTAATTTTTAAATTCAATCCATTAAAATTTCTTTAACTAAAAACTAGAGGTTGAACATGACCAGAGGCATTTTTAATACATAACAGATGTGGTATAAAGAACTGGTACGAATTACTGAGGAAAACTAAATGAAGGAGATAGTTTACTTATTAGAAAATGGTCTTTTAATAGAAAAACAGCATATCTTTATGTAATATTAAAAAAGAAAGCAAAGATGATTTGATTTTATATACAGACATTTCAGATGAATATGCACAAATAAAATATAAAAATGTAGAGAATTTTGTTATATAAAACTGGTTTTCATTTTCCCTGATGCCATGTGAGATTTACTTATGTCTTTAAAAATACATGGTTCCAAGATATTTTCTATAGACTGGGACTTTAGAAGAATCAAAAATATTTTAATTTTATGAAGAAAAAAATAAAAGTTCTATTTATTACAGCTACCCCTTTATATCCATCAAACCATATAAAGGAAAGTAGCTCAAACATGTATCAAGGATAAGAGTGCCTGGGTTCAAAGTACTCTTCCCATTTAGCCATACTCTTAAACTCTAAATCTTAATTAAATAATCTACTTTATCTCATGCTGCTGCTAAGTCACTTCAGTCGTGTCCAACTCTGTGCAATCCCATAGAAGGCAGCCCACCAGGCTCCCCCGTCCTTGGGATTCTCCAGGCAAGAACACTGGAGTGGGTTGACATTTCCTTCTCCAATGCATGAAAGTGAAAAGTGAAAGTGAAGTCGCTCAGTCGTGTGCGACCCTCAGCGACCCCATGGACTGGAGCCTTCCAGGCTACTCTGTCCATGGGATTTTCCAGGCAAGAGTACTAAAGTGGGGTTCCATTGTCTTCTCCAACTTTATCTCATAGTTTGGTTGAAAAAAATTAAATGTGATGATAGGTAAAAATGTTTAGCAGAGTACCCATTTAAAATATTTAAAAGGTATAAAAATATGATGATATATATGATGATAAAAGTATGATGATAAAGACCGTTTATCATTTATCCCAATAGCTCAGTTCAGTTCAGTTGAGTCTCTCAGTCATGTCCGACTCTTTGCGACCCCATGAATCGCAGCACGCCAGGCCTCCCTGTCCATCACCAGTTCCCAGAGTTCACTCAGACTCATGTCCATTGAGTCAGTGATGCCATCCAGCCATCTCATCCTGTCATCCCCTTCTCCTCCTGCACCCAATCCCTCCCAGCATCAGTCTTTTCCAATGAGTCAACTCTTCGCATGAGGTGGCCAAAACTTTCACTTTCATCAAGAGGCTTTTTAGTTCCTCTTCACTTTCTGCCATAAGCGCAAGATCCTAAAGACCTATCATCCTGGGACCATTATAAATCTGATTTAATTATTTTAGAATGAAAGTGAAAGTGAACTCGCTCAGTTGTGTCCAACTCTTTGTGACCCCATGGACTGTAGCCCACCAGACCCCTCCATCCATGGAATTTTCTAGGCAAGACTACTGGAAGGGTAGTCTTATTGCAAGGGATCTTCCTGATCCAGGGATCAAATGCAGGCACACGCTTTACTGTCTGAATACAGTGAGCAAATATTAATACTTTAAAAGTTGGCTTAAAGCTCAACATTCAGAAAACGAAATTCATGGCATCTGGCCCCATCACTTCATGGGAAATAGATGGGGAAACAGTAGAAACAGTGTCAGACTTTGTTTTTTTGGGCTCCAAAATCACTGCAGATGGTGAGAAGAAACACAAGCTGGAATCAAGATTGCTGGGAGAAATATCAATAACCTCAGATATGCAGATGACACCACCCTTATGGCAGAAAGTGAGGAGGAGCTAAAAAGCCTCTTGTTGAAAGTGAGAGAGGAGAGTGAAAAAGTTGGCTTAAAGCTCAACATTCAGAAAACGAAGATCATGGCATCTGGCCCCATCACTTCATGGGAAATAGATGGGGAAACAGTAGAAACAGTGTCAGACTTTGTTTTTTTGGGCTCCAAAATCACTGCAGATGGTGACTGCAGCCATGAAATTAAAAGGCGCTTACTCCTTGGAAGAAAAGTTATGACCAACCTAGATAGTATATTCAAAAGCAGAGACATTACTTTACTGGCTAAGGTCCGTCTAGTCAAGGCTGTGGTTTTTCCTGTGGTCATATATGGATGTAAGAGTTGGACTGTGAAGAAGGCTGAGCGCCGAAGAATTGATGCTTTTGAACTGTGGTGTTGGAGAAGACTCTTGAGAGTCCCTTGGACTGCAAGGAGATCCAACCAGTCCATTCTGAGGGAGATCAACCCTGGGATTTCTTTGGAAGGAATGATACTAAAACTGAAGCTCCAGTACTTTGGCCACCTTATGTGAAGAGTTGACTCATTGGAAAAGAGTCTGATGCTGGGAGGGATTGGGGGCAGGAGGAGAAAGGGACGACCGAGGATGAGATGTCTGGATGGCATCAAGGACTCAATGGACATGAGTCTGAGTGAACTCCGGGAGTTGGTGATGGACAGGGAGGCCTCGCATGCTGTGATTCATGGGGTCGCAGAGTCGGACACAACTGCGCGACTGAACTGAACTGAATAGTTCATTTAACTTTAAGCTGTTTATAAAAAAGCAATATACTCCAACACTGAATTCACATTTTATTGTCTCAATTACCAAATATTTATTAAACACCTAGTGTGTGCAAGAACTCCCTAAGTTCTAGCTATACTGTAGGTAACCAAATAGACAAGAACTCCTACTCTTGTATAATATACATTTTAGTGGGAAAAAATGTGTTATAAGGAAACAAGTTGTAATATGTACCATAAGATGTGTAGAGTCCTGCAAAGGATATAAAGCAGGCGAACAGGAGAACAAAGATGGCTAGAAACTATTTGCAGCTTAAAAAGCAAATAATTGGGGGGGGGGGCGCCTAAGATGGCAGAGGAATAGGACGGAGAGACCACTTTCTCGTGCACAAATTCATCAAAAGAACATCTCAATGCTGGGTAAATTCTACAGGGCAGCTTCTGAATGCGAGCAGAGGACATAAGGCATCCAGAAAAGCAGAACATTGTCTTCAAAAACAGGTAGGAAAAACACAGAAGACGAAAAGAGAAACAAAGGAGGTGGGGAGGGAGCTCCGTCCCGGGAAGGGAGTCCTGTCCCGGGAAAAGAGTTTTAAAGGGAGAGAAGTTTCCAAACACTGAGAAGCACTCTCACTGCTGAATCTGTGGCGAGTCTTGGAGGCAGATGGCAGGGAGGAAAAATGAATGGTGATTGAGACCAGTAGGTTGCGAGCCCGGCGGTGATTCCCCCAGCAAAGAGGCAGAGCAGACGCCTGCATCCGCCACTAGCAAGTGGGGGCTGGGCAAGGAGGCACGGGAGGTGCGGGCGACACGGGCGGCAGCGCTTCTTAAGAATTGGGCCAGAACACCTGCACGTAACCAGAGCGAACTAACTCGGGCTAGCACACCAGACTGTGGGACAGTTACCATGCAAAAAGCTCGAACATAAGACACCGCCAGGACCACACACAGAACAAAGGATGGAACAGAAATAGCCGGCTGCCCGCCAGCCCCCACTGCAACAGGCAGCCAGAGCCGTAAGGGCTGGAACGTGGCAATCGCAGCCCCGGAGGACTTTGCTGATCAAACTGCAAGCAGGCTTCTTTGCTGAGACTTCCTGAGGTGCTGGACAGTTACAATTTACCTGACAAAAGAGTCCCGGGTTACACCTGGAAAACTGAGCAACAGGAGAGGGCGATAAGCCGCGAGACTGTGCTCACTGAACACCTGAGCTGCTCGGTCCTGGGAAGGGCACAAAGCACGGGCCCAATCGAGTCTGCAACTACCTGGGCGCCGAGTCTGAGA
>SJXQ01004087.1:534569-683655 GCA_006408695.1 Aepyceros melampus | reverse complement strand
CAAAGAGTTGGACACGACTGAGCGACTGAACTGAACTGAAAAGTAAAGCTTCAGGTGAGGCTTAATATACCAATTAAGATGTTATCACACCTGAGTCCTGATTTCCTTCTTTTCTATGCCTTCCAGTCTGATTTATTCTATAACCAGTTTGCCTTCCTGGTTATTCTAGGTTTAGTCTCAAGTAGCAGCAAGAGGACTTAGTTAGGACCTCACCTATTACTGTCATCTGAAAAAGAAAACAATTCCCTAGAAGGCTAACACAATTCCTGAACCTTATTTTCATTGACTTGGGTTGAGCCATACCCTGCTTCATGAATCAGTTATTGTCACTGGAACATTATATCAATTGTCCTAACTTAATTTGGACCCATACCTAGAGTTGATGGTGGTGTCATCTACTAGCTGATAGTGAAAATTGGGGAAGAGTTACTTACTTAACGGGAGAACTTCTTGCTGTTTTACCTAAAGAAGAATGAATATACTGGACAGTAAGAAGTGAATAAATTAATTAAAAACCAGATAAATAATTAATAACTTGTTTTAGTCTCATCATTCTTGGACAGTATTTTGTCATAATATCTTCTTAGGCAGTTGAAAGAATCTCCAACTCAAACATTGTTTAAACTCAGAAAGTCTGTCCAATATTGTGTTTTTTCAAACAAAATCTTTTGAGTTTATTGCATAACATTTTACATAAAACATTCAGTAAGTTTTTATCATTACTTATTCCAAAACTTTCCACTTCACCATTCTGTTTTGTTTTTTCTTGAAAGTCACCAGTGTTCTAATTTTAAAACCAAAGTTTTTCCCCCAAAGTTTTTCCTTTTCATGGCTTTATTTCTTTTTAGCTCACTTCTTTTCAGCACTGAATGGATGGATATACCATAGTATGTTTATCCATGCATGTGCTGAAGGACATCTTAGTTGCTTCCAAGTTCTGACAATTATGAATAAAGCAGCTATAAACATCTGGGTGCAGGTTTTCATATGTAGATAAAATTTTCAGTCCCTTTAGGTAAATACAAGGAGCATGATTGCTGACATATGGAAAGAGTAAGTTTAATTTTGCAAGAAACTACTGGACAGTTTTGCAAAGTGGCTGTGCCCTTTTGCATTCCTACCAGCAGTGAATGAAAATTCCTGTTGCTCCACATTCACCAGCATTTGCTGGTGTCCATCCAGCTACAATTTTTGAAACCGATTTATCATGTCAATGAAAAAAATGCTTCCAGGACAGGACACCTAAAAATACTGTGAAGATATGCAATGGCCATCTTTGGAATTTGAACTCTCGAAGCATGATTGCTGACGTATGGAAAGAGTAAGTTTAATTTTGCAAGAAACTACTGGACAGTTTTGCAAAGTGGCTGTGCCCTTTTGCATTCCTACCAGCAGTGAATGAAAATTCCTGTTGCTCCACATTCACCAGCATTTGCTGGTGTCCATCCAGCTACAATTTTTGAAACCGATTTATCATGTCAATGAAAAAAATGCTTCCAGGACAGGACACCTAAAAATACTGTGAAGATATGCAATGGCCATCTTTGGAATTTGAACTCTCGATTTGGGTACTTCAAACATTAACCTCTCTAGGGTGTAAATCAGAGTTAGCTTTCACACATATATATGAGATATTTTATTGAGATATTTAAAAATCAATTATAAAAAATATAGCACAAACCCTAAATTTACAGTCAGGAAAACATTGACAGAGTACACAGATTTTATCCCAGATTCTATGGAGTCTAATCCATGGCCCTCAGGACCTCTGTGAATTCTTCATAGTTGTGTGAGACATTGCAGTGTATGCCTTTCTCTAAGCAGATAATTCACAAATTTCCTCATTTTCCTAGAAGTATCAATGCCCTATTAAAGAACAAGTTTTTCAATATGGATATAAAAACAGAGACACTTTTCTTCATTAATGCATTCATTCATATGAGCAATATGCATTGAGCGTGTTCTACACGCTGCACGTTCCTCTGAAACCTAGGAAGACAGCAGTGAACCAGTTGAACGAATTCCCCATCATCATGGAGTGAAGGATATAGGTAATCAAGATTAAGCTGACTGTACATGGCATACATAATTTCACTTACTGAAAATTCCACCACCACACAATCAATCTATACAAAGTTGTAGTAGCCAGAAGCTACTTTAGATACACTGTGAAGTGAAGTCACTCAGTCATGTCCGACTCTTTGCGACCCCATGGACTGTAGCCTACCAGGCTCCTCTGTCCATGGGATTTTCCAGGCAATAGTACTGGAGTGGATTGCCATTTCCTTCTCCAGTTAGATACACTGAGTAAACAAAGATTTTGTATTATGCAATTCTAGATCATTCCACAATCTTTCCTGCCTTTTCCTCTGAAGGGCTAGGCTCAGGGACACAAATTTCCAAGTCAATCATTTACTAAGTCTAGCTCAATGATCTCTCATTACGAAACATGAATTTTAAAAGTTGGGTTGTAATTTGGTTATTGGTCTGCTGCTGCTGCTGCTAAGTCACTTCAGTCATGTCCGACTCTTTGTGACCCCATAGATGGTAGCCCACCAGACTCCCCCGTCCCTGGGATTCTCCAGGCAAGAACACTGGAGTGGGTTGCCATTTCCTTCTCCAATGCATGAAAGTGAAAAGTGAAAGTGAAGTCACTCAGTCGTCTCCGACTCTTTGAGACCCCATGGACTGCAGCCTACCAGGCTCCTCCATCCATGGGATTTTCCAGGCAAGAGTAATAGAGTGGGGTGCCATTGCCTTCTCCATTGGTCTGCTACAAAAGCTTTATTGTTTAATGATGACTTCTTAAATCAAGGTGAGACTCCTTCTGACCTTGATATGTACACACTTAGTGCTTACAACTTTCCTGTGCATAGATACCTCCAACTACTGCAACACTAAGCACCATGAAGACTTCCCTAAAGTCGTTCTTGGTAGTCTCACTTTGTATCTTTGGAAATAAGCTGACTGATAAGTGATCGCAGCCTGTATAATTATTATTGAGCATTACTGTGGTTCTGGAACTGGGTTAAGCACTTTCCAGTCATGAATGGCAGATCAGGCAACACAATACTAACAGTGTGGGTTTTGAATGTCAGCTCTGCAACCTATTTAGCTGTGAGACTTGGGCAAGTTCTTTAAATTCTACACCTCACTTTTCTGGGATATTGAATAAGATACAATAAACTCACTTCATAGGTTGTATGAGGAGTATGTAAGGTAATGTATCTTCTTGTGCTGCCTGATATATAGAAATCACTCAGTGAATGTTGGTCATTATTATTATCATTAAAATCCATAACAGGTATTCAAAATAGTTATTAGTATCTGTATTTCTGTATGAGATTTACCAGAAGGGTAGATACTATCTATTCTTTTGTTAGACAGTCTGCATCTCACTTCATTATGTCAGAAATTATGAATATTTCTTGGAACCTTCTCCAGGAAGTCTTTAATAGATTCCCCCTTTTAAATATCATTTTTCTTGTTTGTTCTTGATCCTAGGATATTAAATAGGGATATTTAATAGGGATATTAAAAATGGACTTTATCTTCTTGAATTGGATAGTTTTGGAAACAATGTATTATAGACAGGAAAAAAAAAGCAAGGCATAGGGTAAAAGGACTTGAACACTGATTATCAGCTGTGTGATATGGAGCAAATTATTCAACATCTCTGGTCCTCAATTTTCTAGTCTCTAAAATGGGAGCAATAATACTTTTCTTCTGGGTTGTTGATGAAAATTTAATACTCTGGCATAGAAAGAGCACCTAATACCAGCGCCTGGCATGTAGGCAGGGTCTAGAGGCAGAATAAATTTCTCCTCTTCACTTCTCCAGGAAGACAGATTTACTCTACTTTGTATTCTTTACAGAAGTTAGCACACTCTGTTACAAATATGCAGTGCTTAGAAAGTACTGAGTCAAATTAATTTGCTGCTACATCCAGTGATAACAAATGGCCATATAAACAGGAAGGACACATTGCAATATAAATCTATTAGCTGCATTTGTGGCTGCTGTAGTATTATTTCTATTATGAATTAATAACTGCATATCAGAATTATACCTGGGCTTATCTCTTACAATATCACTTACAAACAGCTAGTGTGGATAATTGATCTTTGTGAATTCTTCACCACTGTGAAGTGATTTCTCACTAGTTTGTATTCCTCATACTTTGGAGATACGCTGGTCATAGACTTTAACCCTTCAGCTATAATTGTCACTTTACTTCTCCACATTTCCTGCTAAATGGAATCCCCTCAAGGAGAGACTCCCCTCTTGTTCATCTTCTACCCCTAGTCTCTGACACTGCACCTTGCCTGCAGAAATGTGCCAAGCATTAGGCCTTGGTCCTCCAAGAACTGAGGAGATGGAAGACCATGGTGACTTGAAATAACCAGAGTGTGTGTGGAGTTCAGGTAAGCAGAGGAGCATCCCTTCCCCACTAGCAGATGTAAGGAGCCCCCTACAGATGTAAGGAGCCCAGAGAGGCTTTCTGATGAATTGATGCATACACTGAATTTCAAAAGATAAAGGAGAAGAAAGTGTTACTAAGAAAAGAACACTCATTAGGTTGCATCAATGAATGTGTCTTTTAGTTAAATCTCAAAGAAATGTAGATGATAGCATCAGCTATTGAACTTAACCATAAAAAAGCTCACATTTTTCATGACAACAAAGATGCCCCACTTGCTAATTGAAGTACATACCTTAATTGAAAAAAAAAATACACCAAGGGAATGAAGATGCTTTATAAGCCAGGCTTTTATAAATCAGATCCTTTTAAACAACTCCAAGAAGCTCCTTTGTTTCAAGCTCATCCTTGAAATGATCAAAGAGGTCTCCCTGAAGATCTCCAAAAATATGTCAAAGTGAAGATAATACATTCTGTTATCACTTCAGTTAGTTTGTGAATGTGAGTAATTAGATAAATTGGCTGTCAATGTGTGCTTATAAGATTCAGCACTATTACACTTCTGTAGATAAGGGCCACCAGCATACACTGAATGGCTATCAGTGCATATTATTCTCACTGATATTTGGATGCTGGTGCTTTGGGGACTCATAATACAAGGTTACAAGATAATCGCTATCAATCTTTTCAAAAAGTCTGCCCAGGACATTTGCTAAAAATTAGCCCTGGAGCACTGGAAAGACTATGTAAATGTATCACCTCCTGCTTGACTGTCCCAAGAGCTCAGTCTCAGTGTGTGAGAAAGGCTGATAACAAATGAGAAAACAGCATGAAAAAAAAGCAAGAAGTGTAGACTGTGGAAAACAGAGCCTGGCATAGGATTTTAATTTTTAAGGTAGATTTCATATCAAAATGTGGCAGAGCATTCAAGTTTAAATGAATAAAAGATAAATTTGTCTACAGTGGTAAGGATTTATGTCTTAGCTTCCAGATATGTGGATACAATGCTGTATCTCATTGCGTATATAGATGGGAAAATGGGCTATGTTCATACAACACAAGTAATTGAACTTGTAGATATTATCTATACTCATCGTTTAACAGAAATTTATCAAAAAAATCTTTGTATAAATAGCACAACGAAAGAAGCATGAACCAGGGACAGAGTTAGATGAGAAGAGGAAGGATACAGCTGGGACTTTTATGCTGTATCTCATTGCGTATATAGATGGGAAAATGGGCTATGTTCATACAACACAAGTAATTGAACTTGTAGATATTATCTATACTCATCGTTTAACAGAAATTTATCAAAAAAATCTTTGTATAAATAGCACAACGAAAGAAGCATGAACCAGGGACAGAGTTAGATGAGAAGAGGAAGGATACAGCTGGGACTTTTGCAGGAGATGACATCGGAACTGTGATTCATGATTTTTATTGGGCACATACTATGTAATATCAGAAATCTAAGGAGAGATTGAGTTAGTTGTTGAGAGTATTAACTATTCTCATGAAGTAAATATTTCTGCCAGCCTGGCACAGTGCTAAATATTTTAAATATTTTCTCCTCCTGTCTGTAAGGTGGGTACACATCAGTATTCTCATTTTACAGGTGGAAAAACTGAGACACACAAAGAGGACAAGTCAGTTGTACCCAGTCACAAGTTGCAGGGTCTGGATTCAAATCTGAATCTTTGTAAATGCAGCATCTGGGTTGTAAGGCACCCTGTATAGGAACATTAGACCATTCCTGAGGAAAAAGAAGATGTAACCTGGATAAAGCAAAGATTTCTTGGAAGAGTGGTGCTAGGACTGACTCCTGGAAGATGGATAGAGGGCAAGATTCCAGAAGGTGATGGTAGAAACTTTTCGTGGAGAGGTGAGCACAGCAAAGATGATTTGCTCTCGCGTGATTTGCTCTCATGTCTCCCTCTGATTCTCTGACTGTTTAGAATCATGGTGGTTTGATCTTGCTGATTCTTCTGGACTTTTGTTGTACTGGATGTCATTTCAGCACTCCAGTCCAGAGGTTGAAAAGTACACCTACTCTATTCCATGTATTCTAGGATAATACATGATGATACATTCAGATCCGTGGTTGAAGCAACTGAGAATTGTTTTTGACCTGGTTCTGACTGTGACAAGAACCAAAGCCAGTGTAAATATAATATTGTCCTCCTAAGTAGCCTTTTTTATTTCCTAATCACCATTGATTAAATTTTAATACCCCTGATATGTTGTATATTTGTTTATATACTATACATGTATCTTTGCTTCAGACATAAAAAGAATAAATCTTTTCACCATTAACCAGTTTTCTTTCTCTTGGGACTGTGTACAGCCCCAATGACAGTGAAGAGCTTATGTTATACCACATTCTCTATTTTCCTCTGTTGGAAAATGGGGAATTGTGGAAACAGACTTTGGAACCAAACTAGCTTCCAAGATAAGTTACCTAACCTGACTACATGCAAATTTATTCTGTTAAAGAAATGGTGATAATAATACATACCTCAGGAAGTCTTATTAACAGATAACCTAGACGCAAAGACATAATAGGAACTTAGAGACTATGGCTTTCTTCTGTTTTTGTGGTGTAGCTTCTTTCAAACTCAGCCTTTATAGTTTGTTTTTCATCTTCCCATTTGCTCCCTTGTCTGAGAAGATAGAAGGAAGGAGGCAGAGTAACCACAGAAAAGATTGAATACATGGTAAAGTAGCAATACATCATGTTGGGAAAACTTATGGAACGGGTATACTGCCTGGGTTGTCTAATGAGTCAGCATCCTCTATCCTTTGTCTACACAGATAAAGGAAACATCCAAGTCTCTATCATGGGGGTAGATGCCAATCAGAAGGGAACTCTCACTTCCATCAGTCCTGGTGGAAGAGATCTTCAATGCCCAGTGGAGTAGAAGAGGACAGTATTTGGAGAGAATCTAGGATCAGGCTAACTCTACTATTTAGACAAGTATTTAACCCATCTGAGCTGTTTCCTCATCTGTAAACAAACATACATTAGAAGCTTATTTTGAAAATTATATCAATGTCTGTATAAATGTCTAGCACATTGTATCCAGTGTAAGTTACTCTTTAAGCAGCTTTTTTCTCTGAAATGTCACAGAGTACAATTATTCCATACACATGAAGGATTAAAACATGCATACTTTGCATAGCAGAAAATATGAGGGTATAATAATATATTTTGGGAGTATTTCATAATTGTGAAATATTTTCACATTCCTATTCTGCAAGACCACTGGTGAAATAGGTAGGAATGACATTATTATCAGTGTGTGTGTGTGTGTGTGTGTGTTAGTAGCTCAGTTGTATCTGACTCTGTGACCCCATAAACTGTAGTTCATTAGGCTCCTCTGTTCATGTTATTATCCATACAAGAATACTGCAATGGGTAGCCATTCCCTTCTCCAGGGAATCTTCCCCACCCAGGGATCAAACCTGGGTCTACTTGCATAGCAGGCAGATTGTTTACTGCTGAGCCACTAGGGAAGCCCATTATTATCCTTATTTTATATAAAAGTCAGTAAAATCAGATATTACATGACCAACCCAAGGTCACATAGCAATAGATTGTATAGCTGGAATTCAAATCCAATTTCTCTGATTCTAAATCTAGAGCTAAACTCCACAATTGCTTAATATTTCTTATAAATCCTCACTTTTCAAGCATAACATCTACTAAATTTTTAAGGTTCTTAAAAATATGTAAGTAGGATTAATTTTGTTTCAATTTTTTTTAATTTTCCATTGGTAAAATTTAAATTTTATGCATTTTATTTTGCTGTACCTAACTTTCATTGAGATCTCTTTAGGTCTTTGAATAATGCTTGAAATTTGGTTTAATTCTACTTTGAATAAAGGATTGAAGAAAATGGTATATTTTTTTATCAGCTTAAGGTGGAAAGATTGAATATTGTAGCCTTTTTGGCAGGTACTTGGAAGGAATACTGAAAGAAATTTTTTATAATAATACGAAGTTTTGCACATAAGATGCAATATTGGGCAATAATGATAAAATTGATTTTTTAAAAAAATTTTATAACCTAAGTTATTAGATAAAGCCTACCTCTAGCCATTTTTCTGCAAATGCCATTTTAAAATAATTTTACTTTAAAGGATAATGCTAATAGGAATATAACCAGTAATTATATAGAGTATCTTCATTTTTATGCCTGGATTTCTGCAAATAATAGACTTTTAGCTTTTTGATAGCATTCAGAGCTTATTTTTAATCTGCATATTAATTCTCTAGATTATTTTGATGGTAAAAAACCTCAGAAAGAGAGGATGCAGATCAGAATGCTAAATTACAAAAGCACAACCCCGCCTTCCATATTGGATTTGGCAGTTTAATAAGAACAGCAGCTAAGTACAAAACTTCCCAGAAATAGAGCACTAAAAGAAAAAAAGGGCAACTATTCTTTATGAGTCCACAATCTCTAGCAGACAGTTAGTCTACTTAAGATAACTCTCCCATTATTCACGAGTCTTTGAGGGCACCACAATATAGGTTCCTTTATTAATAGCTCCCCTGTCATCCATTATTTAGGCTTCACTCCATATTAAATCACCAATGTGTCAGTCTCCTAAAGCAACACACCTCAGAGTTTTAAATAATCACTTGACAGGAAGTTGTCAGAGGAAGAGCTCCTTTCAACTAGTTCAGCATTTGAGCATGAGCACTGCTCCATTTAGAGATAAAAACATAAAATAGGTGAAACATTAATTATTAAAGTTTGTTTAACTAGAAAAATCTTGTGCTTAAAATTTGATTTACAAATGATGGGATTGCATTTATTTGGTGGAAAATTCAATTCAATTAGTTATCATGAACCTAAATATAATTTAGAGAAATTTTGTCAAGTCTGCTATATTCTCACCACTGTATAAAATACTGATAGAGATATAAGGAAATACACAGATTTCTTCCTTTCAAAATCTTATATTCTTATTGAGGAGCTACATATATATATCCTAGAGAATAATTTTTAAAGTCTTCTAAGTAACAAGATAGGTGCTAAGGATTTGTATTATTAAAAGATAATTAAAATAGTGCACTCAATATGCATGGTAATTGGAGAAGGTATTAGAAAGAGATCCCACAGGAAAAAAGATAAGCAGAAGAGAAGAAGGAGACTGTCAAGGACCAGAAAAAAGATAAGAATCAAAGCACAAGACCAGAGGCTGAGCAAGGCATGAACACGGGGCAGAAAGTCGAGGGAAGACTCCAAGGAAATGTGGTTCGATATGAAAGTAAAAGAACCAGATAGGAGAAGAGATTATTTTGTAACTATCTTGGAAAGACCCTATAGGTAACAGAGAAATTACTGTATGTACTCAAAACTGAGGGACTGACTAGTCTGGTGGCATTAAGTCTATGGCTAAAAATCATGAGTAGAAAGAAAGCAATCTGAGAAGCTGTAATAAAACAGAAATTTGGAGAAGTCTAGGCATCCGGAATGGGGGACAAAATAAGAATGATAAAGGAGAATGCAATTCATGAATTGCATGTTTTTAAATGATCTATTTTAATTGATAGGAAGTAAATACAGTTTTTAAAAATGGAAATAGTTAACATTGAAAGTCTCTTCCCTGAACACTTCCCGTCATATAGTTACTTAGGAGTTACACTACTTTAGGAAAAGGTTACAGTGATGATTTAATGTGAAATGAGGTTGAAAATAATGAACAACAATCAGAGATATTAACAAAGGGACATATTTTTTTGATGTCACCACTGCCTGGGAAGTTAGCCTAGTTTAGAAATTTGCCCCAGATTACTATCTGTGGGCTGCCCAGGTGGCGCTAGTGGTAAAGAACATGCCTGCCAATGCAGGAGACATAGATATGCAGGTTTCATCCCTGAGTCAGGAAGATCCCCTGCAGGAGGGCATGGCAACCCACTCCAGTATTCTTGTCTGGAGAATCCATAGACAGTGTAGCCTGGTGGGCTATAGTCCATAGGGTTGCAAAGAGTTGGACACAACTGAAGTGACTCAGCATGCTTGCACACAAATTACTATCTAGGATGTTAGCTAGCCACAGATTACTTGATGATTTGTGATTTCTTACTATAGGTCTGCATGTATCTTCCCTGATAGCTCAGTTGGTAAAGAATACGCCTGCAATGCAGGGGGCCCTGGTTCAATTTCTGGGTCAGGAAGATTCCTGGAAAAGGGATAGGGTACCCACTTCAGTATTCTTGGGCTTCCCTGGTTACTCAGCTGGTAAAGAATCCACCTGCAATGTGGGAGATCTGAGTTCAGTTCCTGGGTTGGGAAGATCCCATGGAGAAGGGAAAGGCTACCCACTCCAGTTTTCTGGTCTGGAGAATTACATAGACTGTATAGTTGCTGCACTCAATATGCCAGCAAATTTGGAAAACTCAGCAGTGACCACAGGACTGGAAAAGGTCATTTTTCATTCCAATCCCAAAGAAAGGCAATGCCAAAGAATGCTCAAACTACTGCACAATTGCACTCATCTCACACACTAGTAAAGTAATGCTCAAAATTCTCCAAGCCAGGCTTCAGCAATACGTGAACCGTGAACTTCCAGATGTTCAAGCTGGTTTTAGAAAAGGCAGATGAATCAGAGATCAAATTGCCAACATCCACTGGATCATCGAAAAAGCAAGAGAGTTCCAGAAAAACATCTATTTGTGCTTTATTGACTATGCCAAAGACTTTGACTGTGTGGATCACAATAAACTGTGGAAAATTCTGAAAGAGATAGGATTACCAAACTACCTGACCTGCCTCTTAAGAAACCTATATGCAGGTCAGGGAGCAACAGTTAGAACTGGACATAGAAAAACAGACTGGTTTCAAATAGGAAAAGGAATATGTCAAGGTTATATATTGTCACCCTGATTATTTAACTTCTATGCAGAGTACATCATGAGAAACGCTGGGCTGGATGAAGCACAAGCTGGAATCAAGATTGCCAGGAGAAATATCAATAACCTCAGATATGCAGATGCTGCTGCTGCTGCTAAGTCACTTCAGTCATGTCTGACTCTGTGCGACCCCACAGAAGGCAGCCCACAAGGCTCCCCTATCCCTGGGATTCTCGAGGCAGGAACACTGGAGTGGGTTGCCATTTCCTTCTCCAATGCATGAAAGTGAAAAGTGAAAGTGAAGTCGCTCAGTCTTGTCCGACTCTTAGCGAGCCCATGGACTGCAGCCTACCAGGCTTCTCCGTTCATAGGATGCAGATGACACTACTCTTATGGCAGAAGGTGAAGAGGAACTTAAAAGCCTCTTGATGAAAGTGAAAGAGGAGAGTGAAAAAATTGGCTTAAAGCTCAACATTCAGAAAACGAAGATCATGGCATCTGGTCTCATCACTTCATGGGAAATAGATGGGGAAACAGTGGAAACAGAGGCTGACCTTATTTTTCTGGGCTCCAAAATCACTGCAGATGGTGATTGCAGCCATGAAATTAAAAGATGCTTACTCCTTGGAAGGAAAGTTATGACCAATCTAAATAGCATATTAAAAAGCAGAGACATTACTTTGCCAACAAAGGTTCATCTAGTCAAAGCTATGGTTTTTCCAGTGGTCATGTATGGATGTGAGAGTTGGACTGTGAAGAAGGCTGAGTGCTGAATTGATGCTTTTGAGCTGTGGTGTTGGAGAAGACTCTTGAGAGTCCCTTGGCCTGCAAGGAGAACCAACCAGTCCATTCTGAAGGAGATCAGTCCTGGGTGTTCTTTGGAAGGAATGATACTAAAGCTGAAACTCTAGTACTTTGGCCACTTCATGCAGAAAGTTGACTCATTGGAAAAGACTCTAATGCTGGGAGGGATTGGGGGCAGGAGGAGAAGGGGACGACAGAGGATGAGATGGCTGGATGGCATCACGGACTTGATGGATGTGAGTTTGAGTGAACTCCAGGAGTTGGTGATGGACAGGGAGGCCTGGCATGCTGCAACTCATGGGGTTGAAAAGAGTCAGACACGACTGAGCGACTGAACTGCACTGAGCTGAACTGATAGTCGATGGGATCACGAAGAGTCAGAACAAAACTGAGTGACTTTCACTTTCACTTCCCTTGCTGTTGTTCAGTCGCTAAGTCATGTCTGACTCTTTGTGACACCATGGACTGTAGCATGCTAGGCTTCCCTGTCCTTCACTATTTCCCAGATTTGCTCTGTGTATATATTAATTTTTTAGCATACTAATAATGAATATTTATTTGGAAAAAAATTAACAAAATTTCAAAAGAAATGAGAAATCCTGAAATCCCACCACCCATGAATAGTGTTAGCCTTTTGAACTATTTTGTTCTTCTAGATCCTCAAGTTATATAATTACTTGTTAGAAAGAAGCATTTCTAAGGGTCTCTTCCTTCTTCCATCTCTCCCTCCCCTGGCTTATTTTTAACTCTTGTTTTCTCTTTGCATCTCTTTTATTTTTGAATACACTTATTCCAGTACATCATAACCTCTAAAAATAAAATCATAACACTTCACTTAGTTCCACAGTATAAAAACATAGAGAACTCCCTACTTTCTACAAAAATTCAAGAGATGCTTATAGACACAGCCACACAATCTGGCTAACCAGGAATATGTCTAACTTCCAGAGTCTGGGAAAGCAAGTGTTGTCTGAGAAAGAGTCGCTTAGGTTGCAATGGGCTGCCAAAAACTGCCCACTTGACATGTTTAGGAGATAAATGGGAAATGTAGCAACAACAAAATGAACCAGGTAGAACGGAACACTGAGTACAATATTAAAGTGCAGAGCTGAACAGCATTGGAAGGAACCCAGAATGGTTAAGGGTGCAGCTTTCCCAAATGGATAGCCCTCAATCTGACTTATCAACTGTGTCATGAAGTTGAGCATGTTACTTAGCCTCTCTAAGGATTAGTTTTCTCTTCTCTAAATTGTAAATAAAAACATAGACTTCAGAAATTTGTTTTCAAGAGTAAATCAGATAATTTATATAAAGTACCTGTCACAACATCATCCTGCATTTATATCAGAACAGTAGTGCCATGTTAATGCATGACAACCCTTAAAACAAAAAAGCAACAAAGCTTCTGAGAACATAAGGGACTTGCTCAAGGTCACGTAATGCATCAGTGCAAAAATGAGACTTGAATCAAGGCCTGGTTCTCAGTCCAGTATCCTCCCAGTTTAGCAAGAAACCATTCCATTGCCAGTAGATGGATTTTGCAGGAAAACAGTCAGTCTCCTTATGCCATTCCCCCAAATCAATGAACTGTGAGTATCTAACTCCCAACCAGGACCCCTCTCTATAATGTACTCAAAACTGCTGCTGATTGTTTTCAAGAGTAAATCAGATAATTTATATAAAGTACCTGTCACAACATCATCCTGCATTTATATCAGAACAGTAGTGCCATGTTAATGCATGACAACCCTTAAAACAAAAAAGCAACAAAGCTTCTGAGAACATAAGGGACTTGCTCAAGGTCACGTAATGCATCAGTGCAAAAATGAGACTTGAATCAAGGCCTGGTTCTCAGTCCAGTATCCTCCCAGTTTAGCAAGAAACCATTCCATTGCCAGTAGATGGATTTTGCAGGAAAACAGTCAGTCTCCTTATGCCATTCCCCCAAATCAATGAACTGTGAGTATCTAACTCCCAACCAGGACCCCTCTCTATAATGTACTCAAAACTGCTGCTGCTAAGTCGCTTCAGTCGTGTCCGACTCTATGCGAACCCATAGACGGCAGTCCACCAGGCTCTGCTGTCCCTGGGATTCTCCAGGCAAGAGCGCTGGAGTGGGTTGCCATTTCCTTCTCCAATGCATTAAAGTGAAAAAAGAAAGTGAAGTCACTCAGTCGTGTCCAACTCTTAGCGACCTCGTGGACCGCAGCCCACCATGCTCCTCCGTCCATGGGATTTTCCAGGCAAGAGTACTGGAGAGGGGTCACAGTTACTTAGTCTGACTAATTTGAACTCAAATCTTTTCATTATCACAGTATTCAGAAATAATTTATTATCCTGACATTACATAAAAGAAGTAAGCACAAAACAAACATTCAAACTGCTGTTTTAAAATATGTCAGTGAAATGGATCAGAGTTCCCATTCTTTACTTTTTATCACAATGACCTGTTTGGTTCCTGTTCCTGAGTGAAGCTTATCTAGATGCCACAGGAAGCAAAGGTTATAGTTAATACAATGGAAAAGGGCAAATGAATGTTAACATTTAATTAAAGACACAGGAAGGGATGGCAAAGTGTATGTTGACAGTGGAAAGAAGGGTGTATTGGTGCTTTAAGAAAGTTGGGTGAGCACAAAAGGGCAATATATATATATATATATATATAAACGCTTGAATTATCAGCTCTTGGTGTCAGGGAAGTTGTATTACAGCTATTTGTCCTCGGAAGAGAGCACACTGAGGAAGAGGCCATTCAGTGCAGCTGTAACTGGAAGGACTCTGATGTCAGATCTAACTGGCCTTGAGAAGCAGCTCAGGGACTGGTCATGACCTGGGATTGGGAAGCAGACTGCCTGGCTTCAAACACAGCTATGTACAGTTTACTGAAAGCATGCCTTCAGACAAGTCACTGGGCCTCTGTATCTTTCCTTTGGTAAAAGGGGACTGATGCTAGTAACTATACATATAGTAGTTAGGAAGATGGAGCAAAGGAGTTACTATTTGTGAAACACATGGTAAGTGTTTAAGTATTTGTTAACTACAGTCCTGCCTCCCAGAGTAATCATTTACTTGCTACACTCCTAATAGACGTTACTTAGCCTCTTAAGCTTTGAGCTCCTTGTCTGAGAGATGGGTCTAAACACTGAACTGCTTTACAAAATTGTGAAAGTTAAATGGGATGATGCATGCAAAGCATTTGGCAGTTGGATAATTCATTTCTTGGTATTTACTTCATCAACCAGACCAGAAGTTCCCTGAAGTAAATGCTTTATCTTGTTCTCTGGGTCCGCCTCAGGACTTTCTGTATTAAAGTGTGTAAAAGAGCAAAAAGATAGAAAAACACTGATAAAATCCTCTACATACATGCAGCACAGAGTCATTCATGCTCCAACTTAGGACATGTCCTCAGAAGAGAATCACGTGGACATCTGCTAAGACATACAAGATATGTCCAATTAGACTCAGAAAATTGTGAAAAAATGAAGTTCAATTTAGTAGTTACCCAACACAGTAATATTCTCTTTTGCATCCTTGACAGATGGTCATTAGCCTCTCATTGAAACTTCCAACAATCCACAATTAAGTCTTTTTGGAGTAAATATATTCTTTTTTCTCTTATATTCCAGTGGAACTTTTAAGAATAGATGTCACATTAAATAGATAACTTTTAAAATAGTTAATACTACTAAAAATCCCACTTACTGCGGTTGTTCTTGAGCCTGTTTCCATTACTGAATGGTAAGTCAATAATAGATAAAGAATCACTAACTTAACTCATATTTGTATCTCCCAATTCCATGTGGAGTATATCTATGCTCTTAGTAGATGCTCAGTAAGTATTTATTGAGCAAATGAATTAAATGATTAACGATCTCCTAAATGATAAGCTACATTTCCTTCCTGAGAATGTAGCTTATTTTAAATAAAACATCCCCTCCCTTCAATCTTTCCTTCTATTTACATATAAATTATTATATCTTAAATTTTAAAATCTAAAGAGATCAGTTTTCATTTCCTGGCTTGGAGTTGAACTTAGATTGTTTTTAAATACTTGACATTTTAATTTAATGGACCTTTAAAGAAAGTAAAAATTGTCTAGTCATTTTACATATTGGGAATCCAAAACCAATCTTCAGCACAGCCTGGTCTTAAGGCTGGGTCTGCTTGACCTAATTAATATCACATTACTTGCACTGCCCCATTCTGCAAGCCCTTTACAATTTACAGAGTTCTTTTTGGGCTGTGCTACATGGCTTGTAGGATTTTAGTTCCCTGACCAGAGATGCAGAAATTGAATCCAGGCCATGACAATGAAAGCACCAAGTCCTAACCACCAGACAGACAGAGAATTACCTACAAAGCTCCTTTAAGTTACAAAAGATTGAGCTTTTGGATAATTAAATATTTATTGTAAGAATAAGCATCATGTTATCGTGTTTTATAGAGAGAAACAAAGGCTCAAAGAAGCCCAGGGACATCCTGCATCAAGAGAATGATAAAGTTGAAAGAGAATCCAGGTCCTCAGATTCAGCTCACTTCTTTTTTTCCTTCCAGTGGACCACTAAGAAAAGGTACATAAAAATGGAGATACCTTAAAAAATGGGAAGAATGAAATGTATCCCAACCAAGTGAGTGGTGATAGTCAGAGTCAAAAGGATTCCTATGGTCTCTCCCCTTATTAAACAGCAACTGGACCATTCTGAGAATTAGAATTACTGAACTCTTCAAAGGAAACTAACTCAAGGATGAGCACAAAGCAAGTTTCCCCTTCACTTAATTCATGAGAAAAATAACATCTCCCTAAAATGTATCCCAACCAAGAGAGTGGTGATAGTCAGAGTCAAAAGGATTCCTATGGTCTCTCCCCTTATTAAACAGCAACTGGACCATTCTGAGAATTAGAATAACTGAACTCTACAAAGGAAACTAACTCAAGGATGAGCACAAAGCAAGTTTCCCCTTCACTTAATTCATGAGAAAAATAACATCTCCCTCTATCTAGAGGGTATTTGGAGTGAAGAATAGGAAAAAGAGAACTAGATATTGCAGGAAATTGAAATTTGGATGATTTTTTTCCTACCAAAAACTGAAATCTATCTTAGAAAATTTATATTAGTACACCATTTTTCTTCTCCTACTATCTTCATCTCACTTGCATTATTAAAATACAGAAAAATTCTTCAGGAAATTCAGAGGGAAGATATATGAGGTTGATTCATGGATAGACTATCTGACATAAGGTTCTTAGAAGGAGGCATGATTACTTGCCTTTCTTCCCTGCAGAAGTAGGCCTGCTCCCCACGGAGTGAGAGCCAGCAGGGTGTGGACAGGGCAGCAGCCTGCCTTGCAGAGGCAGGAGCTCTCGGGCTGGTACTCAGGTTCAGCAAGCTGGAGAAGTGTGTCTACCCAGGCAGAAAAAAAATCACAACATTCTTAACGAGGCATTGCAACTTGGCTGTTCTCAGTTGGAATCACAGTAGAGTAGGCTGAAGTTGTCTTGTAGATGGTGAATAATTAGCAACTCCAAAGAGAAAAATAAAAATGATGATTATAGCTCTTTCTTCGATTCCTGGAATGATCCCACTTAGGGCAATGCTCCTCTTTCCTGCCAACAATCCAGTCAAAACCCACTTACTGAAGACTCATGGGTAATAGGATTTTGAGAGGTTTTTTATGAATCTATTCCAGCCATGCCTCTACCCAGAGGGCTAAGGAGACCTGACCACTTGTGCTCCATGCTCTGCCCTTTTATTCCACATTCTAAATACCCAGGGTCCCAGAATCTCTTACCCAAGTGGCTCAAGTCAGCTTTCAGGGCCTGCAGTAACCACTTTCCCAAGTCTAACTTCTGAATGGTGGACTGCCCACAAGTATGTGTAATTCTAGCCTGGAAGAATAGCCAAGTGTTGTTTGTGGAGGGTATGGAGTGAGCTTGCACATACCACCTGGAGTATCCCTACCTATGCACACGAGGCTCCTTATTGTGCAGAACTGAAACATCAGTGAGAACAGAGTATAGGTCATCCTCTGAGAGCTTCAGTGTACCTTCCTGTCATGGTTCACAAAGGTAAAGAGTGGGCCCAGCAGCTTCTTGAGTTGTTGCCCTTTTGTTTTCTATTTATGAAGTAGCAAGCAGGGCACTTACTTGGCTCACTATATTTATCAGCAAATGCATAGAAATCTATTAAAATCCTGGAGCATGAATGAATATGATAGAAGAAGCAGTGCAAACACGAGGCTCCTTATTGTGCAGAACTGAAACATCAGTGAGAACAGAGTATAGGTCATCCTCTGAGAGCTTCAGTGTACCTTCCTGTCATGGTTCACAAAGGTAAAGAGTGGGCCCAGCAGCTTCTTGAGTTGTTGCCCTTTTGTTTTCTATTTATGAAGTAGCAAGCAGGGCACTTACTTGGCTCACTATATTTATCAGCAAATGCATAGAAATCTATTAAAATCCTGGAGCATGAATGAATATGATAGAAGAAGCAGTGCAAACAAGTGGGAAGAGCAGCGGTTGAATGAGACATATCTAGCACCAGACCCTGACCTGACACTTCTTAGATTTGGGAACTTGTGCAAGTTTACTGAACCTCTCTAAAATCATGCCTCTAAAATAAGACTTAAACTCTTACCTGCCTTGCAAAATTATAGTGGAAAGGTATAGATGTGAATAACACGCACAAAAGGCAAGGGAGAAAGGGAGTGATACACCCAACTGAATGCAGAGTTCCAGAGAATAGCAAGGAGAGAGAAGAAAGCCTACTTAAGTGAACAATGCAAAGAAACAGAGGAAAACAATAGAGCGGGAAAGACTAGAGACTCTTCAGGAAAACTGGAGATATCAAGGAACATTTCATGCAAGGCTGGGCACGATAAAGAACAGAAACAGTAAGGGCTTAAGAAAAGCAGGAGAGATTAAGAAGAGGTGGCAAGAATACATAGAATAACTATAAAAGAAAGGTCTTAATGAATTGGATAACCATGATGGTGTGGTCACTCACAGAATAGCAAGGAGAGAGAAGAAAGCCTACTTAAGTGAACAATGCAAAGAAACAGAGGAAAACAATAGAGCGGGAAAGACTAGAGACTCTTCAGGAAAACTGGAGATATCAAGGAACATTTCATGCAAGGCTGGGCACGATAAAGAACAGAAACAGTAAGGGCTTAAGAAAAGCAGGAGAGATTAAGAAGAGGTGGCAAGAATACATAGAATAACTATAAAAGAAAGGTCTTAATGAATTGGGTAACCATGATGGTGTGGTCACTCACCTAGAGCCAGACATTCTGGAGTATGAAGTCATGTAGGCTTTTGAAGCATTACTACAAACAAAGTTAATGGAGGTGATGTAATTCCAGCTGAGCTATTTAAAATCCTAAAAGATGATGCTGTTAAAGTGCTGCACTCAATATGTCAGCAAATTTGGAAAACTCAGCAGTGGCCACAGGACTGGAAAAGGTTTTCATTTCAATCACAAAGAAGGGCAATGCCAAAGAATGTTCAAAGTACCCTACAGTTGTGTTCATTTCACATGCTAGCAAGGTAATACTAAAAATCCTTCAAACCAAATTTTAACAATATGTGAACCAAGAACTTCCAGATTTACAAGTTGAATTCCTAAAAGTCAGAGGAAACAGAGATCAAGTCGCTGTTTGTTAGATCATAGAGAAGGCAAAGGAAGTTCCAGAAAAATATCTATTTCTGCTTCCTTGATTATGGTAAAGCTTTTTTTTTTTAAGCAATTATCCTCCAATTAAAAAAAATTATGTAAGATGATAGATGTTAATTATCACAATGGCATTCTTATTATAATACATAAATGCATCAAATAACATAGTAAAGCTTTTGAATGTGTGGGTCACAACAAACTGGAAAATTCTTAAAGAGATGGGAGGATCAGACCACCTTACCTGTCTCCTAAGAAACCTCTATGCAGGTGAAGAAGCAATAGTTAGAACCAGACATGGAACATCTGAGTGGTTCAAAATTGGGAAAGAAGTACAAGGCTGCTTATCTAACTTCTATGCAGAGAACATCATGGGAAATGCCAGACTGGATGAATCACAAGCTGGAATCAGGATTGCCTGGGAAAATATCAACAACCTCACATACACAGATAATATTACTCTAATGGCAGAAAGCAAAAAGGAACCAAAGAGCCTCTTGATGAGAGTGAAAGAGGAGAATGAGAAAGCTGACTTGAAATTCAACATTGAAAAAAACTCAGATCATAGCATTTGGTCCCATCACTTCATGACAAATAGAAGGGTAAAGTGCAAGCAGTGAGATTTTCTTTTCTTGGGTTCCAAAATTATTGTGGACAGTGACTGCAGCCATGAAATAAAAAGATGCCTTCCCCTTGGAAGGAAAGCTATAACAAATCTAGACAACATATTAAAAAGCAGAGACATCACTTAGATGACAAAGGTCTGTATAGTCAAAGCTTTGGCTTTTCCAGTAGTCATGTATGGATGACTGAGTGCCAAAGAATTGATGCTATCAAATTGTGGTGCTAGAGAAGACTCTTGAGAGTCCCTTGGATGGCAAGAAGGTCAAACTGGTCAATCCTAAAGGAAACTAACCATATCTATTCATTGGAAGGACTCATGCTGAAACTGAAGCTCCAATACTTTGGCCATCTGATGCAAAGAGCCAACTCACTGGAAAATATCCTGATGCTGGGAAAGATTGAAAGCAAAAGAAGAGGGTGGCAGAGGATGAGATGTTTAGATAACATCACTGACTCAATGGATGTGAATCTGTGCAAACTTCAGGCGATAGTGGAGGACAGAGGAGCCTGGTGTGTCACAGTCCTTGGGGTTATAAAGAGTCAGACACAACTGAGCGACTTAACCACAACAGCAATAACATGCATTGAGATACTTCACCCACACAGTAGGCATTTTATAAAGGTAGTTATTTTACCAATGTTCAGGGTAACGAGGAAGTATTAATAGAAGTTACAACGTAGAAATGAACCTAGGATGAAGTGGGGACTATTGACCTCACAAAGGTCAAGATTAATTGGAAGGTGACATCCACTGAATGTCTAACAGAGTAGATATGTCTGTTTTGAGAAAACTAATTTGCTTAATTTATTAATGCAACTAAAAAACAGTTGGAGAAGGCAATGGCACCCCACTCCAGTACTCTTGTCTGGAAAATCCTATGGTTGGAGGAGCCTGGTGGGCTCCAGTCCATGGGGTCGCTAACAGTCAGGCACTACTGAGTGACTTCACTTTCACTTTTCACTTTCATGCATTGGAGAAGGAAATGGCAACCCACTCCAAATTCTTGCCTGGAGAATCCCAGGGACAGAGGAGCCTAGTGGGCTGCCGTCTCTGAGGTCGCACAGAGTCGGACACGACTGAAGCGACTTAGCAGCAGCAAAAAGCAGTTCCTCTTTTTAAAAAGACTCTAATAAATGAGCAGTAGATGCTCACAATTCACAATATTGGGCAACTGTATAATTAATGAAAATTTGTGAGCACTTAGGAGTCCTGTAGATGCCACTTCTGAACCTTTCCTGACTTTTAATCATGTTTTAGTTCTTATTTTCATATTTTTCTCTTTCATTATCCTTCACTTGTCCTTTTAACATGAAGGTTTTCAAAGTCCATCAACCTCTGTTCCACAATAATTAAAAGATTTGAGTTAGTTTTATATTGCATTAGCGCCTCAATTTAAAAGCACTTGGTCAATAACAGATAATTGCTAGGACAGAGGGTTGCACAAAGGGTGTGCGACCTCATATTGGATACTGTTGCATCAGCATCTGCAATCTCCAATAAATCCTCAAAGTACATTCTCTAGTAAAATGATGTTATGTAACAGCAGTTTATAGGAGAAGAGTATGTGGAAAAACCCAGATTTGGAATGAGAAAGATCTATCATATTATGTATGAGCCCTTCTCTCACTAGTGGTCTTGGACAAGTTGCTTAACCACTTTTTGACTCAGTTTCCTCTTTTGTAAAGTGGGCACATAGATATGTTGTGAATATTAATTTTTTAAAATGTTTATAAAGTGCTAAACATCATATCTGGAACAGTGAAAAAGCCCTCAATATGGTTACCCTGAATAAATAAGCATTCATATATCCCTAAATATTATTCTGCAATTCCACTTGCCTGTATTCTTTTTTTTTTTGATGTATAATTGATTCACAATGCCATGATAGTTTTGAGTGCATAGCAAAATGATTCAATTCATATATATATGAATATTTTATATATATATATATATATATATATATAGGATTGCACACTTGCTAAGTTGCTTCAGTCGTGTCTGACTCTTTGTGACCCCATGGATATAGCCCACTAGGCTCCTCTGTCTGTGGGATTCTCCAGGCAAAAATACTGGAGTGGGCTCCCATTTCCTTCTCCAGGGGATCTTTCCAAGTCAGGTACCCAAGTCAACCTGCATCTCTTATGTCTCCTGCATTGGCAAGTGAGTTCTTTACAACTTGGGCCACCTGGGAAGTCCATATATATATATATTCAGTATTATATTATATTTATATATAATACATATAATATATGTGTTTACAATATATATGTACTTTTATGTACTATATATATACATATGTATATATGTACTTTTCAGATTATTTTCATTTTCCCTTATGAATTATTATAAAACATTGAATATAGTCCCCCATGCTATACAGTAGGTCCTTGTTGTTTATTTATTTTATGTATAGTAGTATATATATGTTAATCCCATCTTCCTAATTTATTCCCCCTCATGTCTTTCCATTTGGTAACCATAAGTTGGTTTTCTATGTCTGTGGGTCGATGTTGGTTTTGTAAATAAGATCTTACTTGTCTTTGTCTAATTTACCTTGGTAAGGTAATCCCTAGTTCCTCCATGTTGCTGCAAATGGCATTATTTCATTATTCTTATGGGTGAGTCATATTTCGTTGTATATATGTATGACCTCTTCTTTATGTGTTCATCTGTCAATGAGCATTTAGGTTGTTTCCATGTCCTGGCTATTGTAAATAGTGCTGCAATGAAGACTGGGGTGCATGCAACCTTTCTAATGATAGTTTCCTTTGGATATATTCCCAGGAGTGGGGTTGCTGGATCATATGTTAGCTATATTTTTAGTTTCTTTTAAGGAACCTCCATACTGTTCTCTATAGTGGCTGTATCAATTTATTGATTTTACATATCAATTTACATTTCCAGCAACTCTCTTTCCAGTTCAAGAGTGTTCCCTTTTCTCCATACCCTCTCTAACATTTATTACTCGCACTTTTTGTTGGTGGCCATTCTGACTGGAGTGAATTGATGCCTCACTGAGGTTTTAATTTAATATTTCTCTACTATTAGCAATTTTGAGAATTTTTTCTGATTAAGTTTGAGCTCTGTGTTCTCATCAATTGTGGATAGAAAGGAGTGTACATAATAGAAGTGGCTCTTCCGGTTAAAGCCCTCAGTGATTAATTCCTTCTGTTAACTACATGAGTGGGACTCTGAGGGGGGTTGAAGAAAAAGTTAGTTTGAAAAGTAAGGACAATATTATGGGAAAATTTTACTCTTGGAATGCTAAATGTCTCTTTTAGGCAGTAATTTGACCTTAATATGCTTACTTGCCCACTTTCCTGGTGGCTCAGATGGTAAAGAATCTTTCTGCAATGCAAGAGATGTGGGTTTGATCCCTCGGTCAGAAGGATCCCCTGGAGAAGGAAATGGCAACCCACTCCAGTATTCTTGCCAGGGAAAGCCCATGGACAGAGGAGCCTGGAGGTCTACCATCCATGGAGTCGCAAAGAGTCAAACACAACATGACTGAATGATTTTCCCATGCTTCCTTGGGTTTTCTGGAGAAAAGAAAAAAGTATATATATGTGTCTGTCTGTGTGTATACATGAAAAGTAAAATAGAATACTATTTTGATGATGATATGTGTTAATCACTCAGTTCTATGTGACTCTGTGCAGCCCCATGGACTGTAGCCTGCCAGGCTCCTCTGTTCATGGAATTCTCCAGGCAAGAATACTGGAATAGGTTGCCATTTCTTGCTCCAGGAAATCTTCTCAACCCAGGGATCAAACCTGGGTTTCCCACACTGCAGGCAGATTCTTAACCTGTGAGCCACCAGGGAAGCATGCAAGTATTCGTGCTAAGTTGCTTTAGTCATGGCTGACTCTTTGCAACCTTATGGACTCTTTGTGACCCTATGGACTGCAGCCTGCCAGGCTCCACTGTCCATGTGATTCTCCAAGCAAGAATACTAGAGTGGGTGGATATGAGCACACACACACACACACACACACACACCTATATATTTATGTATACATATATAGGAGAGAGAGGTCTCTGTAGAGTTCCATATATCATTTTTAAATTTCTTTTAAAAATGTCTTACAAGAGTATCTTGACTTTTTAAATGAAGTTGTTGAAATTGTGATTTCTCACTCTAATATTTGAAGCAATATATTTATAACTATGTTTTCTTTACTTACTAGTGAAACACAAGCATTTTTGTGCTCCTGGGATGATGATTCTAACTGAATCCAAAGCTATTCTTGAAACAATAAATAATAAATAACTTTAATAAAAATGTTTAGAAAAATATAGTTTGCTATGTAGGTTTTTGGTTTCTAACTGATAGGATACTCACAGTTCAATATATATTTATGGAATATTTATTAAACAATTAGTATATACCAGACATTTGGATCAATGTTCTATTGAACCTTTCTATGACTTCTGTTCCATGACTGCTCTTTAATATGTAAGTTCAACAAACACAGATAGGTTGCATATCAACAGAAACTAAACTAGTATCAGAACTAGATTCAATGCCATTTACTACCTTGGTCTGTTTGTAAATTCTCTAAATCACAACATGGGAAAATATATATAAAAATGGAGAGTTATTTATTAACTTAAAAGTTTATGAGATTGAAAAATGCAAAGGGCAAACAATAAATCCCAAGCACATTAAACAACTTTATGTGTGATTCCATTAATATGATGTTCAAAAGCAAGCAAAACTAATTTTTGGTTATATGTCAGAATGGTGATTACCCTTGATATAGGCAGATATTAACTAGGAAGAAGTATGAGGTAGTCATACAATGGGTTGAAAATCTTCATTGTCTTGAAATAACTGGTAGTTTTGTGTGTGTGTGTGTGTATAAAAATTCATCAAGATAAGCTTTGCATTCTTTATATCTTTTCTGCCTCAATATTAAACACAGACAAGATTATATCTATTTTTGCTGAATAATGAGCACAATGTAAAATTTGGGCCTGTATCTTTGCTTTGCATTAAGTATCAATATTTGCATAGAGATAGAGCCTGGTGTAAAATAAAAATACAATTCCTTTATTCAAATACTATTAAGAATTTCCTGATGGCAGAGCAGAACATTAAGCCAAGTGTAGGAATCATCTAAGCTTGAGCCATAATGTATGCCCACGAGGCCAGTCCAGCACAGAGATAACTCAGAAATTATCCTGAAAAGCAAGAAAGGCTTGCTAAGATCTGGCATCTGCATGAGATAAAATGAATGTTAGAGATTACCCATTTTTCCAGGAAAGCATAGTTTTGAGTTAAAAGGGTCTTGTCTTATTGGCTAGATGACCAAGGTGTGGTTCTACTCTATTGAAAACACAATAGGATAAATATTGACTATGGAAAATACACTAAAACTGAGATTACATAGGCTGCCTTAAGAGGGAAAAATTTATGTGAGGCTTCTGAATAGAAAACATGTGTTCTATTAAAATGAAAAGTGTAGTGCTCTCCATGCCAGGAAAGAAACATTGAAATGGTACAGTGGTAATAAGATACAATAGCATGTGTATCATTGTTCAGTCTCTCAGTCATGTCTGACTCTTTGTGACCTCATGGACTGCGGGATGCCAGGCTTCCAGTCTTTCACTGTCTCCCAGAGTTTGCTCACATTCATGTTCATTGAGTTGGTGATGCTATCTGACCATCTTATCCTCTGCCACCCCCTTCGCTTTTGCCTTCAATCTTTCCCAGCATTAGGGACTTTTCCATTGAGTCAGCTCTTCACATCAAGTGGCCCAAGTATTTGAGCTTCAGCTTCCAGCATCAGTCCTTCCAATGAATATTCAGGATTTATTTCCTTTAGGACTGAATGATTTGATCTCCTTGCCGTCCAAGGATCTCTCAAGGGTCTTCTCCAGTACCTCAATTCTAAAGCATCAATTTTTCCACTCTCAGTCTTCTTTATAGTCCAACTCTCACATCCATACATGATTCCTGGAAAAACAATAGCTTTGACTAGCATGTATATTATTAATAACTATTGTTCTCTGAAAAATTTTATTACTGTATTTATATTACTTTAATCATTAAATACAGGCTTCCCTGGTGTCTCAGTGGTAGAGAATCTGCCTGCGAATGCAGAAGTGCAAGTTCAATCCCTGGGTGAGGAATATCACCTGGAGAAGGAAATGTCAACCCGCTCCAGTATTCCTACCTGGAAAATCCCATGGACAGAGGAGCCTGGCAGGCTTTGCTCGATGGGGTTGCAAAGACTTGGACATGACTTAGCAACTAAACAGCAATAACAATCATTAAATATACTGAAATTCTTTGAAAAATTCATGCCTCCAAGATGAGGTATATGACATTAGACAGTGAGATTAAGAGATCGTGAAAATGGAGTACAGGAAGCAGAGAGGCTTGGGAATGCCCAGGTAGCCAGTTACCGACTTTGTTTCCCTATAGGAGTGATGCTTACTCCCCACTGAATGAGAGCCAACCAGCAGGCATGATGATACAGTGCCCTGCCTTTCAGAAACAGGTACCTGGGGTATAGGGGGTTCAGAGAATGGGAGAGTCTGTTGCTGTTGTTCAGTTGCCCAGTCATGTCTGACTCTTTGAGACCCCATGGCCTTCAACACACCAGACCTCCCTGTCCCTCACCATCTCCCAAAGTTTGCCCAAGTTCACATCCATTGCGTCAGTGATGCCATCCAGCCATCTCATCTTCTGATGCTCTCTTCTTCTGCCCTCAATCTTTCCCAGCATCAGGGACTTTTCCAATGAGTCAGCTGTTCACCTCAGATAACCAAAATACTGGTTTCAGCTTCAGTATCAGTCCTTCCAACAGGTATTCAGGGTTGATTTCCCTTAAGATTGACTGATTTGGTCTCCTTGCTGTCCAAGGGACTCTCAGAAGTCTTCTCCAGCACCACAGTCCAAAGGTGTCAATTCTTCAGTGCTCTGCCTTCTTTATGGTCCAGCTCTCACAGCCATACCTGACCACCAGGAAGATCATAGCCTGGACTATATGGACCTTGGTTACTACAGTAACATCTCTGCTTTTCAACACACTGTCCAGGTTTGTCAAAGCTTTTCTGCCAGTAAGCATATGTCTTCTGATTTCATGGCTGCAGTCACCATCCGCAGTGATTTTAGAACCCAAGAGAGGAAACCAGTCACTACTTCCACCTTTTCCCCTTCTATTTGCCATGAAGTAATGGGGCCGAATACCACGATCTTAGGTTTTGTTGTTGTTTTTTTTAATATTTAGTTTTAAGCCAGCTCTTTCACTCTCGTCCTTCACCCTCATCAAGAAGCTCTTTAGTTCCTCTTCACTTTGTGGCAGTAGAGTGGTATCATCTGCATATCTGAGGTGGTTGATGTTTCTCCCACCTATCTTGATTCCAGCTTGTAACTCATCCAGTCTGGCATTTCTCACAATGTGCTCAGCATATAGATTAAAATAATGGGGTGACAGCAGACAGCCCTGTTATACTCCTTTTTCAATCTTGAACCAATCAGTTGTCCCATACAGAGTTCTAACTGTTGCTTCTTGACCCACATACCGGTCTCTCAGGAGACAGGTATTCCCATCTCTTTAAGAACTTTCCACAATTTATTATGATCCACACAGTCAAACACTTTGGTGTAGTTGACAAAACAGAGGTAGATGTTTTTCTGGAATTCCCTAGTTTTCTCTATGATCCAGCGAATATTGGCAATTTGATCTCTGGCTCCTTTTCATTTTCTAAACCCAGCTTGTACATCAGGAAGTTCTTGGTTCAGATAATGCTGAAGCTTAGCATGCAAGATTTTAAGCATTACCTACTGTGTGGATCACAATAAACTGTGGAAAATTCTGAAAGAGATGGGAATACCAGACCATCTAACCTGCCTCTTGAGAAATCTGTATGCAGGTCAGGAAGCAACAGTTAGAACTGGACGTGGAACAACAGACTGGTTCCAAATAGGAAAAGGAGTACGTCAAGGCTGTATATTGTCACCCTGCTTATTTAACTTTTATGCAGAGTACATCATGAGAAACGCTGGACTGGAAGAAACACAAGCTGGAATCAAGATTGCTGGGAGAAATATCAATAACCTCAGATATGCAGATGACACCCCCCTTATGGCAGAAAGTGAAGAGGAGCTAAAAAGCCTCTTGATGAAAGTGAAAGAGGAGAGTGAAAAAGTTGGCTTAAAGCTCAACATTCAGAAAACGAAGATCATGGCATCTGGTCCATTCCAAATAGGAAAAGGAGTATGTCAAGGCTGTATATTGTCACCCTGCTTATTTAACTTTTATGCAGAGTACATCATGAGAAACGCTGGACTGGAAGAAACACAAGCTGGAATCAAGATTGCTGGGAGAAATATCAATAACCTCAGATATGCAGATGACACCCCCCTTATGGCAGAAAGTGAAGAGGAGTTAAAAAGCCTCTTGATGAAAGTGAAAGAGGAGAGTGAAAAAGTTGGCTTAAAGCTCAACATTCAGAAAACGAAGATCATGGCATCTGGTCCTGTCACTTCATGGGAAATAGATGGGGAAACAGTAAAAACAGTGTCAGATTTTATTTTTTAGGGCTCCAAAATCACTGCAGATGGTGACTGCAGCCATGAAATTAAAAGATGCTTACTCCTTGGAAGAAAAGTTATGACCAACCTAGATAGTATATTCAAAAGAAGAGACATTACTTTGCCGACAAAGGTCCGTCTAGTCAAGGCTATGGTTTTTCCTGTGGTCATGTATGGATGTGAGAGTTGGACTGTGAAGAAGGCTGAGCACCAAAGAATTGATGCTTTTGAACTGTGGGTTGGAGAAGACTCTTGAGAGTCCCTTGGACTGCAAGGAGATCCAACCAGTCCGTTCTGAAGGAGATCAGCCATGGGATTTCTTTGGAAGGAATGATGCTAAAGCTGAAGCTCCAGTACTTTGGGCACCTCATGCGAAGAGTTGACTCATTGGAAAAGACCCTGATGCTGGGAGGGATTAGGTGCAGGAGGAGAAGGGGACGACCAAGGAAGAGATGGCTGGATGCCATCACGGACTCAATGGACGTGAGTCTGAGTGAACTCCGGGAGTTGGTGATGGACAGGGAGGCCTGGCGTGCTGTGATTCATGGGGTCACAAAGAGTCGGACACGACTGAGCGACTGAACTGAACTGAAGGGAGATGAGTGCAATTGTCTGATGGGTAGCACATTCTTTAGTACTACCCTTCTTGTGAATTGGGATGAGGATTGACCTTTTCCAGTCCTGTGACCACTGCTTCTGGTCTTTCAGATTTTCTGACATATTAAATGCAGCACTTTGATGGCATCATCCTTCAAGGTTTTGGATAGTTCTACTGGAATTCTGTCATATCCACTAGCTTTGTTAGCAGCAGCAGCAGCAGCAGTGCTTCCTAAGGCCCACTGGACTTCACTCTCCAGAATGTCTGGCTCTGAGTGGCTGACCACACCATTGTAGTAATCCGGTTCATTTGCATCTTTTCTGTACCATTTTTCCATGTATTCTTTCTGTCTCTTTTAGATCTCTTCAGTGTCTGCTAGGTCTCTACCATTTATGTCCTTTATTGTCCCATTCTTTGGGCAAAATGTTCCCTCCATATCTCCAATTTTCCTGAAGAGATCTCTAGTCTTTCCCCTTCCATTGTTTTCTTCTAGTTTTATACACTGTTCACTGAAGAAAACCTTCTTGTCTCACTGTGCTGTTCTTTGGAAATCTCCGTTTAGTTGGATATATCTTTCCCTTTCTCCCTTGCTGTCCTCTTCTCTTCTTTCTTGCTTTGGTTTTGTTCACTGCTTCCTGAACAGTATTACAGATGTCTGTCCATGTTCTTCAGGCACATCATTTTCAAGTTCTAATGCCTTGAATCTATTCATTACCTCCACTGCATATTCATAGAGGATTTGATTTAAATTGTACCTGGCTGGCCTAGTGGTTTTCCCCACTTGCTCTAGTTTAAGCCTGAATTTTGCTATGAGAAGCTGATGATCTGAGCCACAATCAGCTCCAGGTCTTCCTTTCACTGACTGTATATGGCTTCTCCATCTTTGGCTACAAAGAATGTAATCAGTTTGATTTCAGCATTGGCCATTTGGTGATGTTGATGTGTAAAGTCATCTCTTGTGTTGTTGGAAAAGGGTATTTGCTATGACCCATGTGTTCTTTTGGCAGAATTCAGTTAGACTTTGCCCCGCTTCATTTTGTTCTCCAAGGCAAAACTTGCCTGTCACTCCAGATATTTCTTGAGTTCCTACTTTTGCATTCTAATCCCCAATGATGAACAGAACATCTTTTTTTTTGTTGTTGTTAGTTCTAGGAGGTCTTCTAGGTCTTCATAGAACCGATCAACTTCAGTATCTTCTTTGGTATCAGTGGAAGTGGCACAGACCTGGACTACCATGATGTTGAATTGCTTGCCTTGGAAATGAACATTGTGTCATTTTTGAGGTTGCACCCAAGTACTACATTTTGAACTCTCTTGTTGATTATGAGGGCTACTCCATTTCTTCTATGGAACTCTTTCCCACAGTAGTAGATACAATGATCATCTGTGTTAAATTTGCCCAATCCCATCCATTTTAGTTCACTGATTCTTAAGATATCAATGTTTATTTTTACCATCTCCTGCTTGACCACATCCAATTTCCTTTGATTCATAGACCTAACATTCTAGGTTCCTATACAATACTGTTCTTTGTAGCATTGGATTTTACTTTCACCACCAGACACATCCACAACAGGGTGTCATATCTGCTTTGGCCCAATCTCTCCATTCATTCTGGGGCTATTAGTAATTCTCCTCCACTCTTCCCCAGTAGCATATTGAACATCTTTAGGCTTGAGGGACTATCTTTCAGTATCTTATCTCTTTGTCCTTTTATACAGTTCATGAGATTCTCACAGAAAATATACTGGGGTGGTTTGCCATTCCCTCCTTCAGTGGGAGAGAATGAAAGGATACCTGAGCTGAAGAAAGTCACATCATCCTTGAAGAAGCATTGCAGGCTGGCTATTCTCTGTTGGAATCCAAGTGAAGGAAGTTGACTTGTAGATGACAAATGACTATTAGCTTTGAGAAAGAAAGCATAACAAAACTAAACTAATCAAATCTAAACTAAAAACTATTATTAGTTTATTACTTCAGAGTCTTGAATGGTAGCTAATATTCACATGTATATCAATGCCTCTTTTTTTCTGCATAGTTGATCCGCAAGAACTTTTTGAAGATCCAGTAGCACAAAAGCAAGCACCCCGCTAAAATTAAGGTGTGATGACTCTGAGCTGCTTGGATAGAGAAGTGAATGTGAACCTTAAGATTTTTAGTTAAACTTTTCACTGTTCCTTAATGGTTGGCTGTACTGACAGTAAAGTCTTCCATTCAGCAAACATTTGTAGCATGAACTTTCCAAGAAATTAGAAGGCTGCTAACATAAATGAAGCTTTATACATATTAATACTTGAATTTATCCTCACCTGCATTGTACTGGCAATCCTCTCCCTCAGTTATCTCTGGGTGTCCTAAGCCATATTCTCGGGCTTCCCAGATGGCGCTAGTGGTAAAGAATCTGCCTGCCAATGCAGGAGACATAAGAGATGTGGACTCCAGCCCTGAGTCAGAAAGATTCCCTGGAGGAGGGCATGGCAACCCACTTCAATATTCTTGCCTCGAGAATCTCATAGACAGAGGAGCCTGGCAGGTTACAGTCTGTAGGGTTTTAGCGTCAGACATGACTGAAGCGACTGAGCACCTCCTAAGTCATACACTCACCTGCCTTCCTGCCCTGGCCCCTGGCTACATGCCCACAGATCCTGAGGCCACTTTGAAGTCTGTGTCTTATCAGTGACCTTGGGGAAGGAGACATTGTGTTATGAAAATTCCCTGGACAAGTGCCAAATGGGAGAGCCACATACTAAGAAGAATGTAGAAGAGATACGCCCCAGGCAAGGAGAGAAAAATGTCCCCTGTGACATTTACACTGAGATCTAAAGGATATGTGGGAATTAACAAGATGACATCAGAACAAGAGGAGGAAAACCCTTGCATGGAAGGGAGCTTGGTGTGGACAGGGGAATATGTTAAAGAAAACAAAATGGATGCTGTAAGAGCAGAAAACACAACAACCCCCTGAAATATCAGCGTCATTAACACAATAGCTGCTTATTTTTCACTCTCACAGTCCAAAACTGCAACAGGGGGCACTGCTTCACATAGTCATTCAGGAACCATGGCTGACTGAGGTTCCACGATCATCAGTGCTGGAGCTGCTGTGTCCATTTGTGCACTGACAGTCCAGCTGCAGAGGGAAGAGAAAGAGCAAGAGGGATAGTATGGGGAGTTCTTTGGAGCCAGGTCTGGAAAGGGAATATAACCCTCCCACTTGTATCACAGGAAAGTGACCACAAGTTCAGTTCAGTCACTCAGTCATGTCCGACTCTGCGACCCCATGGACTGCAGCACGCCAGGCCTCTCTGCCTGTTACCAACTCCCAGAGTTTACTCAAACTCATGTCCATTGTGTTGGTGATGCCCTCCAACCATCTCATACTTTGTCATCTCCTTCTCCTCCCTCCTTCAATCTTTCCCAGCATCAGGGTCTTTTCAATTGAGTCAGCTCTTCGCATCAGGTGGCCAAAGTATTGGAGCTTCAGCTTCAGCATCAGTCCTTCCAATGAATATTCAGGACTGATTTCCTTTAGGATGGGCTGGTTGGATCTCCTTGCTGTCCAAGGGACTCTCAAGAGTCTTCTCTAACATCACAGTTCAAAAGCATCAGTTCTTCAGTGCTCAGCTTTCTTTATAGTCCAACTCTCACACCCTACATGACTACTGGAAAAACCACAGCCTTGACTAGATGGACCCTTGTTGGCAAAGTAATGTCTCTGTTTTTTAATAGCGATCTATATTGGTCATAACTTTTCTTCCAAGGAGCAAGCGTCTTTTAATTTCATGGCTGCAGTCACCATCTGCAATGATTTTGGAGCCCCCCAAAATAAAGTTTGCCACTGTTTTCCTTGTTTCCCCATCTATTTGCCATGAAGTGATGGGACCAGATGCCATGATCTTAGTTTTCTGAATGTTGAGCTTTAAGTCAAATTTTTCACTCTCCACTTTCACTTTCATCAAGATGATCTTTAGTTCTTCTTCACTTTCTGCCATAAAAGTGGTGTCATCTGCATATCTGAGGTTATTGATATTTCTCCCAGCAAACGTGATTCCAGCTTGTGCTTCATCCAGTCCAGTATTTCTCATGATGTACTCTGTATATAAGTTAAGTAAGCAGGGTGACAATATACAGCCTTGATGTACTTTCCCTATATGGAACCAGTCTGTTTTTCCGTGTCCAATTCTAACTGTTGCTTCTTGACCTGCATACAGATTTCTCAGGAAGCAAGTCAGGTGGTCTGGTGTTCCCATCTCTGGAAGAATTTTCCACAGTTCGTTGTGATCCACACAAAGGCTTTGGCATAGTCAATAAAGCAGAAGTAGATGTTTTTCTGGAACTTTTTCTTTTTCAATGATCCAGCGGATATTGGCAATTTGATCTCTAGTTCCTTTACCTTTTCTAGATCCAGCATGAACATCTGGAAATTCACAGTTCATGTACTGTTGAAGTCTGGCTTGGAGAATTTTGAGCATTACTTTGCTAGCGTGTGAGATGAGTGCAACTGTGCAGCAGTTTGAGCATTCTTTGGCATTGCCTCTCTTTGGGATTGGAATAAAACTGCCCACAAAGGATGGCCAAATCTACAGAGAACTGCAATTTTAAGAAAATAAGGCAGAGTTTAGAAACTTTTTATAGATTATAATTGAGACCATTAGAATCCAAGATGGTTTATCACTTGTGGCTGAGCTGAAGTATCTGCTAATTCCCTTACTCATTTATTCACTCTTTTATTCATTTATTCTTGGGACATTGTCAAATATGTATGCTGTGCCACACCAAATAGTCAATAAACCTTATTTTCACGCAGAAGTTAATAGCATGAACAAGGTTCCAAAAAAGAAATATTGAAATGAAACATGGGAAAACTTTTAATTTCATATTTTAAGTAATCATTTAAGGAGAAACATGTCATTGCTCATTGGTGCTTAAATTCTTATCAATGCAGAATGGATAGAATTAGGGAAAAAGTTTATAGTAGGGAGTTTAGTTTTCTTGAAAGAGGCACTTATCAACTAAAATTTGTAAAAGTATCTTTAGTACCTTTCCATTGCTCCATTCTTTTAATTTTTCTTGTTCTACTAGATGCCCCCTGGTGGCTCAGAGGTTAAAGCATCTGCCTCCAATGCGGGAGACCTGGGTTCAATCCTTGGGTAGGGAAGATCCCCTGGAGAAGGAAATGGCAATCCACTCCAGTATTCTTGCCTGGAGAATCCCATGGATGGAGAAGCCTAGTAGGTTACAGTCCACGGGGTCGCAAAGAGTCGGACACGACTGAGCGACTTCACCTTCACCTTCACCTTCACTAGATGCCCCAGGAATAGCCATTCAAATTACTGTACATAAACCCCTCTTTTATGCTCTGAAAAGCTCAAAAGTTTACTAAAATTGCTAAAGAAGATGTTAAGAACCATGTAATAACTTTGCTTGTCCTTTCTTATCATTTTGAAATAAATATTTAAGCTGCAGTATATGATCAGTATTGAATGTCTACTAGAGAGGGATTTGCAGATTCACAAGTTACCTAACTAGAGGTAAATGTGAGACTTTCCTCCATATTTTCTTGATTATTTGGGGTCAGTTGGCTGATAATACATGTTTCTAAGTATGAGCAGGACCCTTTATAAACACATGTGAAAGTGTTAGTTGCTCAGTAATGGCTGACTCTGCAACCGCATGGACTTCAGCCTGCCAGGCTCCTCTGTCCAAGGAATTCTCCAGGCAAGAATACTGGAGTGGGTAGCCATTTCTCTCTCCATAGGATCTTCCCAACCCGAGATCGAACCTGGATCTCCTGTATTACAGGCATGTTCTTTACCTTCTGAGCCTCCAAGACAGGAGTCAAATCTGGAATCTTCTGATTCATAGTCAGAAGCGCTATTGAGCCATTGAGCCACTGGCCCACACACTGTTCAACACCACATCAATTATCAAATAAACTCATTAGCTTAGTTTCCATCCACATTTGAAGAATATCTCTGTTGTACTTTCTTCTTGGCTTTAACTGTGACACATAGTTTTAAAAAGAGTGTGAATAATTAAAACAACAAGCAATTAACTAGTTGATCCTAAAAAAAATATTCAGGATGGGGAACATTTGTACACCCATGGTGGATTCATGTTGATGTATGGCAAAACCAATACAATACTGTAATTAGCCTCCAATTAAAATAAATAAATTTATAATAAACATTATATATATATAGCTTCCTCAACACCAATAGCATAATTGCAGCATTTTTTGGAGCAATGTTGTAATCATTTATGGATCTTTATTGTTACTCTTTGTTACAACTAGACAAAAAAGAAATCTGCAAATTTTCATTGGTACTTTGAACATTTGGACCTCCTTTACGCTGTACCTGTGTCTCTTTTCTTGTTCCATCTACCTGGACCTGCTTCTCTCTGCAGTCCTCCCATATCAATAAACAGATTACCCATTACTCCCTCATTGTGAAAAATATCCCCATACGACCTCTTCTGCCTTTCAAAGAATCCATTTAGACCCTTGTTCTGGGCTTCCATAGCCTCCCAGTATTCCCCTATCATAGCTAGGACCAGTTAAATTATCTGCATGCCCATTGAAAAATGAAAATGCAGAACCTGTATTTAAAAAAAAAAAACTATTAAGAATTTAAAAATGGCAACTTTGGAGCAGTATATTAGCCGAGGGCCTTACTGAACATGGGACCCTGAACAACTGAACAGATTGCCTGCCCGTGAAGCCAACCTTGTTTGCAGCCCTGTCATTTTTATCACTTCTGTTGTTCATTTGCTCAGTGTGTCTGACTCTGTGATCAATGGACTGCAGCACACCAGGCTTCCCTGTCCTTCATCATCTCCCAGAGCTTGCTCAAACTCATGTCCATTGAGTTGATGATGCCATCCAACCATCTCATCCTCTGTCATCCTCTTCTCCTCCTGCCTTCAATCTTTCCCAGAATCAGGGTCTTTTCCAAGGAGTCAGTTCTTTGCATCAGGTGGCCAATGTATTGGAGTTTCAGGTTCAGCATCAGTCTTTCCAATGAATATTCAGGGTTGATTTCCTTAGAACTTGAGAGAAATGTTTATGGAGAAGCAGAGGTCACATTTGATGTAAAATGTAGGACTGGTGAGTAATAAAACTGGATGTTAAGTGGGAAGATTTCTAAGAAAAGTGTTGAAGGAATGGCTGAGTTCCTCCTGACTGCTTATAGCAAAATGCAGTATGAGAGAAGTAAATTGAAGACAGAATTGTGAAGTGAAAGGAAACAGAACTTAAAGATCTCAGACTGTCCACATTACCAAAAAATGAGAAAGTGTTTTCAGAAGACAAGACCCAAGGTATGGAAGACTGACTTTTCGATAAGGATATTCATGTGGATGTGAACCACAGAACTAATCGGCCACTCCCGCAGGAAACTGCTGGTATGAACTGAAAGGGAGGGTGGTGGGACCTGATAAAGGGAGGCTGGAACATGTGCTGTCAATTCTTCAAGGAAAGAAAAGAAGGACCTTTAAGGTGATCCAGAGATCGTCAGGGTCATAGCCTAGGTTTCAACAGGTCAAGCTGACCGCAACAGTACTGGTGGGGGAAGAGTCACTTAGAACCACCAGGGCATCGTTCCTACCAGGAAGAGAGCAGCAGCATCCTTCCAAGCTGTAAGGGGGGCATTGCCACCCCAGTGAGTTTAGAAGGCAAAGCATCAAGTCAAAGAGGATTATTTTCCAACTGCAACATCTCATGGGATTTTAAACTTTCTTGGGGCCTGTCTTTCCTATTCCTTCTTTCCCATTTCCTTTCTTCCTTCCTATGTCTCCCTTTTGAAATGGATCTCTAGCTGTGCTGTTCCTGTCAGTGTGTTTTGGGAGCATGTGATTTGTTTGATTTCATAGGCTCACGGCTAGGGAAGAATTCTGCCAGAGATCAATTGTACCTGCAGTCTCACCTGTATCTGATTTAGATGATATTGAAGTAAGACTATGGACTTTACACTTAGGGTTGATGCTGGAAAAAGTTAAGATTTGGGGACTATTAGGTTGGAATGAATATTATATGTGATAAACACATGGGTTTTTGGGGAGTAAGGGGTATCCACAACATTTCACCAGAATGCTATGGATAAAATTTTTGTACACCCACCCCATCCTCCACACACAAATTCATATGTTGAAGTGCTAATGTGATGGTAATTGGAGGTAGAATATTTGGGAGGTAATTAGGTCAAAAGGGTGGGGTCCTCATGGTGAAATTAGTGACCGTATAAAGGAGGAAGAGAACTGGCTCTTCTTCTCTCTTCGTAATGTAAATGAGAAGACCATCCTTGTAAATCAGGAAGAGGGCCTTGACCAAGAATCCAGCAATACTGGCATCCTGATTTTGGACTTTCAGCCTCCAGACCTCTAAGGAAGAAATGTTAGTTGTTTATGACCCCCAGGGTATGTTTTGTTACAGCAACTTGAACAGACCAAGAGACAGCTGGAGATTGAAAAAGATGAGAGATGTCATTAATAAAATAGATGTAATTAGGCTTAATGTTAATTTTTCTTTTGTACTATAATTTTAAGTTACATGAATAGAACATGAAAGTATGTAAGGTTCTATACATTTCATTGCTGCTCACAAGTTACTATATCATTTTCTTCAGTGGTAAAGAAGCAGTTTATTATCTTAGAATGTTTCTAAAATCAAGGTATTATTTATGATTTGTACATTCAGTAGCATGTTTTTCTCAGAAAAAGAAAAAAGTTGAAACTAAAGCAATGATGTGATCAAAACTTACATCATCATAGAATTAAAGCAATATAACACTTTGATGAAGCTATTTACTGGTAAGAAAATGCTGACATTATATACTGGTGAATGTTGCTGTTGTTTAGCCACTAAGTTGTGTGTGACTCTTCTCACCCCATGGACTGTAGCCCACCAAGCTCCTCTGTCCATAGGATTTCCCAGGGAAGAACACTGGAGTGGAATGCCATTTCCGTCTCCAGGGGATCTTCCCGACCAAGGAACTGAACCCCCATTTCCTGCATTGCCAGGTGGATCTTTACCACTGAGCCACCTGAAAAGCCCACACTGGGGGAATAACTTCCAGTTAAATTCCCCTCCTGAATTATGATCAATTTTACCTCTGAATATAATTGGATGGCGCTTGTAAATTATAAGTATAGAAAAAAGGATTCAAAATCCATTCATGTCCTTAAGAATAATATAAAAGTGTGTAATGGATGAATGTTAGGAAGAGTTATAATTAAGATCTCTATACAAAAGCATAAAATTAGTTGTGTTTAAGCCATGTCTTTCTAGTAAGAAAAATAATCATAACAGTAACAGAAGTGAGAATTTCTACCATTTATTGTTTTCCTACCGTGTGCCAGGCTGTGTACACTGTGCTTTCAGTTCAGTTCAGTCGCTCAGTCATGTCTGACTCTTTGTGGCCTCATGAATCTCAGCCCGCCAGGCCTCCCTGTCCATCACCAACTCCCGGAGTTCACTCAGACTTGCGTCCATCGAGTCAGTGATGCCATCCAGCCATCTCATCCTCTGTCGTCCCCTAAATAGTTAAGGAGGAGGGTGTAAAGAAACCAATAAATCAGGAATAAAAACATTGCTTCCCTTTAAATATTTTGAGCTTTATTATTTGAGACTAAGTCTGCCACTCTTAAATTGGTTCCATCCATCATTTAAAAACCTTAACTGATCTCTGGGAAAATCTGTCTCCTATCCATGAGGGATTGTTCATCTTCCAAGAGCGATACAGCTGTGTTTCGTTATGGAGTGCACTGGCTGTGGCACTGTGGATCCCTGATCTTCATTTCTTAGTTAACTAGCATCCTGTTATCACACATGCGACCACTGTCTTTCAGCACTAGAGAACATCCCCAGAGTGCTCAGAGATTATATGGCCCCAGTAAAACAAATCAGCCTATGCCAGCCCCCAGTATGTGGTTTCCTGATAGTTTAAAAAGCTCTAGAAGACCTGTGTCCACCTTCCATCATTAAGCTGTATGTAACTGATCATTCATGAATTCTTTCCAGGCTTCCTGTGTAGGAGCATAAGATCTCTTTAAAATATCAAGTGCACCTTATCACACATTTTAACATTCAATAAACATGATTTCTTCTTCCTCTGCTGTCAAATACACAAAGCTCTCTGATGAGAAGGTGACTAAGCATGCCAGATAAGTAAAGTGTTATTTTTCCCCCATGTTTGTGCCTGATATCAAATTCTATCTTTGTTCAGAATATCTCTGTGCTTACTGCAAGCGATTCTCTTTTGAATCATTTTGTTTCTTACTGTAATAAATGACAAAAAAAATTGAACGTATAGAGGGATTGCTTGGAAAAATGATACTAGCAGATTGAATTTCAAGGTAATGCTATTACTTTTGAAAGCCACAATTCTCTGATTTACTAGGATTTGCCTTTCTTTCCCTAAGCAGGGAAGGATTACTGCTGACAAATTGTAACTCCTTTTCAAAATATTTACTTTTTTTCTTTCAAGGTTTCCTCATGAAACCTTTAAAATGCACAAACAAATGCTGTGAGGAAAGAGGCCCAGAGCAGCTGTGCCATCTAAATGTAACCACATATTTAATTTGCATGAGACTTGGTAGGTGGAAGAATATGTAAATAGATTCACAACTCCATCGACCAGTAGGATTTCTTTTCTCTAGTCTTTTTTTTTTTTTTAAGGATACCAAATAAGGTACAAATGGGCCTAGGTTTATTTTTAAAGCCTGTGAAGTTTAGGACTTTGCTTGTAACTATTTGCTAACCTTTCTCTTTGGATTACTGTTCATCTTTCTTGGTTTATCACTGAATTTGGAGCACCTGCTCCCGTGTCTGAAACATAAGAATTGTCTACCCACCCCCAAGTCTGCTAAAAAAGAAACAAAGATAATCGTACTTAATTTACAATGGTAAGATAAGTGTCACAAAGACCACATTCTGGTTGGGCAGAGCCTTCCCATAGACCTGAAGTCATGTTCCCAATGTTGCAAAAGGGCTAAAGAATAATTAGCTACTTGAAGGATAGCTCTTGAGGTCTGTTGTTGACAGGCCCCAAGGTGGTTTAGTAGATGATTCTTAGTAAAATAAACTGCAACAATATAACCAATTTAAAGCACTATGAAAAAGCCCTAGAACTGAAAAGTGTGAAATGATCAAAGTTGTTAACACTGACATGGAAATTTTGAAATATTCTTTGACACTCTTCTCATACTTCTTGAGGATCACGTTTCCTCACATAGATCACATTGGACCTTTTTTTTTTTTTTCCCCTTCTTCCTCAGTATTTAACAATAGGAATGGGTTTGAATTCCACAACTATAGATACTCAGGCACATCAATAGTTTGGTGATGAACATGTTTGAATCATCATTGGTATAGCTGAGAGCATAAAACACAAAAAGAAATGCAAATTTTAGAAAGAAAATTAAGGGGAAAATGAAATCTCTGAATTTTGTGTTTTATTAGACTTCTGGTATTTGAATAAACTTTTTATAAACCTAAATAATTTCTTGGAGAAGGCAATGGCACCCCACTCCAGTACTCTTGCCTGGAAAACCCCATGGACAGAGGAGCCTGGAAGGCTGCAGTCCATGGGGTCGCTGAGGGTCGGACATGACTGAGAGAGTTCACTTTCACTTTTCACTTTCATGCATTGGAGAAGGAAATGGCAACCCACTCCAGTGTTCTTGCCTGGAGAATCCCAGGGACGGAAGAGCCTGGTAGGCTGCCGTCTATGGGGTCGCACAGAGTCGGACACGACTGAAGTGACTTAGCAGCAGCAGAAATAATTTCTAAAAAGCATAACTTCTGTGAACATAACATTTCTCTCTCAAGTGGTTAAAAACAAACAAACAAACAAAAGAGAATAGAAGAGCTGAACTAATTGGCTTTCTGAAGGAACATTTTCACTTAAACGGCAAGTATTTGTGTGCTTTGCTTTCCTATATAACTGCTGCTGCTGCTGCTGCTGCTAAGTCGCTTCAGTCCGCTTCAGTCGCTTCAGTCGTGTCCGACTCTGTGCGACCCCACAGACGGCAGCCTACCAGGCTCCCCCGTCCCTGGGATTCTCCAGGCAAGAACACTGGAGTGGGCTGCCATTTCCTTCTCCAATGCATGAAAGGGAAAAGGGAAAGTGAAGTCGCTCAGTCGTATCCAACTCTTCACGACCCCATGGACTGCAGCCTTCCAGGCTCCTCTGCCCATGGGATTTTCCAGGCAAGAGTAGGGTGCCATTGCCTTTTCTGTTCCTATATAACTATCAGATGACAACTTCTTATTGAAGACAGTGCTGTCCTTAGTGAATTATCATTGGGCTTTTAAAACACAAGTACATTTTGCATACAATACCATGAAAAACATTTTTATGTTACTAATGGACATGGACTGCTACAAGCAACACTATATTCTGTCATCAAAATATTAATTGATAACGGGGTGTCAGTTCAGTTCATTTCAGTTGCTCAGTTGTGTCCGAATATTTGAGACCCCATGAATCACAGCACACCAGGCCTCCCTATCCATCACCAACTCCTGGAGTTCACTCAGACTCACGTCCATCAAGTCAGTGATGCCATCCAGCCATCTCATCCTCTGTCGTCCCCTTCTCCTGCCCCCAATCCCTCCCAGCATCAGAATCTTTTTCAATGAATCAATTCTTTGCATGAGGTGGCCAAAGTACTGGAGTTTCAGCTTTAGCATCATTCCTTCCAAAGAAACCCCATGGCTGATCTCCTTCAGAATGGACTGGTTGGATCTCCTTGCAGTCCAAGGGACTCTCAAGAGTCTTCTCCAACACCACAGTTCAGAAGCATCAGTTCTTTGGCACTCAGCCTTCTTCACAGTCCAACTCTCACATCCATGACCACTGGAAAAACCATCGCCTTGATGAGATGGACATTTGTTGGCAAAGTAATGTCTCTGCTTTTGAATATGCATCTAGGTTGGTCATAACTTTTCTTCCAAGGAGTAAGCGTCTTTTAATTTCATGGCTTCAGTCACAATCTGCAGTGATTTTGGAGCCCCCCAAAATATAGTCTGACACTGTTTCCACTGTTTCCCCCTCTATTTCCCATGAAGTGATAGCACTGGATGCCACAGGGGTGTAGTCTTAAACAAACAGACTTAGCAATATTGTATTTCATTGACATTATGTTGGTGCTACTTTCTGCTGAAGGGTAAAAGGGACCAGGAAGCTGCATGTACATTTTAAAAAGGCATATGGATGGAGTTGTAAAGGGGGCTGGTGGGGAGGGGGTGATAAATTTGAAAGCCTGGTCCTCATCATTACATTAAATAATTGCTTTTACATGTATTAACTATGTAATAGTCATGATATTGACAGCAATTATTTATAAAACACTTGGGTAAAGAAGTGGCCTGCAGTGTGGAGACCAGGATTTGATCCTTGGGTTGGGAAGATCCCATGGAGAAGGGAATGGCAACCCACTCTAGTGTTCTTGCCTGGAGAATCCCATGGACTGAGGAGCCTGACGGACTGCAGTCCATGGGGTCGCAAAGAGTCAGACACGACTGAGAGACTAACACACACACACTGATTGTGTCAAGGACAATCCTGTGTGCTTGGTGCGTGTTTCCTTTACTCTTTATAATAGCTTTATAGCATAAGAATTATTCTCTTCATTTTATTGGATAGGAACTGATTAGGGAACTGAGCAATTTTCCCCACATATGCAGAAGATAGGGTTTTATCCAGATTCAACTCTAGGTCTTTCTAAGTCTGAAGCTGTCTCCTCAATCCCGGGCCCATCCTGCCTCTCCAAATTTTCCTTGAGGGTCTACTGCATGCTCAGTTTCTTTCCAGATCCCAGGGACAAAGTAGTGAAGAGGTATGGCTCCTGGTTTTAGCGATATTCCTCTTTAGTTAGTGAGTTAGATCCCAAATTATATTAGCACTTTACTCATTACCAATGGTTAATGCTATGAAGGAAAAGTCCAGCTGCTATTGTAGGCAGAAAGATGGTGCTAAAAATAAAGAACTCCTAATATACATATGGAGGGATGCTGCTGCTGCTAAGTTGCTTCAGTCGAGTCCGACTCTCTACGACCCCATACATGGCAGCCCACCAGGCTCCGCCGTCCCTGGGATTCTCCAGGCAAGAACACTAGAGTGGGCTGCCATTTCCTTCTCCAATGCATGAAAGTGAAAAGTGAAAGTGAAGTCACTCAGTCATGTCCAAATCTTAGCGACCCCATGGACTGCAGCCCACCAGGCTCCTCTGTCCATGGGATTTTCCAGGCAACAGTACTGGAGTGGGGTGCTATTGCCTTCTCCATATGGAGGGATGAGCATTATGGAGGGATGAGCATTATATATGTTAGAATTTTTTTTAAACTTAATTTCAAAAATCATCAATTCAAAATATTCTTTCAATATTGTATGTTTGACTTGCCAAGGACAGAATTAAATTTCTTAGCATTCTTTGATAGATAATATAGTCACAATTTTTAGAAATATTAACACAAGAACTGTTTAATATGAAATATTATTGTTGTTATCACCTTCAACATATTTCCATACCAATTAAGAAGAGAGAAAATAGCCATCTTGGGACCCAGTCTCTTACTTGAGTCAAATGCTTGTTTGGAATCTCTGGCTTGTGGTCGCTTTCTGCTATGGATTTAGCAGTTTGAGTGAGTAAAAGCAGGATCAGTTAGTCAAAAAGATTTTGCTTGGAAGATTTGCTTTTCCCCTGCTGATTTTTCCTTCTATCCAACGAAAACTGTCCCCTGCTAAAAACTGAGTCTATAAGGCGATTGCAGCAGGAATTTCTTGGAACTGTGTTGTTGCCGCTCAGAATTCATCATGAAGACAAGCACCTGACAGAACTGTTAAATATGCCAGTCCTTTCCTCCGTCCAGAGTGGCAATGTTAACATCTCATGGCTGTGAACCAAGTGCCAAGTGCCACACGATTTGTAATATTTTCTCATATTACCGTCATACCAACCTGATGAACCTTGACTGTTGCCGATATTGTTGGACCAATATGACCGATAAGAACACCGAAACGAAGAAGAATTGGGTGAACTTCCCAAAGGCTAGAAAGTGCACAGTCAGATTTTGCTTCTGGGGCTGTTGGCTAAAGAGCCTATGTCATTTTGCCCTGGCTGTGCTATGCTTAGTTGCTCAGTCATGTCTGACTCTTTGTGACCCCATGGGCTGTAGCCTGCCAGTCTCCTCGGCTTTACCCTAGTCAGGAGGTTATTCCATATTTGCTTTCTTTTGTCTCAGGGCAATTAAAATAGGAGCAGTAGGTCATCAGGACGTATCAAGCATAGAGAGTGCATGATCTGAAAACAGAGCTAAAAACCTGAAGAGGAAGGAAATGCTAGAGAAAGAGTAAGGAAGGTCTCAGTTCAGTTCAGTTCAGTTGCGCAGTCGTGTCCGACTCTTTGCGACCCCATGAATCGCAGCACGCCAGGCCTCCCTGTCCATCACCAACTCCTGGAGTTCACTCAGACTCACGTCCATTGAGTCCATGATGCCATCCAGCCATCTCATCCTCGGTTGTCCCCTTCTCCTCCTGCCCCTAATCCCTCCCAGCATCAGGATCTTTTCCAATGAGTCAACTCTTTGCATAAGGTGGCCAAAGTACTGGAGCTTCAGTTTTAGCATCATTCCTTCCAAAGAAATCCCAGGGTTGATCTCCCTCAGAATGGACTGGTTGGATCTCATTGCAGTCCAAGGGACTCTCAAGAGTCTTCTCCAACACCACAGTTCAAAAGCATCAATTCTTTGGCGCTCAGCCTTCTTCACAGTCCAACTCTCACATCCATACATGACCACAGGAAAAACCGTAGCCTTGACTAGACGGACCTTTGTCGGCAAAGTAATGTCTCTGCTTTTGAATATACTATCTAGGTTGGTCATAACTTTTCTTCCAAGGAGTAAGCATCTTTTAATTTCATGGCTGCAGTCACCATCTGCAGTGATTTTGGAGCCCTAAAAAATAAAATCTGACACTGTTTCTGTTTCCCCACTATTTCCCATGAAGTGATGGGGCCAGATGCCATGATCTTCGTTTTCTGAATGTTGAGCTTTAAGCCAACTTTTTCACTCTCCTCTCTCACTTTCAACAAGAGGCTTTTTAGCTCCTCTTCACTTTCTGCCATAAGGGTGGTGTCATCTGCATATCTGAGGTTATTGATATTTCTCCCAGCAATCTTGATTCCAGCATGTGTTTCTTCCAGTCCAGCGTTTCTCATGATGTACTCTGCATATAAGTTAAGTACCTGTCCTAATGTTAGGGTCATCAGGTTGCTGGTAAAGACTGATCTGCAGGCAATGTGTTCCTGAAAAATGATTCTCCTTTATTCTTTAAGTAATCAATACCCTATAACATTTCTCACTCGGTTTCCTCTGTCCCTAGCAGAGGACAAGCACACATACTTACACAAAAAATGTGTTTCAATAAAATAGATATCTTCCCAATGAGGATGAATGAGTAGGTCTTACTCTTAGAGGTTGTGGCCTTTGCAGCTTGCAACAGTCTCTTGGGTGTTTCTTTGCCCTTAATAAATATCAATGATCTTATTATATACTTACTATCTCTGCCGTTAGATGATCCATTTGAATTCTACTGTCTGCAGTCACACGTGGTTATCTTTCCTGGAATTTCATATTTGCTTAGTTTGGAATGAGAAATTTGTATGTTTGTATAAATAAATATGTAAGATCACTGTTTAAAAATTAAGCAAATATAATACTATGGTTGAGGATCATCAGAAATGGACCATACACCCATGTAAATGATAACTTTGACTTTTATTGGCTCCAGCTGAGCTATCCCTTAGAGATATAACAAAAGAAATGAACTATTTATTGCCATATTGCCCAGAAGAAACTGAAATGAGAAAATACCTATGTTGCCTTAGGTCAAACATATGGTGTCTAGAAAGAAAATTAAAAGCCCATGCTACCATAAAATATGATGCTTGGTGGCTGTTTTTTCCAAAACCTGAGTTGGGCTGTTAAAGAAAACAAAATGGGTTAAGAAAGGCAGAAGGAAAATTACGTTTCATCTAAGTGTCTCAAGTGGTGCTGGTTTGAATATTATCTAAATCTTGCTTTAATAAATGAATGTTTAAGCAAGATTAGTATTTGAGCTAACTTTATTCTATGCTTGATAGGTGGTGCGTGTTCTTCAGGAGAATCAATTTTATATGCGTTATATCTGCCTGCCAATGCAGGAGATGCAGGACCTGTGGGTTCGATCCCTGGGTCGAGAAGGTCTCCTGGAGAAGGGCACGGCACCCCACTCCAGTACTCTTGCCTGGACTATGGGCAGAGGAGCCTGGTGGGCTACAGTCCATGGGGCCACAAAGAGTCGAACACGACTGAGCACAGAGTCACGCATCTCTCCCTTACCTCTACCTGGGGCCCATTACCCACTTCCCCAGAGTGCTGGATGGTAAAGATCTGCCGATATACTGCAATGGTTCCCTGACCACAGTAGGGAGCTTTGCTGGAAATAGTGATATTTGTAGATGTTGTTAGGTCTATTTCAGTGTGAGCTGAGTTAGGTATATTCTTCCTTCATAAAAACCTTTGATTCTTTATAATAATGTGGCAGTCATCTTTAGGATAATGAAAGTTCAGAGCAGAAAATTATTAAAAGGGTAAGGAAATGGCAACCCACTCCAGTACTCTTGCCTGGAAAATCCCATGGATGGAGGAGCCTGGCAGTCCTTGCGGCCACAAAGAGTTGGATGTGACTGGGTGACTTCACTTTTCAAGAAAATAGCAGAGAGAAAGGAAAGAGGAAATAAATATTTTCACAAGGTATTAAGGTTATACTTGATAAAATGGACATGTGAGCAGGAAAGCAAGTAATGGTAGATAGTTATGAATTTGGAAATAAGAGGCTATTTGTGTTTGAAATCAAGGGGAAAAGGCATCTGTTAGGACTCTAGATAAGAAAGAAAATCTATATTTTGAGCCTGCATTCAAAGATCTACTGAGCTCTGAGCAATTAGCAGTGCAGCTAAAGGATCAGAAATAAAGACAGTGAAGAAAAGTGACAAGAGTTTGTATTCAACCTGTAGAAATGATCCTTTCTATGATCCTTCTCATTGCTGTCTGCTGGTGTCACAGACGGCTAGCATGGATCCATTTGCCTTGAGGAAATGAAGGGAAAAAAATAAACTCCTCTCAGAGAGTAAAAATGGGCTGGAAGTATTTTGCCACTAAGGATTAGTTGGGAAGGTCTGCGAGGGTATTCATGATCATGATTACCTAGCTTTTACTCTGAGATTTGACAAGCTGTCACGTTTGTAGAAATTGGTAATGTATGTATTTCTATCCCCCTTTTCACTGATGTTGAGTAAAGTGAGGCAGGCAAAAGCATGAAGCCATGAATCAGGGAAAAGCCAGGTAAATGTCCGAGGGAAGATGTAAAGACTTTTTGGGAGCCCAGAGAAATCTGTGTGACTTATGGAGGAAAACAGAAGCTTTCTTACAATGGGAGTCTGAGTCACAGGAAGATGAACTTTTTCTCTGAAATCTGAGTACAATTTGAATTTTAGAGAAAACCAAACCATTGTTTTAAAAGTCCAAACTAAGGATAATGTGTACTCTGAGCTACACAAAATTTATGTTTCTAGACACTATACTAAAGAAAAACAATTTTTGCAACTCTTGGCAATTTTGTGTATAATAAAGTTGCATTTTCCTATTTGGATGTGCTTACCTAGTACCACCTGGTGGCAGCTAAAAATATTTCAGGAAAGGAGAAAACTAATTCCTAGTTTCTCAAATTTCAGTTGCAGTCTCAGGAGGGAGATGCTAAGTCCTAGAAATATTACTTGTATGGGGTAATGTGTGCTCAGTGGTTTGAACTCACTGGAGAGTTAGCACTGAAGTGTCTTGTCATGTTGCCAGTGCCAAGAGTCTCCCCAGTGTTTATAATGAAGTGTTTTCTGATGAATTTTCTTTAGCTATAATACATAGATGTTTACTTTCTCACTCCCTTTCTCCTTGATTTCAGGCACTGATGCATCAGACAATAGACTGGCAGTAGGAATGCCGAGTGAATGAGCATAGCAGAAACCACCCAAAGCAGAACATGCAAAGGTGTCAAACTTATCACCTTGGCCTCATTAATACCAGGTTACACTTAACTCTGCTGACAACACTTTCCAGTCTCTCCCCCATCGTTACGTAACAATGACTTTCTTTTTCTCATTACCGGCTTAAATTGGTTTTTAGATCTAGTTCCCTGAAAATTTCTTATCTTCCTCAAGGCACCCTCCTATAAAACATTGATTCAACTATTATTGAGTGAGTATACACTATTGCCAAATGCTATTCTAGATTTTATGGATTTAACACCGAGCTAAAGGGCTAAATTTCAACTCTTTTTTTGTTCTAATGGAAGGAGACAATTACTTTCACTGATATTACTACTTCTACTATTAGTACTACTATTGCTGCTACTACTAATATTAATTTATTTAGCACTGTTTTATGCCAGGCTCTGTTCCCAGTGATTTATTTTGATTGATTCACTTAATTCTCACAACAGCCCTATGAGGGAGTACTATTTTTAGCCCAACTTATTAATGAAGGAATTGAAGCACAGGGAAATTAAGTAACTTGCCCGTGATCATCCAAACAGTAAGTGACAGAGATGAGATTCAAACCCAAGCCTACTCCAGAGTCTGCTCTTTACCACTGCTTTCCACCACCTCTCAAAAAACAAGAAAACAAACAATAAACAAGCCTACTATAGATTTATAGTAATTTACAACAAAAAATAATTGCTCTCCAATTTACTATTATTGTAAAATAGTTTACAGTCGCAAATGAGCCATGCTGCTGTTCTCAGGAATTTGGTCATGTCCAACACTTTGCTACCCCGGGGACTGTAGCCTGCCAGGCTCCCCTGTCCATGGAATTTTCCAGGCAAGAATACTAGAGTGGGTTGCCATTTCCTCCTCCACGGGATCTTCCCTATCCAGGGAATTGAACCCACAACTCCTGGATCTCCTCCATTGACAGGTATGTTCTTTACCACTGTGCCAACTGGGAAGCCCAAAAAGTGGAACTAAGGATGGTTTCAATACATTGTCTCTGGGTTATGGGTCATGCATGCTTCTGCAGTACCACTCTACTCTACAAAATGAGCCCTAAGGAAAGTCAAATATAACAGTATGGATAGGGAGTAGTGGTCTGGGAAAAGAAAAGGGAGATGATAGAGGGGCTTCTATAGATTGGGTGGTCAGAGAGGTCTCTGAGGAGCTGAGAAGAATATGAAAGAATCCATTCTGCGAAGATCGGCAGGGAAGGGCCTAACAGGTAGAAGGAATGGCAAGTGCAAAGGCAAGAGGGATGCTTGAGAAGGTTCAGGGAGAAGAAAGATAGCTCTTGCAGTCGGAGTGTAGAGAAAGGGATGTGGAGGGGAAGAAGCTGCAGAAGTAGCAGGCCCCTGATCCTGCAGAGTCTTAAGTCTGAAGGCAAAAAGTAAGAAAATGTGTCATCTGGTACTGCCACGACTCTGCCAGGCCCTCTGAAATTCTAGTAACGACAAGAAGTCACTGGGTGGCTTTGAGCAAAGAAATGATACAAACCCTTCCATTATCCAGATCATTTCTGCTAAAAATGTTTTCTCTATTCATAGCTTCAACCTGGAAATCTCACCAGGTACGCAGGTGACCTATGTCTAATACTCCAACTGTCCTTGGCTTATTTTCTTGTTGAAAGACCAACAGCTTTTTCTCTCTTGAGTATTATTATCCAGACATTCTTCTTTTTAATTGGTCTAAATGTCCACTTACAGTATTCAATATCAGTGAAGGCATAGCCATAATTGTATCTCCTCTGACTAAGAACTACAGTAGATGCATTCTAGCAGTGCTGAAAGCAAATGAAATCATGTTTTATTGCTAGAAACTGGAGACTGTTTGGCATTTAGTACAGCAAATGTTTGACCCAAGGGCACTAGTGTGCCACTGTTAGTCATGAATCTCTTCTATGTTTGTTTTATTAAGTTTCAGGACTTTCCTATCTAATGAATAATGTTCCCACAATGAATGTTAAAGGCCCAAAGAAAAGAATTATGTTGTCTGTAGTAATGTATATAATGAATGCAGGAGAACAGAAGCAAACCATGTAGTTTTCAGAAGGAAGCAAGGCACAAGCTTCTTCAAATGCATGGAGTCTGAACTTCCTCAGCATTCTGCCTGTACCTATATCTTAGGCTTACCTATGAGACTGAAAACTCCACAAATAGAGTAGCTTTACAGCTTTTTATTCTACCACATCAAGCTTGATGACTTGTAATTTACAAGATATATATGATTGGTTTGGATGTATGGGTGGGTGAATAGATAAATGAGAATTCAAAGATCTTGAGAGTCAGATTGCAGTCTAAGGAATGCTCCCTGTACAAAGAAGGGAAACTTGGTAATGATCAAACTGGATGAGATAACATAACCTGAAAAATTACCAATTATCAGTTTCAGAGAAGTATCAACTTTAATATCTAGAGAAAAGCTGATTTTTACCACTACTGTTTCCAAGAGTGGAGCCAGGCAAGTCAAGGACATTTAATCAAATGATATTGACAAAACTTGAAATCTATCCTGATTCTCTTTTAGACTGGCTAACTCTTTCTGTCTCAGATAAGATTTCTTTAGGGCATGTTTTTCAACAATATATTCCTAAGCTCCAAGGCATTTTGCATGCCTATCCAAGTGCCTCTATGGTACAGGAATATACTGTAATTTCTATGTAAATGTTACATCACATTATTTCAAGTTACAACCTCAGTGGTTGAAACCTAGTGTATGCTAAAATTAGCAAAGAGGTTACTTCTTAGTGGAAAAAGTCAGTTTAGTTGTAATTCAAACATAAAATAGATCCATTTCTTCCAGCATAAACCTTTAAATGTATCCCTGTAATCAGGAGATTAAATTGTTGCTGTAATCACTTTGTGGACAGCATTGTATTTACTACATAAGATACTATAAATAGATAGATGGATAAATAGATAAGTAGATAGACATTTGCATTTTTAATTGACAGAGGATATCTGTGAAGACATAATATAGTCATTCTTTTTTGTATTTGCCTAGAAGTAGTCATTGTGTTGGAGAAGGCAATGGCACCCGACCCAGTACTCTTGCCTGGAAAGTCCCATCGATGGAGGAGCCTGGTAGGCTGCAGTCCATGGGGTCGCTAAGAGTCTGCATGACTGAGCGACTTCAATTTTACTTTTCACTTTCATGCATTGGAGAAGGAAATGGCACCCACTCCAGTGTTCTTGCCTGGAGAATCCCAGGGACGGGGGAGCCTGGTGGGCTGCCGTCTATGGGGTTGCACAGAGTCGAACACGACTGAAGTGACTTAGCAGCAGCAGCAGCAGTCATTGTGTGGGGCTTCCCAGGTGATGTTAGTGGTAAAGAACCTGCCTGCTGATGCAGAAGACATAAGAAATGTGGGTTTGATCCCTGGGTCAGGAAGATCCCCTGGAGGAGGGCATGACAACCCGCTCCAGTATTCTTGCCTGGGGAATCCCGTGGACAGAGAAGCCTGTGGGCTATGATCTGTTGAGCTGCAAAGGGTCAGACACGAACGAAACAACTTAGCATGCATGTACACATTCAGAGTGAGAGCGATATGAGAGAACACTTGAAGGAGAGAAACCACTGCAACTTGCAACATTAGAAAAAATTATATTTTAATATTTCTAAAGTAGACCTCTAAAGCTGTCTTACTATTTGCTATTATTGTGTATCAATCAGATTTGCTTATTTTTAAGCAACACAAATTTGAAAATATGGTGTTGGAATTCTAGTCATAAATTCTGGAACTGGAAGTCTTATTCACATAATTAATCTGGAATTACTTTAAGAGCATTTTAAGTATTTGTTTATGGATTCTGGAAGGATACAGAAGACAGATTTATAAGACCTTAGGCAATTGTGTTTTCAGGAACTTATTTAAAATGGTGTCATCATAAACATTTTAGTGTATCTGTGTTCTTTGTGGACTTCCTGCTTGAGTAATTAGGTATAATAGAAAGAGGACTTGGTGTCCTAGCAGCCTGTTACAAGTCCTTGATGGAAAAAAACTATTTATTGTCTGAATTGTATCCTCAGCCACCAACATCATTATCACTTCAGTGACCTGCCCGTACTGCGCACAGTGTGTGACTCAAGTGGGGGCTTCATGAATTGGTATTGTCATCAATATTAAATGAGCTGAAAGAAGTGAAGGTAGATGCTGTAGATTCTAAGGAGTGTGTGTGTGTGAGTGCTAAGCCACTTCAGTCATGGCCTGCTCTTTGCAATCCTATGGACTGTAGCCCACCAGGCTCCTCTGTCCAGCGGATTCTCCAGACAAGAATACTGGAGTGGATTGCCACGCCCTCCTCCAGGGGATCTTCCAGACCCAGGGATTGTTTCTTAAGTCTCCTGCACTGGCAGGCAAGCTCTTTAGCACTAGCGCCACCTGGGAAGCCCTTACTTCAAGGAGGTGGATAGCTAAACGGAAAAAAAAATAAAATAAAATGAGATGTCATTTAGAAGAGGACATGATCCAGAAAAAAAGCATTTATAAGTACCATTGTTTTCTCATCTATTATAAAAGCAGCATGAATTTGTTATAGAAAATCCAGAGAAACTCGCAGAAAATTAAAGCACCCCTGATCTCTAAAGAATTATCATTTCTATGATAATTCTAATCTTTTCTTGTTGTGTATACCCACATGCCCACACACACACATACTAATTTATATGATTCTTAAAACAAATTTGAGATATTTACTCATGATTCAACATTTTCCCATGTCATTTGTTATCTATCTAAAACATTACATTATTCCCTCCCCCATTCTATCTGTTTATCTCCTAATTTATTTAACCAACCTGTATTCTTGGCCATTTAGGCATTTTTCAGTGTTTGCTACTATATTTCCACAATGGCTATCCTTGAGCAAAAAAATATTTGGACACATCTCTATTATTTCCTTAGGGTAGATTTAATGTAAGTATGATTTGTGCATTGAATAAAACTAAAACTACTTTCAGGGTTGAAGGAAATAAACTAGGGTGAACAGAAACTTAGAAATTTCACTAGAAGAACAGAGTAAATAATGCAGCAAGGTCTGGTGGAAGATCAAATGACATGGGTAAACCTTGATGTGAGAAATGGGTTTTAAAAGGATCCATGATCTACTTCCTCTAAGGTAGAAAAGAAGACGGGGAAATGGTGGAAAATATAGATGTTTGATGTTGGAAGAAGGAAAGTAGAGAAAGTCCTCTTCTACTACTCTTTTCATAATCCTTCTTTTCAGTGACACAGGAAATATGCTCATATGAGAATGAGAAGTTGGAAATGCAAAGACTTAAAGAAAATTTTACAATAATCCATGTTTGAAAGGGAAAGTAAGCAATGCAGTAAAAATACTGACACTTTCTGAATACCAATCACGGGCCAGGAATGGGGCTTGGACATTAATTGTATTGTTATTTAATTGCCTCACCAACTCCCCCAAATGGGACTATAGATGAAGAAATTAAGCTCATAGAACTTAACTATAAAAGACAAATGGTTACTATATCTGAAAATAAACTTAGATCTATGAATCCACTGCCCTCATACAAATGCAATAATGGAGCTGACACCAGATGACACTAGGCGACATGCGGAGGTGACATCATCAAGTTTGAAAAACACTGCTCTGGACAAGAGGTAAAACTGCAACAATAAATCTTCATTCTGTCATATTTATTTTTCAACCAGAGAAAATGATGAAAAACTTACATTGACTTTGAAACATATTTTCTAACTTATAATTGCATATATAACCAAAAGTAAGTCTTGAAACTGGCTTATGCCCTTTGGAGCCCCCAGACTAACAACTTTCATTAAGAGGTAAGACCTTATTTCTAAGGAAGATAATTAAAATATGTTGTAATGAAGATAGAGATGATAGTATCTTATGCTAAGTAAGTCCACAGGGATTTGTAGCTGAACTAGATTGAAGCTTTAATAGTGAAAAGATGTTTTTGATAAACCTCCCTGTATTGCTAATAGACAGGACTTGTTCAAGCTAAGGCTAACAGTTGAATGCTGAATTTAATTTGAAAAATTGTGATAACTTATGAAATATGGCAGAATTATTGGAAACTTTGTTTAAAGTTTGCTTTTTAGATGTGCTGTAATGCTAACACAGAAGTAGTTTTAGTAATGTTTTTAGCCATGTTTTCAACCCTAATATGTTCAAGGTGCCTGTAAGGTGGAGGGTCAGAGAGAAGAGATATAAAGTTGAGTGATAGCTCCCCTGACCTTGGGAATCCCATAATCACAAGTTACCCATAATATATGATGTGATAAGAGACCATGCACACACTTTATGCTTGAAGCGTTCTTAGTGAACTAGAACTCCAAGGAACCCAATCAGCAGTTCTACATTTTAAAATTTAGAATTCTAAGGTGCTGCGATTCATGGGGTCACAAAGAGTCGGACACGACTGAGCGACTGAACTGAACTGAACTGAAGGATGCTGAAGAATGGCAAATACCTTCTACTAGATTGTATACTTTTAAAAAATTTTATTGGAGTATAGTTGCTTTATAATATTATGTCAGTTTCTGCTGTACCGCAAAGTGAATCAGCTATTCGTACACATATATCCTCTTTTGTGGATTTCCTTCCCATTTAGGTCACCAGAGACATTGAGTAGACTTCCCTGCACTACATGGTAGATTCTATTGTTATCTATTTTATGCATAGTAGTTATCTATTTTATGCATAAACGTTAATCCAAGTCTCCCAATTCGTCTTTTCCTCTCCTTCTCCCATCCCAGTATCCATACGTCCATTCTCTAGGTCTGTGTCTCTATTTCTGCTTCACAAATAAGTTCACCTGTGTCATTTTTCTAGATTCCACACAAAAGCAATATTATACAATATTTGTTTTTGCTTTACTTTACCCTGTATGACAGTCTCGAGGTCCATTCAAGTCTCTACAAATGGCACAATTCCATTCCTTTTTTATGACTAATATTCTGTTGTATATATGTACGTCTTCTTTATCCATTCTCCTGTTGATGGGCATTTAGGTTGCTTCCATGCCCTATCTATTGTAAGTAGTGCTGCAATGAACATTGAGAGTGCATGTATTTTTTTTGAATTACAGTTTTCTCTAGGTATAATCCCAGGAGATCAAGGGTTAATTTATTTTCACTCTGCACGAAGTGCATATGGTAGGCACTCAATAACTTGAATAAAAAGGTTAATTGCACCAGTCGTTCTGGTCCAGGGATCTGGAATTATCACCATGAAATCATTTTCTTTTATAGACTTGAAAATTATATCCAAAGTGAAGTCTATTAAAACATAGCTATGTATTGTCTTAGAGTATCTGCTCACTGGATAACTGTTTATCAGCCATACTATTAGATTAAGATATAAGATAGCAAAGTTTTGAAAACAGACCCTGAGAGAAGGAGAGAAATGCTAAATTTAATATCTTAGAAGGGGGTTTGAAGTTTAGAGAGAAACTCAAAATACTAGAACTGAAAGCTCTTAAAAATGTCAGAAGGCAGTAATTTCACTTGTTTTTAGTTGCAGCAGTACCCATCTCTTTCTAATAAGGTCAGAACAGAACTCCACTTTTTTATTTGTTAAATATAGATGACCTTGAAACCTCCTTGTAGGCTGCTCATGGACCCCCTTTCTCTTGTGCTTGGAGGCTTATGAGACATCTGCCAGGTTCAGCTGTGCAGCCAGGAATGTAGTCCAATTTTCTCAGTTTTTAGAAAAGCAAAATTCAAAGCCATCTGAGTTAGATTATGTTTGCAACATAGTGCTCTTCTTAGGATAAGACTTCAGGCTACCATCTTAAACTTGAATCCTCTCTCAAGTCCATATGAAAGGAGCACAAATGATTTGATGTAAATCCCGGCTTTGCCTTGTCTAGTTGGGTGACTCTGGGCCAGTGTAAAAGAGAAATTTCACCAGACAAATTAAACAGTCAAGGTAAGTTTTATCCAAGAGTATTGCAACAAGGGTCAAGACTACTGCAACAGGGGAGAGAGATTAAACTCAACTCCTCTGAGATAAAAGGCGGAAGGATTTTTAAAAGGTGGAGTGAGCTAATGGAAAAGTACTAGAGGATATTAGAGGGAGTAGTTGGTCAGTGTTATTAGGCCATCTGTGTTTGGTAATTGTTGCTGATGGAAGTCAGGCTCCTCCTCTCCCACAGAGATTGGAATAGAAGCCTTCTCTTTGTTGCTGATTACATTTCAGAGAAAATATAAGCAAGTCCTTGAGAAAGACATTTCTGGGTTGTAGAAGATTTACATCTCAAAGAGTGAAAGAGAAAATTTACAATCTTAAGTTTTGTATAGTACCAGTACTCTAAGAAAGGGAGGTCAGGAGCCTGTTGTCAGGAAGACATTTGTCTAAAGTTTAGTATAACTGAGGGGATGTTCATTGCAAAGAGAAGGTAACAAAGCTATCTCTTAAGAAAGTTTTTGAAAATTACATGGGTTAATATTACTAATGCATTTTACATATAGAATTTAATACCACACAAATAAATACCAGGGAGCAAATGAGAGTTTATTAGAGGAGACCAGCTTTGGTTAAAAGACTAAATGAAAAAGGGTGAAATGGATCATTTCTCATGTATAACAAATCCCTAATAAATGTCAACTACCTACATTTTTCTAATCTCCTACAAATTTATCATTATTTTAATTTTGCAGAGAAACAAATTAAGTCTCAGAGACTCTAAATCTTTTGTTCAAGGTCACATAGCAGCAGCAGCAGAGCTGTGATCCGACCACAGTACTGTCTAAACTTCAAGCTTTTGTTTTCTTCTAAAGGATCAAACTTCTCAGGAACTTCATCATGCCTAGGCCAGAGAAGACACACCTATTATATAGTCACCCCATTGAGAAAACAGAATGGTCAATCTTTCCATTATTTTGTTCCCAAGTTTGTTGACTGTGTGTGGGTGTTAAAATGAGAGGCAAAAAATTGAGTGAACCCATTGACCAGACAATAGAGCTATTCAGCTAACTGCCAACTAAGAGCTCTAAGGGTACAATCTGACATTGTCTGGGACAGGCCATGTGGGCACTCAAGGACATCAGTGCCCCGTTAAGTAGATGTCAGGTGACCTTTTCTTTCCCTGCCTTCTTTACTTGGCATTAGCTGGAAAGAAGTGGAGAGTGCAGACACAAGGACATTTCTTTGTCATAAGCAAGAACCTTTTACCTTCTGATGCACGTTGAGAAAGAAGTATTCTCTGAGGAGCCACAAACAAAATAGAAGTTTTTCTTTCTTTTTTTTTTTTTTTTGCTAAGATCACAGCATATTACTTTCTCTTCTCTCCCACTCTGCCTATCAATTCAAGGAAAGTTTATTCAACAATTCTGCTGGAGATGTGACTTAGCAAGTGAATTCAGCCAGCTGAGGTCAGCAGCTGTCTGAGGACAGTACTGAACGTACTGTCACAGGGTTGGGTTTTAAGTTACTTTTAGTGAGAACTTATGACCATGGATAGAACAATTTCCACCAACCCCACCTCTAGCCTCAGTTTCCTCCTTCACTGAAGAATGTAAACTAAATCATTCCTAAAACTGGTTTCTTACTATCTTGTAGTTAGGATTCTAGAAAACTGTCCAAATGATGTTTCTTTCCAGGAGTCTTTTGGGATCACCCTATCTGGAAGACCTGGGTTCGATCCCTGGGTCAGGAAGATCCTCTGGAGAAGGGAATGGCAACCCACTCCAGTATTCTTGCCTGGAGAATTCCCATGGAAAGAGGAGCCTGGTGAGCTACAGTCTATGGGGTTGCAAAGAGTCGGACATGACTGAGCAACTAATACTTGTTAGCTGGAAGAGAGACTTCCTTCTCTGAAGCCCCACCCTGCTGACTGTTTGACCTCTCAGACACACAGTTAGTTCTTTGTTTGTGTGGGAGACAGCCTGGTGCAGTGGAACAACAGTCAGAGACAGGCAGATCTACACTTGTATGTTCAGTATACTGTTTGCTATGTGTGTGATGTGGAATAAATGGTCTAACCTCCACCACAGTCTCCTCCTCATCTGTAAAGTGGAGGTGTAGTGGATGTTTTCCATGTTTTTTTTCTCCTTGCCTATCACTTTAAAAAATACTGTTACAGTATACATACCCACATTATGAGTATCTCTCTCCAAATTTAAACCACAAACTCACTTTTCAGCTTCCCTTGCAGCTAGAGCTCAGACATCCAACCTAATCCTCTGGCCATCAACCATGCACCATCAAAGGCTTTGATTTGAATGTGAGGAGACAGAGGCTGCCGAGAGTGCCTTTATGTTAAGGGTGGTAGTAGAGTCACTTAAGTTCCAAGGAGAGAAGCATTGGGTTTTTAGATGCCCAGTGTTAGCTGAGCAGGCTGTCCTGCTGCTCCCATCAACAGTCCTGGAGGTGTGGATGGGCACTGAGTCTGACCAACAATCACTCTAGAATGATGTTTCTACTTTCAGAAATTCTCAGAGCTAATGACTATCTTTTAATGAATTCCACTTTTGCCCTAACTCAGTATGACAGGGTCTATGTTTTATACTAAAAACACTGTGTGTTATATGTTAGCACACCTTTGGTGTAAAGTCAGTTTGAAGAGTAAACAAGGTCAGCATTGCACTGAACCTAATGCCTGCATCAAAGTGGTGTCTTTACGAATGCTGTGTGCTGTGTGTTGTGCTTAGTTGCTCAGTCATGTCCGACTTTCTGCCACCCCAGGGACTGCAGTCTGCCGGGCTCCTCTGTTCATGAAATTCTCCAGGCAAGAATACTGGAGTGGGTTGCCATGGTCTCCTCCTGGGGATCTTCCCAACCCAGGGATCAAACCCAGGTCTCCCACATTGCAGGTGGATTCTTTACTTACTGAGCCACCAGGGAAACCCGTGTGAATGGTATTGTACTTTATTATCTTTGAATATTCAATCTCCTCAAAGAAATGGAGAGCTTCTTAAAAACCAATATGTACGCTATACTAACGTACCATGTTGAGTGCTTGCTGCTGCTGCTGCTAAGTCACTTTAGTCGTGTCCGACTCAGTGCGACCCCAGAGACGGCAGCCTACCAGGCTCCCCCGTCCCTGGGATTCTCCAGGCAAGAACACTGGAGTGGGTTGCCATTTCCTTCTCCAGTGCATGAAAGTGAAAGTGAAAGTGAAGTTGCTCAGTCATGTCCGACTCTTTGCAACCCCACAGACTGTAACCTACCAGGCTTCTCCGTCCATGGGATTCAGGGGGCTTCGAAGAAACATTATAATAATCTTTCCTTAAGGACCTAACATGTCAGTAGGAGAGATAGTAGAACATGTGCTCCTGTGTTAGATTATCTGTATTCCAATCCCATCTTTTGCAGCTCTTAGATCTCCCACTAATTTTGCAATACAAGGCAATTCTATACCTGTGTTGTTTTTCTCTGTAAAATGAGTGTCAGTTCCATCCTTATAATGGTTAATGTGACTATTAAATGAACTAAGTAAAACATTCTCAATAGAGCCTGATACATGGTAAGTGCTCACGAGATATTCACTCTTAGGAAAGTTACATAGTAATTCTAAGTGAAGTTATATTGACTATATGATCAAAGTTTGCAGAGCACATGTTCCCCATTGCCCAAAGAACTGAGACAAGACCTTGTAGGAATTCAGCTAATTCCTGGGGTCTCAGAAACTTGTGAGAGCTACCGCTGAGCATGTACAGAAAGTCAAGCACTTTAAGCCCTTTGCACGTGCATTAGTGCATTTTTTCTTCCCAGGAATCATGGAGCTCACGCTGGCTGTTCCTACTCTACAAATAAACCATTGCTGGTAACCTGGCCAAAGGTGCCAAGCTAGAAAGATGAAGGGTCAGGACTCAAATTCTGGCTTTCTGACCTTAAATCTATGTTCTTAATCACTACACTGAAATTTTATGAGGGTCCTAGATTCTCCTTATAAGTGATTCTGAGTGAATTTTGATCTTCTCAACCCTTCTAAAAATGCATTTAGCTTTATATAGTATATGGACACATGTTCATACTAATTATTTTAGAAAGTTTAATGGTTTGGAAACTGCCCACTAAGAGGATTCCTGCTTGGCTATAGTTAGTTATTCAAGAGCACTTCAGCTTTACGGCTCTCTAAGTGTCTTTAACAAAGAGAAAGAATCCTTTGTCAGCACAGAGTACTGTGCTGTTTTGCAAAATTTGCTTTTATTGAGTCTACATAGGTCACCATTTGTCTAGGAGCTTGTTAAGAAGTTGTTTTAGGAAAACATTGACTATTTCCTCAGATAGGACCCCTTTACCCCAGTGTTTAGCAAAACTCATTTTGTGGTACATGCAGTTGGATTTGGCCAGTTAGCTACCTTAAAGCATAATTAGAAGTTGGCAAAAAGAATCAATAAAAGATATGGAAGCATTTATGTAGATTTATGTATAACTTAAATCTAAACTACTTGTTACCTTTGTTGTTAAGGGCAATTGAACTGAAAAATATTACTATCTCTCAGAATTGCAAGTGAAAGGTAATGAAAGCAGAATAGTTGGCATATTAAATCAAAACTTGTTACTACTTCAACCCATTTTTCCACTTACATATAAAATCTGTTCTCAATTAAATATAGCAGTTGGAGATACAGAAAATATCTGACAAAGGGAGTTGAAGAATTAGAATGACAAATCAAATTTTCCTATGCATAAAAGGGGAAATTTACCTTTTAAGTATAGAAAACATATTTCAGTTTATATATAAGCTATAGATGTATTATCATAAACATTAGAAATATATTTTAAATTATATTTTTGTATTTTATTTTACATGTGTGAAATAAGATCTTGGCAATTAAGTTTAAAACACACATAGCTACAATACAGACCAACTGATCATAATGAAGTTAATTTCAGATTTCATTAGATGTCTAAACTGCACTTATTATAATATTGTTTCATAATAATAACAGTGTAGCCTGTTTAGTCTTTGACACTGATGCTCTTCCTTTCCCCTGCTCCGACTCTGCCTTGAGTCCCAGGGTTTAATGTTTAAAAATTAAAATATAGAAAATTTACATTTGGGTAAAATGCTCTTATGCACCTTGACAATCCCAAATATGACATTTTCATGCTTATCTAAACTTTCCAGAGAGGCATAGGGGCTTACACTAGTGACTGACCACACATGCAATATATCTTTGAAGACATCGCAAGCAAATTATGTATTTTATTCCATAGTATACTCATGGTTATATTTATTACAAACAAAACAAAATGAAACAAAAATTTTCCCTTTATCCTGCCAGAAGTAGCTGATAAATTGCTGCTAAAGAAAAACTTACCATTTTAACCTCTGATTATAGATGTCTCCACACAGAACTCCATGAATGGGCAATCAGAGCAGTTTGTAAAAATAAATCTCAGTGGTAAAGCCCTCCTAAATATAATTTACTGTTTCTCTGAAGGTGTTTAAGTCTCAATATTCCTTCTTTTCCTACAAACATTCTATTTGAACTCCTAGTCACTTAGACTCTAAATAAAGACAAGTTCTATTTTTCTCTCTATAGAAATAGGGTAGGTTTGTTCTTCTCTGGTATGTGGGGGAATATTTGCTGGCATTATGGAATACCTACCTGTCTAATTCCTTAAGACAACAAGTATTCTTCTAGAAAATAACTCTTAAATTAAGAAAGCATAGAGATATACAAGAAACTTTGAATCCAAAAATCAGGGCCAGAGGCTGGGAGAGTGTTTGAGTATCACATGGGAGCAGCCATTCTGGTCTTTCAGTTTAGAACAAAGCTCCTATATCAGAAGCCAATGAAGAGAACACTGCAGGAAAAAAGCAAGACATAATACCATGAAAAATAAACAGAACCAAACAAAAACCTTTCAAGTCTGTGACCAAATTTGGTAGCACTGTACAAAGTCGCTTTAGTTATGTCCAACTCTTGCAACATCATGGACGAGAGCCTACCAGGCTCCTCTGTCCATGGGATTCTCAGTCAAGAATACTGGAGAGGGTTACCATTTACTTCTTCAGGGGATCTTCCAAACCCAGGGATCAAAGACGTGTCTCTTAAGTCTCCTGCAGGTGGATTCTTTACCACTAGTGCCACCCTGGAAGCCCTTGATAGTATTAAGCTAGCATATACGGAATGGAAATTTTTTTCTAATGTCTATTTTGCCCATAAATGATCTGGTATAGATTTTGATAACAGTATATGAGGAGCTTAAGTCATTACCTCTGGGGTTTTAGCTGCTGATTAGAGTGCCATAAGTGTTCAAAGCTATAGATGCAGTTTGACTTATATATTCATACATCACTTTATGTAAAGAAGAACTTTTACATAAATTTACTTGTGCACCAACATACCTGATGCTGTTGGCAGGATAGAAGTGGTTTAGCTGTGTTTCCTGTCACCAGCTCTAATAACAGTCATGGTTGAAAGGGAACCTGAGCTACAGGTAAGAAACTGTCAGGTGCTTCCTGGCATCTGAGAGGATTATATTTGTAAGCATATGTGATACACCAGGAAACTTTGAGTGATGACACCATTGTGGTTATCTGGGTCATTAAAATCTCTTTTGTATAGTTCTTAGAAAACTCCCAGAATACTGGCAGTTCAGTTCATTTCAGTCACTCAGTTGTGTCCAACTCTGCAATTCCATGGACTGTAGCACACCAGGATTCACACTCCACCACCAACTCCTAGACCTTGCTCACAATCATGTCCATTGACTCGATGATGCCATCCAACCATCTCATCCTCTGTCGTCCCCTTCTCCTCCTGCCTTCTATCTTTCCCAGCATCAGGTTTTTTTCTAAAGAGTCAACTCTTCCCATCAAGTAGTCAAAGTATTGGGAGTTTCAGCTTCAACATCAGTCCTTCCAAAGAATATTCAGGACTGATTTCCTTTAGGATCAAATGATCTTGCAGTCTAAGGGACTCTTAAGAGTCTTTTCCAACACCACAGTTCAAAAGCATCAATTCTTCAATGCTCAGCTTTCTTTATAATCCAACTCTCACATCCATACATGACTACTGGAAAAACCATAGCTTTGACTAGATGGACCTTTGTCAGCAAAGTAATGTCTGCTTTTCAATATGCTGTCTAGGTTGGTCATGGCTTTTCTACCAAGGAGCCGGTGTCTTTTTATTTTATGGCTGCAATCACCATCTGTAGTGATTTTGGAGCCCAAGAAAATAAAGTCTTTCACAGTTTGCATTGTTTCACCGTCCATTTGCCATGAAGTGATGGGACCGGATGCCACAGAAATTAGTTTTCTGAATGATGAGTTTTAAGCCACCTTTTCCACTCTCCTTTTTCAGTTTCATCAAGAGACTCTTTATTTCTTCTTCACTTTCTGCCATAAGGTTGGTGTCATTGGCATATCTCAGGTTATTGATATTTCTTCCAGTAATCTTGATTCCAGCTTGTGCTTCATCCAGCCCAGCATTTCACATGAAGCACTCTACATAGAAGTGAAATAAGCAGGGTGACAATATGCAGCCTTGACATACTCCTTTCCTGGTTTGGAACCAGTCTGTTGTTCCATGTCTGGTTCTAACTGTTGCTTCTTGACCTGCATACAGATTTCTCAGGAGGCAAGTCAGGTGTTCTGGTATTCCCACTCTTTCAGAATTTTCCATAGTTTTTGTTGTGATCCACACAATCAAAGGAATTGGCATAGTCAATAAAGCAGAAATAGATGTTTCTCTGGAACTCTCTCACTTTTTCCATGATCCAGTGGATGTTGGCAATTTGATCTCTGGTTCCTCTACCTTTTCTAAATCCAGTTTCAACATCTGGAAGTTCATGGTTCACGTATTGCTGAAGCCTGGCTTGGAGAATTTTGAGCATTACTTTGCTAGTGTGTGAGATGAGTGTAATGTGTGGTAGTTTGAGCATTCTTTGGCATTGCTTCTTTGAGATTGGAATGAAAACTGACCTTTTCCAGTCCTGTGGCCACTGCTGAGTTTTCCAGATTTGCTGGCATATTGAGTGCAGCATTTTCACAGCATCTTCTTTTAGGATTTGAGATGGCTCAACTGGAATTCCATCATCTCCATTAGCTTTATTCATAGTGATGCTTCCTAAGGCTCACTTGACTTCACATTCCAGGATGTCTGGCTCTAGATGGGTGATCACGCCATCGTGGTTATCTGGATCATGAAGATCTTTTTTGTGTAGTTCTTCTGGGTTTTCTTCCCACCTCTTAATATATTCTGCTTCTGTTAGGTCCATACCATTTCTGTCCTTTATTGAGCCCATCTTTGCATGAAATGTTCCCTTTGTATCTCTAATGTTATTGATTTCCTCTATTTCTTTGCATTGATCACTGAGGAAGAGTCTTATCTCTCCTTGCTATTCTTTGGAACTCTGCATTCAGATGGGTATATCTTTCCTTTACTCCTTTGCCTTGAGCTTCTCTTCTTCTCTCAGCTGCTTGTAAGATCTCCTCAGACAGCCATTTTGCCTTTTTGCTTTTCTTTTTCTTGGGGATGGTCTTGATCACTGCCTTCCATACAATGTCATGAATACTAGAAAGTCATATTTAAAAGTAGTGGTGTTGAGTTCCTACAAAAGGCAATGAAGGCTGAGGCATATAGGCTGTTTGATAATTCTTATCTTGACTCCACTTTCTTTCTTTTTCTTTTCAGGTTAATGTGGTCCTGAGATATAATGCTTACAAATATAAACTTCTTAATCATTTTAGAATTAGGGATTTTAGATAGTAGGAACTAGGGGAATAGGTAATGGTAACTCAATAAATACTGTTACCTTTCTAATCTATCAGAAGCCGTTCAGTTATTTTTTGCAAATGTTGGAAATTAAGCCTCCATCTCTTTTAGGACAATAGGCCTCAGGATACAGGAGAAACATTGAGATGGTTCATTGAGATGGTTTCTGTGAAGCTGGCTTTCCTCTACTTGCATATCCATTTCTGTAGCCTGCCCAGCCCAGAAACCCTGCCTACCTTTGCATAGGCTTTTCGAGGTATGGTCATCTCTCTCTGGTGTACCTGTGACTGAGAGTCCACCACAGCCATCAACCTTCAGGAGGTGTTGGATAGAATTCAACACTCTTCCTAGAGGGCTACTAATACCCGAAACTCTTGATTCTCTGACACTGCTTCTAAGACTTTCTTTATAGTCATTGTCCCCATAGATAAAGGCTTCCCAGTGTGTACCATTCCATTACCAGACATGACTGGGATAAAGGCATGATTAAAAGCAAACTGCTCTAGAATGTGAAGCTAATGTCCCTTCCTTCCTCTTTTTTCTTCCTTCCTCCCTCCTTTTGTTCTTTCTCTCCCTTTCTTCATTCTTTCCTTCCTTCCTCTCTCTCTCTTTATTTTTTCTCTTTTCTTGGAAGAAAATTATGTTTTTCTGATCAAGCAAATGGCCAAAGAATCCCTTAGAAGAACACCCTTTGTTAAAACAAAACAAAGCAAAACAAAATGAGCATTTACTTCCTGAAAGGCAAAGTGGTTTAAAGCAGCCCAGCTTTGTGATGATAATAGCTACACAGTGACAGGATACTGATTTCCTGAGGATGAAGAGGTGACCTCATCAAAGTAACAGCAGTCTTCCATAGTACCATCAATCACTGCATAATTTCCATCTAAGTACTTTCCTGTTCACAAAAGAAAATAAGTGAATGCAATTGTCAGTAAGAACTGGAAATGGCAGGTCATCATCTTTGTCACCCTTGGCCTCACTGTGAATTTTAAAGAGGTACTTAGAAGTAGAAGGTAAGCAAGAGGATTTTCATTTTGCATCCTGTACTCTGGGTATAATTTGAGTTTTTCTTAGTCATAACCATGTGATCAACTTATAATTTTGTAAATATGCTTGAACAAAAGCGATTACTGATGGGTAGTGAGACACTAATCTTTGAGGGGCATTAATGCTTTGAATGTCAACATGGAAGAAAAAATCAGCAAATAAACATTTAACATATCTGTTTATGTTAAAAAGAGAATTTCTTTGTTGCCCCCCTGTATAAGCTTCAGAAGTATTTTCTTTTGTCAATATTTTCAGAGTAGAAGTCTCTGATTTTATGAAGTCCGAATTAACATTTTTCTATAATGGATTATGCTTCTGTTTTGATATCTAGAAAATCTTTGCTGAATCTATGATCACTAAGATTTTTTTCCCTCTAGAAATGTTATTATTTTAGATTTTTATCTAATGTGAGGTAAAAATTAAAGATACTGTTTTTCTTATGGATAGCAATTATTTTAATGTCATTGGTCAAAAAGACTATCTTTTTAAATTGATTTGCTTGCACTGTTATTAAAAATCAAATTTTATTTATTCAGTGATCTCTTGTAATTCCATTAATCTGTCTGCTCTTACTTCCATGCCACATGGTACCAATAAATTTATCTGTATAGTAAGTTTTGAAATTAGATACTTTTATTCTTCCAACTTTGTTCTTTTAAAATTTCCCTGGCTATTATAGATTCTTTAAATTTTCATATGAATCTGGAAGTAGCTTTTTCATTTCTACCAAAAAAAAAAAAGATCTCTGGGAATTTGATTTTGATTGTGTTGAATTGATAAGTAATCTTTGGGAAAACTAACACGTAACAGTGCCTTCTAAGTGTTGTGAAGTATGTTTTGCCTGTTTCTATTTTGTTGCTTCTTATTTTAGATTGGAATGTAAATCTTAGCTTATTATTCCATCTTGGTCATTGAATTGTTAAATGGTGACTTCTTTATTATGAACTGCTAGAAAAAAATACATAATGAAATGCAATATATTGCAAGCAGAGAGGCAGATATTTTGGTCTGTTTTTTAAACTATTGTAGTCTTAGTGCTTGAAATACTGTCATGCGTATGTTGTGTGGTACTTAGTTGCTCAGTCATGCCAAACTCTTTGTGACCCTATGGATTGCAGCCCGCCAGGCTCCTCTGTCCATGGGGATTCTCCAGGCAAGAATACTGGAGTAGGTTTCCAAGTCCTCTTCCAGGGGATATTCCCAACTCAGGAATAGAACCCAGGTCTCCCACATTGCAGGCAGATTCTTTACTGACTGAACCACCAGGGAAGCTCTAATTCAATATAGTTGGCTTTATATAAATAGTTCTTGATTAAATAAGTAGCCATCTACTGTGCACTGAATAATTCATTAGGATTTACATCATTATTTCTAATATTTAGAATCATCCTAAAAAGCTGATTTTGCAGAGGAAATACTAAGGTTCCATGAAGTTATTTGTCTTGCTCAAGGTCATATAAGTCATGCTCTGATCTGGTTAGTTCTAACTACTTAGCTCTTATACTTTCCTCAAAGTCATGTTACACCATCAGTGAGAAAAACTTGGAGAGCAATTATAAAAAATGTGGAGCAAAATGTCAAATCCCAGATAATTCAGTCCCTCAAAGAAAAGGTTACTGTTTAAGTGAAATGTGTATTACCACTAGGAATACCTATTACCATATTATCTGGCTGTGGGGCTTTGTGAACATGGACTACACACCTTAAAATGCAGAGTTTTGCAATTTCTTTCTAGTTTACAAAAAAAAAGTAGGATGGAATGTTCATAAATTTATATAAAATGGTGGTGAAATTGAGTTATGGTTAACAGCATGGACTCTGAAATAATATAACCCATGGTCTAATCTCAATTCTGCCATTTAATATCTTAGGCAAGGTACTTAATCTTCTCAAATCTTATTTCCATGAGTATAAATGGTAATGTTAATAAGACCCTCTCTGTCAGTTTGAACAGGCCACACTTGGTTCAAACATATCAGTGGCTTAAGAAAATGAATACATATTTCTCATTTTTGTCATGGTTGGGGTGTATCAGGTAGCTCTCCTGAGTTGCTCTTTCCTGTGTAATCTCTCAGGAAAGTACTGTGTCCCCAACTAATTGCTTCATCATCCCCGAGAATAGCTTTGGAGTCTACCTCCAGGGCATCTTAGATTCAGCTATTGCTGTTGTTGTTCTTTAATTGCTAAGTTGTGTCCAACTCTTTGCAACCCTTTGGGCTATAGCCCACCAGGCTCCTCTGTCCATGGGATTTTCCAGGCAAGAATACTGGAGTGAGTTGCCATTTCCTTCTCCCGGATAGCTTTCCTACCCAGGGATCAGATCCATATCTCCTGCATTGCAGGCAGATTCTCCTACCACTGAGCCACTTGGGAAGCCCCCTAGTTATCAAAGAAAATTCAAAAAATGTCTTCTGCATTTTCCTGACCATTTTGACCAGCAAGTGATGTTGACATCACTGACTTGCTGATTATCAGTGACTTGCTGACATTCATTGGTAAAATCCAGCTGGAAAGCATCACTAAAATGCTATATGTATAGAAAATACAGTTCCTAGCTAGGTTTTCTCCAGTAACCACTCTACACTATTGAAGGTGAACTGGAATCTTTTGTGAGAAGCTGACCTTGTCTTTCACACTTTTCATGGGATTGTTATGACAACTGAAGAAAGAATAATAGGTAGAGCTCTTAGCATTTGGCATATATTATCCTCTTAAAGGGCTTCCCTGGTGGCTCAGTGATAAAAAATCTGCTAGCCAATGTGGGAGATGTGGGTTCTATATCTGAATTGGAAAGATCCCCTGGAGAAGGAAATGGCAACCCACTCAGGTATTCTTGGATGGACAGGCAGATCCCATGGACAGAGGAGCCTGGTGGGCTATATAGTTCAGGGGGTTAAAAACAGTCAGACATGACTTAGTGGCTAAACAACAATCCTCTTAAAAATTTGGGAAGGATTATTGAATCAATCTATTGATCTGGATATAATAAAGAAAATTTAGGCAGAAACTGAGTTTTCTTAACGTATTTATTGAAAGAGATCAGGAAATCCAACAAAAATATATAAAATTATGTCAAGTCACAGATGATTTTCTGAGTTTTGCAATGTTAATTATTCTGTTGAAATGACTAAATATAGGATATAACATATAAGTGAACATGGCAGCCAAAAATAGTTATAGGAGATATAAGACCAGAGTTTTTACCTGTAGGTGTATTGCGGTCCTGACCTAAAGCTTACATACACTTAACAAATACTGGTCTGCGTATTCTGTCCCTCTCTGTGCTACTTCTCTCAAGAAGGTAAGTAAGTAAGTAAAGTCACTCAGTCGTGTCCAACTCTTTGTGACCCCATGGACTGCAGCCCACCAGGCTCCTCAGTCCATGAGATTCTCCAAGCAAGAATACTGGAGTGGGTTGCCATTTCCTTCTCCAAGTCAACTTTTACTTCCCATTGTCATTTTAAACTTTAGCTTTCCAGAATCATCAGCCAGCATTTCAATATTCCAGCCCTAGAATACATCACTACCAAATGACTCTCTCTGAAACATGGCTTGCTGATGTCCTACAATTACTCTTTAGTACCTATTGAATCAAGTTCAAACTATTCAGCCTGACTTTCTGGACTGCAATCAACTGTCTCTGCTTGATATTATCAATGAAATAATATGCATCAAAATGTCTTTCTGTAACCTCCACACAAATTCTTCACTTCAACCTTCTCTCCTAAATATTTCCTTGCAGTTTGCTCCCAACAACATGTTTTGTATACAGTTTCTCCTCAAAAGAATGTCTTCTACCATTGCTAGGCAGAAGTAGTATGAACATTTCTTCAAAGGAGATCAGTTAGAATTTTTTTGGCTGCATATAATTGAAAACTCAACAGTAGCTCAAATGGTTGGATATTAATTTCTCTCTTATGTAAAGGAAATTTTGAAGCAGGTAAAAAATGTCTGGCATGATGGCTTCACCACTGAGAGGAGCCCTCTTGTCTTTCTCTTTCACCAGCCTAGAGCAGGGCTCAGCAAATTACCACCCACAGGCAGATCTAGCCCACAGACTGTTTCTGTATGGCTTGTAAAGTAAAAATGGTTGTTATATTTTAAAGGAATATAAAACAAAAAGCAAACAAACAATAAAGAAAAATATGCAGTGAAGACCAGATGTATCCCATAAAGCCTAAAATTTCTCTCGTCCATTTACAGAGTTTGGTAATCCCTGCCATAGAGCATAATTTTCATTTATATGCTCACCTCATTGTCAAATATAGTTGTTGGAGTTTCAGCCATCATTCTCTCATTTCAAGCAGCAGAAAGGCTAAAAGAGTAAGTGACAAGAAGAGCGTGCCTTCCACAGGATGGAAGGCAGAGGGAAAGGAGCAGCCCTGTAGTTCTTACACATCACATTTTACTACCACACAAGACTAAACTTTACTATGTGGTCAGATCAAACTGCATAAAATCCAGAAACAGATTCTTTCAGCTGAGAATGTTATCACTACTAAGAACATCAATATTCTCTTATTAACAAAGATTGCTGTTGGATAAGCAGATACCTATCTGTGTTGCAGATCTCATTTAAATTCTCTAGGTTGCTGTTTCAATGTTAATTAAGAAGGCAATGGCACCCCACTCCAGTACTCATGCCTGGAAAATCCCATGGGCGGAGGAGCCTGGTAGGCTGCAGTCCATGGGGTCGCTAAGAGTCGGACACGACTGAGCGACTTCACTTTCACTTTTCACTTTCATGCATTGGAGAAGGAAATGGCAACCCACTCCAGCGTTCTTGCCTGGAGAATTCCAGGGAGGGGGTAGCCTTATGGGCTGCCGTCTATGGGGTCACACAGAGTCGGACACGACTGAAGCGACTTAGCAGCAGCAGCAGCAGCAGCAGCAGTAATGAATCCTATAGTACTTGTGCTGTTAATGTAAACTCTAATATAACAGGTTGATCACAATTCTGAAATGAGTTGAAAGTATAATGATGGTTCATCATATCCTTTGAGATCCAACTTTGCATTTCTTAGTTGTTGTTTAGTTGCTAAGTTGTGTCTGACTCTTTGTGATCCCCCGGACTGCAGCCCACCTAACTCCTCTGTCCATGGGATTTTTCAGGTAAGAATACTGGAGTGGGTTGCCATTTTCTTTTCCAGGGGATCTTTCCAATCCAGCGATGGAACTTGAGTCTTCTGCTTGGCAGGTGAATTCTTTACCACTGACTCATCTGGGAAATCAGAATTTATAATGCTCATGTATAAATATTCATTCACTCTTGTTCAACAGTCCCACTGTACTCTGAATTCCTTTAAAGGCAAGGGCATACCTTATCTATCATAGCATCTCTGGTGTACTACAACTACTGTAGAGACAAAATTGAGCTTCAGATTTTTGTTTTAAAGTAAATCCACCAAGTCACCTTACTTTAAGATCTATACCATAAGGAAGAATGTGACTCTTCATTAAGAAATGATTAATGATTAATGTACCCAGGGGACACAGCAGAAATTACAACAGACAAAAATTGCCACTGTCTTGGAACTTACATCCTACTACAATGAGAGAAACAATACATATATAAGTAATTAAATAAATATTGTGTTAGAAGACAAATGTTATCACAATACTAAAGCAGAATAAACTAATGCAAGATAGGAAATATTCAGTAGGGGTGGGGGACAGAGGATTGTTGATTTTAAAGAGATGTTCAGGGAAGTCCTTAAGGATAAGGTATGATATGAGAGAAGAGGCAAAGAAGGAAGGAAGAAAGCCGGGTGGACAGCTGGAGGAGCAGTACTCAGGACAGCAAAGACTTCCGGTGTAAGTCTCTCAACATGATGACGCGTTGGAGGAGGAGCAAGATGACTGCTGGCATGTTTAAAGCAAAAGAAGAGAGAAAGAATATAGTGAATAGTTAGCATGCGATGTGAAACCTTGTAAGCTACTATTAACACTTTGAATTCTATTCTGAGTGTCCAGGGAAACCACTGGAAGGTTTTGTGCAGAAGAATAACATAGTGTTGCTGATGTTTCAGAAGACTCACTCTGGTTGTTATAGTGAGGAACCGAGGAGGTATGCCCAGCAAAACAGGGAGATCAGTAGTCTGAGAAGAGTCTCTAGTGGCAGGGGGATGGTGGTAGAGAAGCTAGTGGTGAGAAATGTTAGACTACAGATACATAGCTTTCTACCTTTCTTGAATTTTGAGTCATGGAGTTATTTCTCTTTAGAAATGAGAAAATGAAAGGAGAGGAGCTAGAGATAGTGAGTGTAAGCATATTAACTGGTGTCTTTTTTGAATTGGGGAGTAAAGGAATGAATCAGTAAACCGGAGGAGGATGTAGTCAAAAAGTCTTGAATTTTTATTTTATTTTCATATTTAAAGGAACACCCATAGTATTATGTATACTGATCCAGCAGGAAGGGGGATATTAAGGATGTGGAATAGAAAGGGTGTGAATCCTTGGAGGGATGTCCTTGTGTGGGAAGAGCTCCCAAGAGCCAGGGCACAGAGGGGTGTGGGTAGCCTTAGACAGGAGCCCTCACTGTTCATGGACAGGAAGGGAAGGCTGTCAAACAAACCAGCAGGACTGCTGTGGGCTGAATTGTGCCCCCCACCGCCCAACCCCCCGACCAATTCCTATGTCATATGAGTCCTGACTCCAACTGTGATGGTATTTAGAGAAGGCGCCATCTGGAGATAATTAGGTTTAGATGAGGTCATGAGGATGATCCCTTCATGATGGAATTAGTGCCCTTATAAAGAAAGACGAGAGAGATCTTACTCTCTATTTCTACATCATTGAGGACAACTAGAAGACAGCTGTCCTAAAGCTGGAAAGAGAGTCCTCACCAAAACCTGACCATGCTGCTACGCTGATCTCAGACTTCCCAGCCTCCAGAACTCTGAAGACAAATTTCAGTTGCTTAAGCCACCCAGACTGTGTTATTTCGTCTTGGCAGCCTGAGTAGAATAAGATAGAGAGCTAAGGGCCAGATGTGATTGTGGAAGCCTGTTGAAGTCATTAGTTATAGTTCTAATTTTACTAAAATCTTCATAGTTTTTTCATACTAATTAAATTACTGAGGTTTGATCAGTGATGTCAGTGTCATTAGGATTCATATTAAAATCAGTCTCCCATGACAAACTACAAGTAAGCCTTTAAGGAACAAAGATTTCCACTGAAATTGTTCTAATAAAAGCACATTAACACTACTAGTCTTGAAGTCCATAGTCCTCGCAACTATTAAAAAGAAACTTTTCAATATTACAGGAAGGCTCTCTGTCCTTTTAGGAGGTACATTTTTATATAGAAACATAACTCTGTGATGACAAGATAGAGAATGAATGGAGAGATGTAACCAACATTTTGATAACAAGGGTATAAATTTTATATTCATTAGCTTCTGTGTCGATTAACAAGAAGTAATGGCTAGCTCAGGGCCCATCTTTGCAAAGCACCAATTCAACAGATTGCCTTTATTTCAAACTCCTTCATTAACTGTTTATTAAGACTGATAGTCTCTGGATTCACTTCTAATTTTCTACCCGAACAGAATTACAAGAATTACAAAGATTTATCAGAAAATAAGTTTCTGATATGATTCAATTGAACTCTTGACAATTCTCTTTCTAAATGGGTAAATGACACAATTTTATACTCACAAGTTATTTTAGCACAATAAGCAGCTTAATTGTATTGTTATTTTTGCTTTCTTTATAATTATTTCCTCCCCAGTGCTTACACACACACACAAACACACACACAGAATCATCTAACTATATTGCACACTCCTCCAAGACAAGGAATAATGTATTTTATGAAGGAAGAGTACTTGGTCTGGGAGAAGGCGATGGCACCCCATTCCAGTACTCTTGCCTGGAAAATCCCATGGATGGAGGAGCCTGGTAGGCTGCAGTCCATGGGGTCGCTAAGAGTCGGGCACAACTGAGCAACTTGACTTTCACTTTTCACTTTTATGCATTGGAGAAGGAAATGGCAACCCACTCCAGTGTTTTTGCCTGGAGAATCCCAGGGATGGGGGAGCCTGGTGGGCTGCCGTCTCAGGTCGCACAAAGTCAGACATGACCGAAGCAACTTAGCAGCAGAGCAGCAGTACCTGGTCTGAGTACCCAGGTTGGGATCAGGCTAGCCGAAATTGCAGTTCAGAAAGCCCTCCCAGAAAGAGTAGCTTTACAAGTGACCCAGCTAGATGCCTCCTTAACCAGCCTCCCTTCTTACAGTCATGCCTGCCTCCAAACCCATTTCCACAGTATATGCAGAGCACAAATAGACTCAAGCACTACCCCACCTAGCACTTCTGTCATCATTGTATCATAAGTCCCCAAGTTCTACATATCCTAGGTATTGACTGGAGCTTGGTTCTCCTTGAAGCCTATGGCATTGGCCTCCGGTTCTGCCTTGTGGAAAGTCTGTTGCCTTCTCCAAGGTTTCTGCAGGTCCCAGCGTCATCTCTCACTCTTGAATTCTCCACTAAAAACAGTACTTAGTCTATGTACTGATTCTAACAAGCAATTCCATTAATCTGTCTCTTCCGTGATATCACAACCCATATGGAACTTGGATTCTTTCTTTGAATTCCCTAACTACAGAACAAAACTCTACAATTTATACATGTCCTTTGTCTTTGTGGAAAACAATAGTGAATGTTTGGAGTGAGGGGTGATAAAAGGTCATTTTCAGAACAGTGAAATAATCAAATTAAAATCCCCATTCTTCTACTTTGTCCTCCTTTAATATTTCTATTCCTACTCTTTATTTTCTCCTTATCTTTCTCATATCCTCAAACCATAAAAATTCTGTTCATTTCCAGTGCAAGTCAATTAGCTCTCTGTTTTCTTGATTTTATTGTTTGCTACCAGCTTTCTTCAGAATCTTATATCCCAATCCAAAACTTGAATATATTCATAAACAAATCTTTTTAACAGAGATTCTGGGGCCAAATAGGAATAAGATATATATATATATATATATATATATATATTTTTTTTTTTTTTTCACCTCAGCATTCTAAAACTTCTTTCCTAATCTTAGTTTATATAAACAATGTCTTCTTTCACAACTTTTTTCACATCTTTGTTCTTGTCAAACTGAACCGCTTGAAATTTCTGATGGGCCAGGGCTCTCTCATCTCTAGACTTTTGAAGATGTTATTCTTTGGAAACTCCTTCCCTTGTGACCTTTCTTTTGTCACCTAGATCATTCCTCCTCATCTTTCAGGTCTCAACTTAGAATTCACCTCTCAGGTTCCACAAGAATGAGACAGACACTTCCCTGGCAGTCCAGTGGTCAAGATTCTATGATTCCAGTGCAGAGGGCAAGGGTTCAATCCCTAGTCAGGGAACTAAGATCTCATATATCATGGGATGTGGACCAAAAAAAAAAAAAAATTAAGGCAGAAATATGTGTTTCTGAAGTAGTCACTTAAAGCATGTTCAAATACGTGGCACTTCCAATTACTAGATGGAATACTCCAAATACTTTTCTTTGAAGACAGAGAGGTTTCAATATCTAATTCCCACTTCCTTGAACAAACTTTGCACATAAGAGTACTTCAATAAATAGTAAAATGCATAAATGCATGAAGAGACTGAAATTCAGTCTTGCTAAATTGTTTAGTCTGAAATTCTAAAACCTTTTCTAATTCACTGCCAATGTCTTTGATCAAACTGGATCTTTCTCTTTATATAAACTTCTTATCCTTTTACTGTATTTAGAATTTCAAGAACATTTCAAATGTAGGAACCAAGACATAATCAATTATTATTTTAGTTTTTGCACTTATGTAATTCCTCTTAAGCAAAGTATTTTGGTTCAAATAAAACTACTGGAAAGATATTTCTAAGCTAACAATTCATCTTTTAATGCAGCATACTCAAAGCCAATTCAATTCACATCTTCTTTTATTGTATCCAAATTTGACAGGTTAGAAGTGGTGCAATTTTCCATTCAGCAAAGTTTGACTGTTCATCAAAACAGATAGATCATTCATATTACTGCTCAGAGAAAAATAAAATAATTTAGCAAATTGAATTGTGCTATCTTTCTCAGTAGGGATAAATTGTCTATTGTTTGCTGTGATTTGTCTGTCACTTTACTTGGCCTTTCTTAATGTTGTTTACTTCAGATACTTTTTTTCCCAGAGTATCACATTTTGAATTTGGTCCAGTTCTCTTTTAGGAAAAACACATTTTACTGAAAAAAAGGAAAAGGCTATGAACAATGCATCTTGACAGAATTTTTTTGATTGAATTTAGATATGTTAAAAATTAGGAAGATAATTAGCATTTGGTAAACTCATTATATGGAAGAATAGTGTAAGCAAGCCTTAATATTAAATAAAACCCAACTACATCAGTAAACATATACACATTATACAAGTGGGAGAAAGGTGTGTTATTAATCATCCAAAGGTGGTTTTGGTAGTATCAGTATTCCATATTTCCAGGTTATTAGCTCCACTACTCACCTTCTTGCCCAATATCCCAAATTGTTGATGCAAGCATATTCTATTCTTACTCTCTGAAGGTTATTTTGAGATAGATTGTTCTTTTATAATGAACAACGTTTAAGAGCATATGGCTTCTTAGTCTAAGGGCAAAAAAATACAACCAATATATACATTGTCATGGAATTAAGATACTAAGCAAAAGGTACTGCATCAAAAGTTAAGGCAGTAAAGAACACTTTCTGCCTTATATGAAGAGTATATGAAAAGTATATTTCTCTTCATATATACTATGAAGAGATTAGTGGAGTAGTATTTAGTCTATGATTTGGCAGAAAAAGTTGCCAGTAATTTTTATGGGCATAAATCTACTTAAAATAACAGATTAATAGAAATATTACTTGATTTTCACTTCTCTCTTTTTTTTAATGATTCAGTCTATAACCTCAAAAAAGAATCCTGCCATAAATCTATTTTGGAACACATTAGGAATAAGTACATCTTAAAAAATTTGATAATAGAAGAAAAGTTTCATGTGGGCAGTTAATTTTCAGGCAGTTCATAAGCAAAAGGCTTACTGGTGACTATAACATTCAGTAAATATATCAATCAGGGAGTAAGTATATCAGTCAGAAAGTCAGGAAGGAGAGTAACACAGGCAGTGAGTAATTTGAGAAAAGCTTAATAAAGGAACTACTTCTAAAGCTATATGGAAGCCACAAGAAATAGTTTAGTCTCTTAGGCTTGTGACAGCAAGACCAAGTGGGTTAGCCTGAGACCTGGAGAAGTGAGGAGGAACAGCTGCTGGAAGCTGGTGGGAGTTGAAGTGAGGGTTGTCTGCAGAGGACAACAGATGGAACAGTGACCTTCAGGCAAGAAGTACAGCCACTTGCAGCTAGGATTCAGGGAAGGAGCCTAAAACACCCCATCTTCGGGTCCTCCTTCCTATCAACTCAGGCCTGGGCACCCCAGGGGCTGAATCCAACCAGAAACTAGAGGGCATAGGAGCATTTAATATTTCAGTCTACCTCCTGAGACAGAGAGCAGGGAGGGGCAAACAGAGATGAACTTCCCAGTAACATGAGAAACAATGGAATGCATTTCAATAGAGTAAATGAACAAAAAAATATTTACTTACAACCATTTCCATTGTGGTCCTCCCCAGTAGTTCAGTTGGTAAAGAATCCACCTGCAATGCAGGAGACCCCACTTCAATTCCTGGGTCGGGAAGATCTGCTAGAGAAGGGATAGGCTACCCACTCCAATATTCTTGGGCTTCGCTTGTGGTTCAACTGGTAAAGAATCCACCTACAGTACAGGAGGCCTGGGTTTGATTCCTGGGTTGGAAAGATCCCCTGGAGAAGGACAAGGCTACCACTTCAATATTCTGGCCTGAAGAATTCCACGGACTGTATAGTCCATGAGATCAAAGAGTCGGACACCACTGAGCAACTTTCACTTTCACTTCCATTGTGCTTAATATTAAACCACTGCCTGGCTTCTTTTGCATTTATTCAATATATTCAATACATTTAAAAAATTCTACTGTGTTTTAAAATCTTATATTAGTTTCTGGAAGGAAAATCATTCTTTCACTAATAGCATTTTCTTTTCTTTTTTTTTTTTTTTTACTTCTCAGAGATTTGCCATGTGTAAACACATATCTCTGATAATAAATTTGCTTGGTTTTCTATCTGTGGGTGGTTATTCAGGGACTCTGAGACTGACTAAAGTGATAGGAAGATTTATTTTCATCATTGTAGAAATACAGAAGACTCTCCAACCTGCATTTCATTTGAGGTGGGCATATGTGAGGGGAATGTAAATATAATACTGGTAACAGGTAATCTCTCTCTATATGACAGAGTCTTGAGTCTTCATTTCGCTGACCCACTTTTAAGGAATTTTCTCTTTTACAGTTCCTGAAATAATTCTTTTAATAATTAATTTTATAAAGCCAATGTATTTAAATAGCATGCTGCTGCTGCTACTGCTGCTAAGTCGCTTCAGTCGTGTTCGACTCTGTGCGACCCCACAGATGGCAGCCCACCAGGCTCCGCCGTCCCTGGGATTCTCCAGGCAAGAACACTGGAGTGGGTTGCCATTTCCTTCTCCTGCTATTAAATAGCATAATTTAAGCATAATGATATTAAAATTTCAAATAATATACAGACATATTTGCAATATGGTCCAATCTCTTCCAGCTCTGCGAAATCTTTAGTTGAGTATCACTATTGGAAACATTTTTTTGGGGTCCTATCTGATTTCCCTTGTACTTGAGACTCATTGCTCATCTCTGAGTACCAGGGTATTTTCTGTGCTGTGATGATCCTCGTCAAGCACATTACTTTACTGGAATCAAAGCATATGTAGTTACTTCAGAAAGAAAAAAACAGTTGCTTCAATTTCAGATTTTAATCAGAACCCTTTTCACCTGCATTTTTTATGGCTTCTGCATTCCCTACTGTGCCCAGGAAATGTTGGAGGACCCCGTTGCCCTTGGAGAGCTTAGCCCTAGTGGACATAGGGTCAATTTTCAGGTGAGCTAGAGAAGTGGTTTTTAAACTCTTAATTCATAGGCCAGCTGCATCCATTTTACCTGTAGAGCTTTTTAAAAACACAGATGCTCTGAAGTTTTATTCAGGAGATTGGGCTGTAGTTCAGGAATCTGTTTAAAATTTCCTGGGTTTGTAACCTCTCCCCATCTCTATGAAGCCCCAGATAATTCTCTGGATCTCTTATTGCATAAGTATTTCCTTTACTAAGAATGGGGGAAGAATTGACAGTAGGCTGGAAGGAAGTGTGAAGTTTTAGGGACCCTCATTGTCTTGGCCCCAGTGACTTCTCAGGTTGCAGGAAGGTTAGACTGGGGAGGGGCCAGGTTACAATCAGAAATCATTACTATGTGAACATTACTGGTAAATTGCCATCAGTCAGTTCAGTCACTCAGTCATGGCTGACTCTTTGAGACCCCATGGACTGCAGCATGCCAGACTTCCCTGTCCATCATGAACTCCCAGAGTTTACTCAAACTCATATCTATTGAGTTGGTGATGCCCTCCAATCATCTCATCCTCTGTCATCCCCTTCTCCTCCTGCCCTCAGTCTTTCCCAGTATCAAGGTCTTTTCAAATGAGTCGGGTCTTCGCATCAGGTGGCCAAAGTATTAGAGCTTCAGCTTAAGCATCAGTACTTTCAGTGAATATTGAGGATTGATTTCCTTTAGGATTGGCTGGTTTGATCTCCTTGCAGTCCAAGGGACTCTCAAGAGTCTTCTCTAATACCACAGTTCAAAATCATCAATTCTTTGGCACTCAGCTTTCTTTATAGTCCAACTCTCATATACATACATGACTACTGGAAAAACCATAGCTTTGACTAGATGGACCTTTGTTGGTAAAGTAATGCTTTTTAATATGCTGTCTAGGTTGGTAAATTGCCATAAGAGATCTCAAAACAAAGGTACAAAAGTGGGTCATTTGTGGAGATATGGATGGACCTAGAGTCTGTCATAAAGAGTGAAGTGTCAGAAAGAGAAAAACAAATATTGTATGTTAATACACATATGTGGAATCTAGAAAAATAATACAGATGAACCTATTTCCAAGCAGGAATAGGTGTGGAGAATGGGTGTGTGGACACAGGGGGAAGGAGAGGGTGGGACGAACTGGGAGATTAGTATACATAGGCACACCACCATGTTTAGAATAGAGAGCTAGTGGAAAACTGCTTTATAGCACAGGGAGTTCAGCTCGGTGCTCTGTGATGTCCTGAGGGGTGGGATGGTGGTGATGGGAGGGAAGTTCATGTAACTGATTCACTCTGTTGTGTAGCAGAAACTAACACATCACTGTAAAGCAATTATAGTCCAATAGAAATAAAACAAAGAATAAAAAATAGTTGTTATGGTTCTTTTCTCATTCTAAAGAAATATCTAACTTTATATTCATAACACATGACTATATTTTACCTGAAGATGGCCCTTCAAATATTAGAAGTGTCAAGCACCAACAGTTGGGTCTGGGCTATTGTTAGTGTAAGGAAGAATGAAGATGATTGCAAGCAGAAATAGAAAGTGGAGGTGGCTATGGAAGAGATGGTAGATGCTGAATTCATAGCATTTGATAACCAGTTGGATACAGAGAGAAAGGGAAATGAAAGGACAGACTAGTTCTATGTTATGAAACCTGAGTGATCAGGAAAATGTTGACATCAAGTATGGACTAAGGAAATAGGGAAGGGGTATGGGATTAGGTAAAAGCAGGTGAGCCCATTTGACACTGGAAAACTATATGATAAAAGGGAATGAGAGGTAACCAAAATTATATTATGTTGAAATCTCAGCTTCAAGATTCCAAACATTGTGTCCTTCAATAAAAATTGTGATAAATTTGAGTCTTCATTTCCTTATTTTAAATGGGAATGCCTTTTACCAGAATCAGGCATTTGGTGAGAGGAATAGATGAGAATTTAAGTATGGCATTTAACTCTCTTCTTGACCTAAGTTATGAGATAGATATTTGTTCCTGCCCTGTACCTTTTCCTGGTGGCTCAGAGGTTAAAGCATCTGCCCCTAATACGGGAGACCTGGGTTCAATCCCTGGGTCGGGAGGATCCCCTGGAGAAAGAAATGGCAACCCACTCTAGTATTCTTGCCTGGAGAATCCCATGGACGGAGGAGCCTGGTGGGCTACAGTCCATGGGGTTGCAAAGAGTCAGACATGACTGAGTGACTTAACCTAACCTGTACCTTTTTGATATCCCTGAATGGATCTCTGTTAAATGATACCTTTTGAAGAGGATAAGGGCTTCTCTCGGGGCTCAAATGGTAAAGACTCAGATTGCAATGCTGGTGACCTGGGTTTGATTCCTGAGTGAGGAAGATACCCTGGAGAAGGGAATGGCTACCCACTCCAGGCTGAGAGACTAACACTTCCAAAAGAGGGTAAAAACATAACTTTTATACAGATATAAAATGAACATATGTTGAATATTTTATTTAACTCATTAATGAATATGAAAACCAGCAGGATGTTACAACTGGATCAAAAAAGAATTTGAAATACCACCCATGTACAGGCATATCAAGAATGCTGTAGTGAATTTACAAGTAGATGCAATACTGGTTATGCTATGGTATAGAGGGAGATTGTATTTCTGATGAATAAAATTCATTTGCATGTAACTGGACAAAAATCATCTGTATGATTATCAGTTATCTATGACTTACAGAGCTGTAAAGTCATTTAAGGAAAATGAAAGGCACAGATACCCTATAGAATAATAATAATAAAAAAACCCAGAAGACGATATGCAGTGTATTAGTTTTCTACTGCTGTGTGTTAAATTACCACAAACCTTGTGGCTTAAAACATAGCCATTTGTAGTTCATAGTTCTATCAGTCAGAAGTCTGGCATGGCTCAACTAACTTCTCTGCTTAGGGTTTTACAAAGAAAACTCAAGGTTTCCCCTAAAGTGTTAGTCACTCAGATATGTCCAATTTTGTAGCCCCCATCTCCTCTGTCCATGGAATTCTCCAGACAAAAATACTGGAGTGGGTAATCATGCCTTTCTCCAAAAGATCTCCTGACCCAGACTTCAATCCCTGGCCTCCTGTATTGCAGGTGGGTTCTTTACCATAAAATATCATTACTTAAGTACTACCATTCAATGAAAATTAATATCTGATTAACCTTGATGGCTCAGATGCTAAAGAATCTTCCTGCAGTGCAGGAGACCTGGGTTGGATCCCTAGGTTGGGAAGATCTCCTGAAGAAGGGCGTGACAATCCTCTTCAGTATTCCTGCCTGAAGAACCCCATGGACAAAGGAGCCTGGTGGGCTACAGTCCATAGTGTCACAGTCAAATATGCCTGAAACAACTTGGCACAATGAATGTATATAATGAGAATAATTACATACTCTTTGCTATGGAAAGGGGGCAAAAACCAGACCTCTTGTCCCTAAGGCATTCAGAGTTAATTTACATACATACTGCACTTGACCAAAAAGATCAGTAGCGTTATGCAGGTTTTTGAAGCAAGAAACAAATGATTGTTCCAGATAATACATGCTGGTGGGGGCAGAGAGGAAAGCTGGCTCCGGAGGGCAGGCCTCCTGGAGGAAACTGGAACTCCAAGGGGCTTGAAGTGATAGAGGCTAAAGAGGAACTTTCTCACCAAACTAACTTGAGTTAATGCACTCTTGCTGAAAGGCATATGTTAAACTGGCTAGGTTAGTGAACACTGCTGGGGGGAAAGTCAGGAAGAAGACTGGAAAAGTGAATGAGTCAGACTCTAGTGGTTCTATTATTTCCTAGAACTGCTATAACATAGTACCACCAACCAGGGGATTGAAACAAAAGAAATGTATTGTCTCACAGCCTGGAGGCTACAAGACCAAGACCAAGGTGTTGGCAGAGTTGGATCCTTCTGAGGGCAGGGATGGAGAAGCTACTCCTTGCCTCTGTTTGAGGTTCTGGTGGTTTGCTGGCAATCTTTATCATTCCTTGGTTCATAAATACATCATAGACCTGATCTCTGCCTTCACCTTAATATAGCATTCTACCTGGATTTGCATGTCTTTGTCCAAATGTCTACTTTGGTAAAGACACCAGTTGTATAGGATTAGAGATGCCCATGGGGCCACCCAAGACAGGCAGGTCATAGTGGAGAGGTCTGACAGAATGTGGTCCACTGGAGAAGGGAATGGCAAACCACTTCAGTATTCTTGCCTTGAGAACCCCATGAACAGTATGAAAAGGCAAAATGATAGGATACTGAGAGAGGAACTCCCCAGGTCAGTAGGTGCCCAATATGCTACAGGAGATCAGTGGAGAATAACTCCAGAAAGAATGAAGGGATGGAGCCAAAGCAAAAACAATACCCAGTTGTGGATGTGACTGGTGATAGAAGCAAGGTCTGATGCTGTAAAGAGCGATCCTGCATAGGAACCTGGAATATTAGGTCCATGAATCAAGGCAAATTGGAAGTGGTCAAACAGGAGATGACAAGAGTGAACGTCGACATTGTAGAAATCAGCGAACTAAAATGGACTGGAATGGGTGAATTTGACTCAGATGACCATTATATCTACCACTGTGGGCAAGAATCCCTTAGAAGAAATGGAGTAGGCATCATAGTCAACAAAAGAGTCCAAAATGCAATACTTGGATGCAATCTAAAAGACAACAGAATGATCTCTGTTCGTTTCCAAGGCAAACCATTCAATATCACAGTAATCCAAGTCTATGCCCCAACCAGTAATGCTGAAGAAGCTGAAATTGAATGGTTCTATAAAGACTTACAAGACCTTTTAGAACTAACCCCCAAAAAAGTTATCCTTTTTGTTATAGGGGACTGGAATGCAAAAGTAGGAAGTCAAGAAACACCTGGAGTAACAGGCAAATTTGGCCTTGAAATGTGGAATGAAGCAGGGCAAAGACTAATAGAGTTTTGTCAAGAAAATGCACTGGTCATAGCAAACACCCTCTTCCAACAACACAAGAGAAGACTCTATACATGGACATCACCAGATGGTCAACACTGAAATCAGATTGATTATATTCTTTGCAGCCAAAGATGGAGAAGCTCTATACAACCAGCAAAAACAAGACCAGGAGTCTGCCAAATTCAGACTCAAATTGAAGAAAGTAGGGAAAACCACTAGACCATTCAGGTATCAAATCCCTTATGATTATACAGTGGAAATGAGAAATAGATTTAAGAGACTAGATCTGATAGATAGAGTGCCTGATGAACTATGGACAGAGGTTCATGACATTGTACAGGAGACAGGGATCAAGACCATCCCCATGGAAAAGAAATGCAAAAAATAAAATGGCCATCTGGGGAAGCCTTAAAATAGATGTGAAAAGAAGAGAAGCAGAAAGCAAAGGAGAAAAGGAAAGATATAAGCATCTGAATGCAGAATTCCAAAGAATAGCAAGAAGAGATAAGAAAGCCTTCCTCAGCGATCAATGCAAAGAAACAGAGAAAAACAACAGAATGGGAAAGACTAGAGACCTCTTCAAGAAAATTAGAGATACTAAGGGAACATTTCATGCAAAGATAGACTTGATAAAGGACAGAAATGGTCTGGACCTAACAGAAGCAGAAGATATTAAGAAGAGGTGGCAAGAATACACAGAACTGTACAAAAAAGATCTTTATGACCAAGATAATCATGATGGTGTGATCACTCACCTATAGCCAGACATCCTGGAATGTGAAGTCAAGTGGGCCTTCGAAAGCATCACTACGAACAAAGCTAGTGGAGGTGATGGAATTTCAGTTGAGCTATTTTAAATCCTGGATTATGATGCTGTGAAAGTGCTGCACTCAATATGCCAGCAAATTTGGAAAACTCAGCAGTGGCCACAGGACCAGAAAAGGTCAGTTTTCATTCCAATTCCAAAGAAAGGCAATGCCAAAGACTGCTCAAACTACCGCACAATTGCACTCATCTCACATGCTAGTAAAGAAATGCTCAAAATTCTCCAAGACAGGCTTCAGCAATACATGAACCGTGAACTTCCAGATGTTCAAGCTGGTTTTGGAAAAGGCAGAGGAACCAGAGATCAAAGTGCCAACATCTGCTGGATCATGGAAAAAGCAAGAGATTTCCGAGAAAAACATCTATTTGTGCTTTATTGACTATGCCAAAGCCTTTGACTGTGTGGATCACAATAAACTGTGGAAAATTCTGAGAGATGGAAATACCAGACCACCTGACCTGCCTCTTGAGAAACCTATATGCAGGTCAGGAAGCAACAGTTAGAACTGAACATGGAACAACAAACTGATTCCAAATAGGAAAAGGAGTAGGCCAAGGCTATATATTGTCTCCCTGCTTGTTTAACTTATATGCAGAATACATCATGAAAACGCTGGGCTAGAAGAAGCACAAGCTTTAATCAAGATTGCCGGGAGAAATATCAATAACTTCAGATATGCAGATGACACCACCCTTATGGCATAAAGTAAAGAGGAACTAAAAAGCCTCTTGATGAAAGTGAAAATGGAGAGTGAAAAAGTTGTCTTAAAGCTCAACATTCAGAAAACGAAGATCATGGCATCCAGTCCCATCACTTCATGGGAAATAGATGGGGAAACAGTGGAAACAGTGTCAGACTTTATTTTTGGGGGCTCCAAAGTCACTGCAGATTGTGACTGCAGCCATGAAATTAAAAGACACCTACTTCTTGGAAGAAAAGTTAAGACCAACCTAGATAGCATATTGAAAAGCAGAGACATTACTTTTTCAACAAATGTCCATCTAGTCAAGGCTATGGCTTTTCCATTGGTCATGTATGGATGTGAGAGTTGCACTGTGAAGAAATCTGAGCGCTGAAGAATTGATGCTTTTGAAGTGTGGTGTTGGAGAAGACTCTTGAGAGTCCCTTGGACTGCAAGGAGATCCAACCAGTCCATTCTGAAGGAGATCAACCCTGGGATTTCTTTGGAAGGAATGATGCTAAAGTACTTTGGGCACCTCATGCACAGAGTTGACTAATTGGAAAAGACTCTTGTGCTGGGAGGGATTGGGGGCAGGAGGAGAAGGGGACAACAGAGGATGAGATGGCTGGATTGCATCACTGACTCGATGGACATGAGTCTGAGTGAACTCCAGGAGTTGGTGATGGACAGGGAGGCCTGTGTGCTGCAATTCATGGGGTTGCAGAGTCGGACACGACTAAGCGACTGAACTACTCTAGTAAGCTAATCTTAACTAATTAAACCTGCAATGACTCTGATAATCTCCTGCCTTCTTTCACATGTGACCCTCAGGAATTTGATGACCCCACCGAAGCATCTGCCTGGAATGCAGGAGACCCGAGTTCAATCCCTGGGTCGGGAAGATCCCCTGGAGAAGAAACTGGCAACCCACTCCAGTACTCTTGCCTGAGAATCCCATGGATGGAGGAGCCTGGTAGGCTACTAGTCCATGGGGTAGCAAAGAGTCAGACACGACTGAGCGAATTCACTTCACTTCACTTCACTTCACCGAGACAATCCAGGATAATCTCTTCAACTCTAGATTCTTAATTTAATCACCTGTGCAAAGTCCCTTTTGTGGTGTTAGGTTACATAGTCACAGGCCTTAGGGATTGGATGTCTTTAGTAGGCTATTATTCTACTTGCCTTATGCGAAGAGTTGACTCATTGGAAAAGACCCTGATGCTGGGAGGGATTGGGGGCAGGAGGAGAAGGGGACGACAGAGGATGAGATGGCTGGATGGCATCATGGACTCAATGGACGTGAGTCTGAGTGAACTCCGGGAGTTGGTGATGGACAGGGAGGCCTGGCGTACTGCGATTCATGGGGTCGCAAAGAGTCGGACACGACTGCGCGACTGAACTGAACTGATTCTACTTGCCAGAGGGATGCAAACCAATTGTGAGAGAACAAAAGAACAAAAGTGATTTACCTCTGCCTGGGGAAGTATTGGGAAAGACTTCAGGATTTGAGCTTTTAGAATTAGTGAGTGATTCCTACGGGTAATAAAAATGAAGACAGACTTTCTCAACAGAAAGACCACAGCATGAAAAAGTATTATGTGTGTCTGGAGAAATACAGAAATATATTAATTTTGTCATTCAAAGCAAGGTATACGTAAAATAAGAAAAAATTAGATGGGAAAATAAGATGGAAAAGAGGGCACCTGAATTGAGTTCTGAGGAAGTAGTAATATTTAAACAATTTGAATGGGATCCAAAGGAAGCAGAGGTTAGAGGAAATTGGAAATAAAGAGAGAATTCCAGGAGGTGGCAGAAATACTACCAGCAGAGGCATGGAAATGGAAACGACTGGGCATATTCATTTAGACTCCATCCTAGGGAATGTAAAGAACGTATTGGGAAATAAGGTCATCCAAAGTTTCTATTAGTCTCAAAGTTGATGCTTCAGGATTCAAAAACAAAAAGGAAAATAGAAGAAAAGACTCATTTGGGGAAAATACATTTTTCTCTAAGTATTGTTTCTAAACCTGTTCATCCTAACTTTGAAATTTTTCCATTATTATGGAAAAATTTTCCTGTTACTAAGTTTCTCACACTCTTTTCCATTACTATGTCAATAATCTTGGGCTCTCCTGGTGGCTCAGCAGTAAAGAATCCGCCTGCAAAGCAGGAGACTCAGGTTCAGTCCCTGGGTCGGGAAGATCCTCTAGAGAAGGAAGTGGAAACCTGCTTCAGTATTCTTGCCTGGGAAATTCTATAGACAGAGAAACCTGGCAGGCTATAGTCCATAGTGACCAAAACAACAATGTCAATAATCCAATAATAATTATCCTTAAAAGAGTTGGGTTAAAGCTCAACATTCAGAAAACTAAGATTATAGCATCTGGTCCCATCACTTCATGGCAAATAGATGGGGAAACAATGGAAACAGTGGCTGACTTTATTTTGGGGAGGGCTCCAAAATCACTGCGGATGGTGATTGCAGCCATGAAATTAAAAGACGCTTATTCCTTGGAGTGAAGTTATGACCAACAGAGACAGCATATTAAAAAGCAGAGACATTGCTTTGTCAACAAAGGTCCATCTAGTCAAAGCTATGGTTTTTCCAGTAGTCATGTATGGATGTGAGAGTTGGATTATAAGGAAAGCTGAGCACAGATTTGATGCTTTTGAACTGTGGTGTTGGAGAAGACTCTTGAGAGTCCCTTGGACTGCAAGAAGATCCAGCCAGTCCATCCTAAAGGAAATCAGTCGTGAGTGTTCATTGGAAGGACTGATGTTGAAGCTAAAACTCCAATATTTTGGCCACCTGATGTGAAGAGCTTACTCATTTAAAAAGACCCTGATGCTGGGAAAGTTTAAAGGCAGAAGGAGAAGGGGATGACAGAGGATGAGATGGTTGTATGGCAACACCAGCTCAATGGACATGAGTTTGGGTAAACTCCAGGAGTTGGTGATGGACAGGGAGGCCTGGTGTGCTGCTGTTCAAAGGTCTCAAAGAATTGGACACGACTGAACAACTGAACTGAACTGAAAGAGTTCTTATATTACCAACATAGCATTCAGTGCTAAGTTAGGGATCATTATACCCACTGAACAGATGAAGAACAGAGGGTGTGACAAAATAAAGCGTTATTTTAAATTACACAGAGAGAGATCCAAGATATTTCTTTAAAAACAATTTATAAGACTATATAAGAAATTAATAGCTTGCCAATTTGATAAAATACAGAACCAAAAGAAGGCTCTTTTTCCCCCTAAAGATATGGTATCTTCAAATTTGTAACTCTACATTAAAAATAAATGAAAGAAAAAAAATTGAGGGGAAAGAAAAAGTATCCCTTCTGACTCTCCTGATTAGAAAGCTTGAAGAGTCAACTGTTGAGAGCTGGGAGATGCCTCTTATAGGTATTAAGGGCTTAGGCTATTTGCCACATCAGGAAAAGGCACTCACTGCTGCTCTCTTTTGGCCAAAAGGGTTACTTCTTCTCTATGAAGATACATGATCGTGAACGTGAAATCGCTCAGTCGTGTCCGACTCTTTGCGACCCCATGGACTGTAGCCTACCAGGCTCCTCCGTCCATGGGATTTTCCAGGCAATAGTACTGGAGTGGATTGCCATTTTTGCAATTGTGATAGTTGGATCTTCTAGGGTACCATGAGTATTCAGATACCAAAATTTTAAAGGGACTCTGATGTCTTTCTGCCCTTGAAAATTAACCATGAGAGTTGATCCTTTACCGTGTTCCCCCTTGATCCTTACTGCTAGACTATTTCACCAAGACGACAGGACAGAAACAGGAGATATTAATCTGATATAGTTGATAGTTTAATAAGATGGTCAACAGGATGGAACATAGCAGTCAGTTTTGAGAAGGAATGAGAGGTTCACAGGGAGTCAGCTAAGGAAGATGGGTCTGGGCAGACATGGATGTAGCTGAGGTTCTATAGATGATTGTAATGAAGTTAGGAGGATTCTTGGAAAATGCGCTCAAAAAGAAGGAGCGGTACCACTGAAGACACAATTTTGCCAAATTAAAAGAGTTAGGCCTGAACCACTCCTTCTCCCTGAGTGGTATCAGGACTCGGGGTTTGACTGAAGCTGCTTTCTCTATAGAATCTACTATAGATTCCAAACTGCTGAAACCCTGCAGCAACAGTTCAGAACTTCATGAGTTAGCTTGCATTGGAATGAGTCCCTAGCATGTTTCTTAGCTGTTTCTTTCACTGAACTGCATCCCAGGAGAACTGTAATCAAACTAGGTAATTAAACTATCAAACCAGCATTTCTAAGATATTTTCTAAGAGAGGGAGGGAGGGAAGGAGAGAAACTAAGTGAAACACTCTGGTTAGAAGCCATCTCTAGCGGCTGGACAGTCTTCCCAAGACAGCACACTGAACTTCCAGCTGACAAACCCCGTGATGGCCCAACCCCTGTTTACTGAACTAATAACCACATTTCAGTGTGGTGATGCTGAAAAAGAAGATGCGTGCTTGAGTCTGTGTATTTTTCTGCTCCCATTGTTCCTTGCAAAAATTATTCTTTGCTCATTTTCCCAAAAGATTACTATCTTCCTCCAGTGATTATTTGTTCTTCAGGCAAGTTATTAGGTGGGGTACAGCAGGTCAGAAGACAAAACACTTTGTACTGTAGGCCATTAAGCAGTTGTAAATAAAATTAAACCCCAGAGATATCTTGGGACCTTGGGGCAAAGCAAGCATCTTCAAACATTTTCAAGGCTTAGAAAATTTAAGACATTTCTTTAAATCACACAGTTAGTGTCAGAGCTAAGGCTGTTCTCTACAAACAACTTTCTGCAGATACTTACAGAGTATATTTTAAACCTGTGGTAAAACAGCTTTCCTTTTGAAAATAAAATAAATTCTTCTACTTAGTTTGAATTGTAAAATTAACAACAACAGTGAAGATTTACTGACCATTTACTTTGTGCCAAGGACTGTTAAGCACTTAATATGGGATATTTTAATAACTATTTATAAACAACATGAAACAGGTATTATTGTTTTTCCATATGACAAAAGAGAAATTTGAGGTCACCGATATTTAGTAATTGATCCAAGGCTAATAAGTGACAGAAGCCCAAGTAGAACCTGTTGTGTTAGGGCTTTTGAACCCAAGTTTGTCACTCACTGTGCAGTACATTTATTAGGCAAATATTCTTGAGTAATCAAAAGCAATTACTGGTATACTTTCAAAAGTAAGTTTTCTATTAAAAAATTGTACAAATATATATAATTAAATTTAATTGTATTTCAGGATTCAGAAAACATTTTAGGATTTTGCCCTATATCAAGATAATAATCTTCCTCGTTAACGATCCTGCAAAAATGCAAATATGATGGCTAATAGAAAGTCTGGCACTAAAAAATAGTGACTAATTGCTTGAAATATGTGATATAGGTCATATGTTTAAGTAATTAAAGATCTATAAATATAAATATTAATTAGTGAAACTAGCCAGTCACAGGACAAATGTTGCATGATTTGAGCTTGTATGAGGAATCTAAAATAAACTCATAGAGACAAAGAGTAGAATGGTGGTTGCCAGAGGATGTGGGGAGAGGAAGAGGAAAGCTGGGCCTAATGAAGACGTAGCTCCTTTATACAGGATGAGCACATTTGAGGGATCTGCTGTGCAGTATTGTGCCTGTAGTCAACAATGCTGTCTTATGCACTTAAATATTTGTCAAGAGAGTAATCTCATGTTAAGTGTTCTTATCACAATAAGAAAAGTGGTGATTAATTGAACATCTTTGCCATAGTGGTTCAATAGATCCTCGCTGAATTAGTTTTTCTACATGAGAATATGTATCATAGCCTATAAAGTCATCTCAATGACTGTAGTTATCTAGCACCCATCCATATCATCTTGAAAGCTCTATTTCTTCCCTCTTTGACCCATAACATCTCTGCTAATTTTAATTGAGAAGAATAATGCTTTTGACCAGCAGAGAGCAGCAATGATATACTTTATAAGAGTAAGTCTAGGGAACCTGACCATCTTTTCTAAAAGGTCCATCCACCTTGTAAGTCGACACAGATTCTGTCTTGAGTAGTTTACTGTTAAAAGATCCTGGAGATTCCCTGAACTCAGTGTATGAGGCTGTTCCTGCTGCCCTAGGGCTCCATCCCATAGTCCTACTGGTACCTTGAGAAGCATCAACTTCTGCTTACAGCTTTGTCTGCTGGTGCTGCCAGCAGGGGCCAGATGCCTGGGTCAGGAAGTCTCATCCATGCTGTAGTTTCTGTGTGCGTAGCCCAGCTGTGTTCAAGGCCAAATGCTGTGGTCCTTCACGGGGTTGTACAGTACTCTATGTTGAGTCAGAATGTGGCCTTCCTGTGAAAAAGGCTGTTATGGATCTTTGAGGATAATGGAAGTGATTGTCTTGAGAAGGGAGTAGACAGAGAACCTAAGCTCAGGGGTACATATTTTCAGAAAATGAGAGTAGAGGAGATAGAATAAGAACCTATAAAAAAGGAAGAATTTGTGAGTAGAAGCCAACAAGAAAGGTAATTTCAAGAACAGGCTGTCCAGTTTTAAATTCCCTTTGGTGATAGTGAAAGTGGACTTAGAAAAGTTACTGACTTTGGAAACACATGGTTTGTGGGAACCTCAGGTACGTTTGGTTTCATTTTGAGGACGCTAGCTAGATTACATGGTGTTGAAGGGAACGGTTTAAGGAAGAATTGCACAGAAGCAAGTTGGTGTTAAAGCAACTTGGGAAAGAAGAAAGATGTTGTTTTTTTTTTCCCCTCCACTGTAGGAGGGAAATAGAAAGGTATGAAAAATGATACAGAGACTTTAAATTGGAAAGCACATGAATGGCATCGATCTGTTCATTAAAGGAAAAAGCCATAGCTTTCCTGTGTGTGTTAGCTTGAATCTTTTAAGGTTGGTGGCATGAGAGTAGTAGATAGAAAATGAAATACCACTTAATAAAAATAATGATGTAAAGTCCCATGAGTTTAGCTGAGATCATGTAAAATAAGGTTACTGTAGAATCAGAAAAAAAAAAATTGTAATAATACTACCTTAATTACTTGAGACTTCCATATTCAGAAGAGAGTAGGTGGTAAGATTTACTGAGTCAGTAGCATTGATCAGGGTGGTGGAAGATCAAGGAGGTTGATGGATCCAAGGAAAGAATGGTTGAATTGCATAACCTTGGAGGTTAGGTAGAATACAAAGCAAGAATAAATGAGGCACCATGACGTACCGGGGAATATGAGTGTGAGAAAATGAGAGTCCCATTGGGATCCATAAGATTACGGGAAGCAGAAGGATTGAAGATATTGTCCTTTTCCAATTGTTTCACAAATCTGCCTTGATCCTTTTTAGTTCTTGGCACATAGAAGAGAATACATATTGCTACATATGTTGATAATTACTGTTAAACACAGACCATTTTTAAAATAAAATAATTAAATTTGTTTATGCCAGGAAATAAGCACCTTTTGCAAATAGGAAAAACCTAGAGACATTTAAAATTGAAATATCTTAATGACCTTTCCCTTCTGCCCCACTCCCAGCCACCACCCAAAAAGAGAAGTCATAATTACCAGTGAGGCTATTCATGAATTCTCACCCCTAAAAAAGGATTATCTTGACATTTTAAAGAACTCTATTCTACCATCCTATCAGTTGCCTCTGCTGCGTAGTCTCAAGCCCTGTGGAGTCCAGAGCTACTGAGGTCTAGAAAGCTAACGCTGGAAGATTCCTTGGGAACAGCGAGCAGTGAGGCCACATAATTGGCTTTCCATACCACAACACCTTTGAAAGAGGAAGGGAGCCCTCTCAGTTACTAAGCAGATCTCAGCTAAAGACTGGGAATGTCATCTAGTACAACGCTTTGTGCTATGGAAGAGAAATGGAAGCTCCGAGAGGGTAAGAGGGTTATCCTAATCTAGTGTCTCTAGTCAACAAGTGAGAGGACACGGGTAAGCACTGGAAGTCTCGGATGATTTGCTAGGTTACAGAAGCAAGAGGCAAATCCACTTCTGCCACATGTACAGGCATCTAATGGCAAGTGCTGTAAGAACAAGGGGAGTGAATACAAGCTGTCCTTACACTCCTGTGAAGTTCCTGCTCTTGGCCTTTTATACATCTTGATAAACATTTTGGGTGAAAGTCCTAAAAGGACACGCAACAAAATGCTCTCATTTTATATTTTAAATGATTTATTTTTAAATTTTTTAAAGCTCAAAGAGCCTACCATAACAGTATAAAGTCATCCTTTATTTCACTTATCTTCCCCACTGTTATTATTCAGTTGCTCAGTCATGTCCAACTCTTTGTGACCCCATGAACTGAAGCATGCCAGGCTTCCCTGTCCTTCACCAACTCCCGGAGCTTGCTCAAACTCATGTGCATTGAGTTGGTGATGCCATCCAACAATCCTGTTCTTTGTTGTTCCCTTCTCCTCTTGCCTTCAATCTTTCCCAGCATCAGGGTTTTTTCTAAAGAGTCAGCTCTTCCCATCAGGTAGCCAAAGTATTGGAGCTTCAGTTTCAGCATCAGTCCTTCCAATGAATATCCAGGATTGATTTCCTTTAGGATTAACTGGTTTGATCTCCTTGCAGTCCAAGGGACTCTCAAGACTCTTCTCCAGCACCACAGTTCAAAAGCATCAATTCTTTGGTGCTCAGGCTTCTTTATGGTCCTCTTCTCCTCCTTCTTTCTTTCTCTCTCTCTTCCTCCCTCCTCCTCTCTCTTTTTCCCTCCCACTTTTTAAATCAGAAATAAACATTGATCCACACTGCCATGTAATCCAGTGACTCCATCTGAGAAACCATATCTGGAAAGTAGATTGCCCCACATATGAAACAAATGTTCCTGAGTTTTTAGACAGAAGTTACTTAATGTATAAGTATATACGTCATATCATTTACACCAAAGTACCTTTTACCTTTTTAAAATTAAAGCATAATCTATGTTCATCAAAATACCCATGTCAGGAATTTTACAAACTGGCCACATTTGTGTAACCATTGAGTAGACTGAGAATATAACCAGCACCCTAGAAACGACTCTCATGCTCCCTTCCATTCATTATGCCCTCCCTCTATGGCAACTACTTCCCTAATTTCTAACAGCAGAATGACGTTTTTACTTTTGGTTCTCTACGTAAATGTAAATATATCCTGTGTATTCCTTTGTTGTTGGCTTCATCAGCTCAAATTTATCTTTATGCATTCATCCACATTGTTGCTTCATGGTATTCTATGTGTGAACTCTAGGTCATAATCATTTTACCTAGTCTGTTATCTACACTATTTAATTTTTCTACTGTTGGTGGTCATTTGGGTTATTTCTGGCTTGTGGCTATTGAAAATGTGCTGCTGTGGACATGCATATGCATTTTTGTGGGATATATAAATATGAGTGATGTGAGTGGGTCAAAAGCACATGCATGTGTTCGACTTTATATACTACAGCATTTTAAATCTATTTACAGTTGATATGACATCAGTTATATTAAAAATCTACAAATAGCAGAATCAGGACAAGTACCCAGAGTATTCAGTTCAGTTCAGTCGCTCAGTCATGTCCGACTCTTTTCTACACCATGAATCACAGCACGCCAGGCCTCCCTGTCCATCACCAGTTCCTGGAGTTCACTCAAACTCATGTCCATCGAGTCAGTGATGCCATCCAGCCATCTCATGCTCTGTCATCCCCTTCTCCTCCTGCCCCCAATCCCTCCCAGCATCAGGGTCTTTTCCAGTGAGTCAACTCTTCTCATTAGTTGGCCAAAGTATTGGAGTTTCAGCTTCAGCATCAGTCATTCCAATGAACACCCAGGACTGATCTCCTTTAGGATGGACTGGTTGGATCTCCTTACAGTCCAAGGGACTCTCAAGAATCTTCTCCAATACCACAGTTCAAAAGCATCAAATCTAACCCTAACCCAGAGTATTAATACCATTCTATTAATCTTTTTATTATTCACTCATTCATTCTTTCAGAGAAGGCAATGGCATCCCACTCCAGTACTCTTGCATGGAAAATCCCATGGACAGAGGAGCCTGGTAGGCTGCAGTCCTTGGGGTCACGATGAGTCAGACACGACTGAGCTACTTCACTTTCACTTTTCACTTTCATGCATTGGAGAAGGAAATGCAACCCACTTCAGTGTTCTTGCCTGGAGAGTCCCAGGGATGGGGGGGCCTTGTGGGCTGCTGTCTATGGGGTCACACAGAGCCAGGCACAACTGAAGCGACTTAGCAGCAGCAGTAGCATTCATTCTTTAACATATTTATATATAGCTCTTATATGGATAATCTAGGCACTGTAGATATAAATAAAAAATAACTTTCACCCCTATCTTCACTTTCAAAGAATTAACAGTAGGGTGAAATCTATTAAGGATTAGGATGGACCACAGAGCAATTTTTTAGTTGAAGTATGTAATTGATTTCCAATGTTGTGTTCATTTCTGCTATACAGCAAATTGATTCAAATATATATATATATATATTTCACATTATTTCCCATTATGGTTTATCATAGGATATTGAATATAGTTCCCAATGCTGTACAATAGGATCTTGTTGTTTTTTATCCTATAGATACTAGTTTGCATCTGCTAACCCTGAACTCTCACTCCATCCGTTTCCCACCACCCCTCCCTCTTGGCAACCACAAATTTGTTCTCTGTGTCTGAGCCTGCTTCTGTTCCATAGAGAAGTTCATCTGTACATAAAGCAATTTTTAAATAAAAGGATGAGGACCTACATTACCCAATGGAGAGCTTCTTGGAACTGCTGCTTCAGAATTTTGCATTTTGAAGAATTACCAGGAGTTCCATAGATGAGAAAGAAAGCAATTTTCATTGTGCAATGGCTCAGAGGCAGAAAAACAGTGCAGCAATTCTCAAACCTAGTTGCACATTAGAATCATCTATAAAGTTTTTAAAAATATACTTGGTATCCATCGAAGATGGATTAATCATCTCTGCTGGTAAGGCCAGGATATCTGTAATTTTTACAATCTTGCCAGGTGATTCTAATGTAAGGTCATGATTGAGAACCACTGGTTTAGTGGCTTTACAATACTTCAAGTTGTTTTATACAGCTTATACATAGTAGGAGGGAGGAAATAGCAGTAAAAAATCTTAGAACTGAGGATCAATGAGCAGGCTTCAACACAACATTGGCATTTTATGTAACACAGCACAGAGAATAGGTAGGGGAGTGGTGTTTACAAAGTCTCCAAGTCAGTAGTGCGTAAAATATAATTTACATTCGCACTGATTTAATTAGCATTTATGCTTCAACACAAGTTACATTATCTCACATTTTTTGACACATTTGTCCCAAGAACATCAACTTGTACCAAACAAACACATTTTAAAATAGCGAACTTAAGAGAATCTGCCCCTAAATATTTTGCATTTATAATAACCCTAGGTCTGTGTAGTGGGGAAAATTCTCCAGTGTTGAGAATTTCTGTGAATTCACTGCTATTTCCAAGGTCAACAGCCTGCTCACTGCTTGAACACCAGCAGCTGCCATGTGTGAGTGAGTCAGAGTGAAGATATGCCAAATTTATACTTGAATTATGCTCCCCGCACCAGAAGCAGTAGAGTGTGGAGAAAAACTAGGGTTTCTGTGGTTAGAGAGCTCTGACTTCTTGTTTTCCGAAATTCCACTTTCATCAGTTCCCAGAGAGGTGAGCCTGGAGACAATCATGTGATCCTATGGAACCAACATTTTCTCATTTGCAAAATGAAAAGGTTACAAATACTTTACTGAGTGTGAACTCCCTCCCAAGCACTGCACATATACTTGCAACAAGTACATTATATGATCCCCTAATGAATGGATTTCCCCTATAGACTAGCCATGCCGTGCCTGCTGCCCGACTCCTGCCCCTGCCACTTTCATTCCCCTGCTTCTGCATTACTAGGGAGCAAGAGAGACCTGAGGGTTTGTAGGTTTCCCAAAGGAGTAGAAAGTAGAGTTCCTACTAGATAGATTCCCACACAAGCAGGTAGCTTTCTAGATCTGGAATAGGTTGAAAAGAGGGCAGCCCTTTGAAGAAAGCCATGTTCTACCAGGGCCCCTGCATCTGTCAAGCTTTGCAGCATTGCTAGCCCTCTCTGGCCTTGTCCCAGGCTTGATTCTTTAAATTTTCTTTTACTATGAGGTGATTAGCTTTGATGCCATTTTACATATCAGGAAAAGGAAGCATAAAACTTAAGTGACTGACTCCAAATCTTGACTTTTTTACTTACTGCATAGTGCTCTCTTCTTAACACAAAATATATCAAGAAATGGCATATTCCCTGTTTCTTTGGAGGCAACAGGATATGTAAAAAACAGCCCGTAGTCATAGTGTCCCTTGCTGATCATGATATAAGCAAAGATGGGCTACACTGGTTTTAGAATGTGGCTAGTGAGAATTATCTCTCCCAGAAACAATGTCAGTGATTATGTCTGCACCTACTATATGCCAGGTCCCCCTCTAGGCATGTATATGAGAAGGGATGGGGAAATATCCATAGTCAGTGCACCGTAGTCTCTTTGGGAGGCAGGACATTTCAGGAAATAGGGTCTTTATCCTCCATCCAGCTTTCTATATGACCTGGTAGAGGGGAAAATGGAGAAGATGATGGCACCCCACTCCACTACTCTTGCATGGAAAATCCCATGGATGGAGGAGCCTGGTAGGCTGCAGTTCATGGGGTCGCCAAGATTTGGACATGACTGAGCGACTTGACTTTCACTTTTCACTTTCATGCATTGGAGAAGGAAATGGCAACCCACTCCAGTGTTCTTGCCTGGAGAATCCCAGGGGTGGGGGAGCCTGGTGGGCTGCCTGCCGTCTATGGGGTTGCACAGAGTCAGACACGACTGAAGTGACTTAGCAGCAGCAGCAGCAGCAGAGGGAAAAAGACTGCCACAAATGCTCTTGTTTTTCTTGGGTGGTATTTACTTTAAAATTGTTAACATAAGTATACTTCATCATGTTTTGAAACATTTCCTGCTTTTAAAGCAAGTACTAAGTTGATCTTTCCTTTGACAATTTTTTTTTTTTTTTTAACACGGTGGAAAGATCCTAAAAGTCATGGGTTTCTGTTCTCTTCATTCCACGTGCAGATCTCTACGCCTGGAATCTTTTCCCTTGACTTTCCCTCTTCATCTCTATGATAGATGTTTGGAGCTTCTGAGTTTTTATGTTTTCTAGCCTCTCCTTAAAGCTGTTTGTAATATAGATGATGGAACAAGCCAATACGATTTATTCTAATTCCCCAGCTTATTAAATCAAACACTGGAAGGTCAGTGTTAAACAAAAACAGACCAGGAGTTCTTTTAATAAACATAGATGGTTATGCAAGGCATATGTGATGCGAGCCAAAGGAACAGAAACGTCTGTTTAGGTGGTCTTCAGCATACTCTTATAAATAAAGATCGAGGTCTATGATGAATTTCTAGGCCCCCAAAGCCTGCAATGAGCTTTACTGTTGTTTAGTCACTCAGTCGTGTCTGACTCTGTGCAACACCATAGGCTGTAAGCCCTCCAGGCTCCTCTGTGCATAGGATTTCTCAGGCAAGAATATGGTATTGGGTTGCCATTTCCTCCTCTAGGGGGTCTTCCTGACCCAGGGATTGAACCAGCACCTCCTGTTTGGCAAGCACAATCTTTACCATTGAGCCACGTGGGAAACCCATAATCTTTATATAACTTTGTAAAGTATTCCTTATGCAGGACATCTCATTTAACAAAAAGTGATTGATCAAGGAGAGGCTACAACAAGGGGAATAACACCAAAGGAGAGGGTCAATGATTTGGTAATTGAAGAATATAACCTGTAAGCCAGAGTTTCCCTACAATGACAAGTTGGAGGGTCCCTTATATTCAGCATCTTAATTAACCACTTCACTTATTCAACAAACATATGTTGGGCACCTATTCTGCTGGGAGATATCCTAATTTCTTGGAATGCTTCAGGGAACACCACCTCTGGTGGTGTGGAGAATGTTGGGGAGAAGGTGGAGGGTCAGATAAGATGGCTGTGCAGATGATAAATAAAGTATCAGTTCATTTCAGTTTGACTTTTTGTGAACCCATGGACTGCAGCATGTCAGACTTTCCTGTCCTTCACCAACTCCTGGAGCTTACTCAAACTCATGTCCATTGAGTTGGTGATGCCATCCAACCATCTCATCCTCTGTCATCCCCTTCTCCTCCCACTTTCAATCACCCCAGCATCAGGGCCTTTTCAGACTAGTCAGTTCTTCGCATCAGGTGGCCAAAGTATTGGAGTTTCAGCTTCAGCATCAGTCCTTTTAATGAATATTCAGTACTGATTTCCTTTAGGATGGACTGGTTGGATCTTACAGTCCAAGGGACTCTCAAGAGTCTTCTTGAACACCACAGTTCAAAAGCATCAATTCTTCAGTGTTCAGCTTTCTTCACAGTCCAACTCTTACATCCATACATGTCTACTGGAAAAACCATAGCTTTGACTAGTCAGACCTTTGTTGGCAAAGTAATGTCTCTGCTTTTTAATATCTTGTCTAGATCGATCATAACTTTTCTTTCAGAGAGCAAATGTCTTTTAATTTCATGGTAGCAGTCACCATCTCCAGTGATTTTGGAGCCCCAAAAGATAAAGTCTCTCATTGTTTCCATTGTTTCCTCATCTATTTGCCATGAAGTGATGGGACCTGATGCCATGATCTTAGTTTTCTGAATGTTGAGTTTTAAGCCAACTTTTTCAGTCTCCTCTTTCACTTTCATCAAGAGGCTCTTTAGTTCTTCTTCACTTTCTGCCATAAGCATGGTGTCATCTGCATATCTGAGGTTATTGATATTTCTCCCAGCAATCTTGATTCCAGCTTGTGCATCATCCAGCCCAGTGTTTCTCATGATGTACTCTGTATTTAAGTTAAATAAGAAGTGTGACAATATACAGCCTTGGCATATTCCTTTCCAGATTTGGAACCACTCTGTTGTTCCATGTCCAGTTCTAACTGTTGCTTCCTGACCTGCTTACAGATTTCTCAGGCAGCAGGTCAGGTGGTCTGGTATTCTCATCTCTTTCAGAATTTCCCACAGTTTTTTGTGATCCACACAAAGGCTTTGGCATAGTCACTAAAGCAGAAATAGATGTTTTTCTGAAACTCTCTTGGTTTTTCAATGATCCAGTGGATGTTGGCAATGTGATCTCTGGTTTCTCTGCCTTTTCTAAATCCAGCTTGGACATCTGGAATTTCATAGTTCCATGCTGTTGAAGCTTGGACAATTTTGAACATTACTTTGCTAGCATGTGAGATGAGTTCAGTTGTGTGGTCATTTGAACATTCGACGACACAAAGTATGAATAAGGTAATTTTAGATAGAAAAAAGTGTTATGAAATCATAAAGAGAGTCATGACAATGACTATATGTTTGGGCTGGTACAAAAGCAAGTCTTGCAACAAAGAACTGGAGGCAGTGCTTCTCTTAACAAAAATCACTAGCATGACATGAAATACTATATATGAAACCACCTACTCCAACATCAAGCACTTACCTGATTTATTAGCAACCCATCTTTGGCCCTATAAGGCCAGTGAAAGCTTACCTCAAGGCCATGATGGTCTCCAGGAAGTGCTTTGACTGCCATCCTGGGCTTCCAAAGAAAGAACATTGTTTAGATAACATAATGGGCCACATTTATTTTAATCCTTAGCATCTTTGATGTGTTTAAGCTTGGTGAAAGGTCATGGAAAACTGAAGTTAACCTAGACTGGAAAGGTTACAGGCATCTGCTCAAGACAACTGCAGGGAATTTATAAACTCAAAGAGTCTGAATCATGAATAGAAGCCACATATTCACTCCTAATACTTTACTGAACTGCAATTACTGAAAAGGAATTGTTCAAATTAAGGAATCAGCCATACAGTAACCCCTGTCATCCATCTGGGAAAACTACCTTTCCTCAACTCAAGAGAAAGCAAAATAGCAAGAGAATTGGAAGAAAAGTTATGACCAACCTAGATAGCATATTCAAAAGCAGAAATATTACTTATTACTTTGCCGACTAAAGTCCGTCTAGTCAAGGTTATGGTTTTTCCAGTAGTCATGTATGGATGTGAGAGTTGGACTGTGAAGAAGGCTGAGCAACAAAGAATTGATATTTTTGAACTGTGGTGTTGGAGAAGACTCTTGAGAGTCCCTTGGACTGCAAGGAGATCCAACCAGTTCATCCTAGAGGAGATCAGCCCTGGGGTTTCTTTGGAAGGACTGATGCTAAAGCTGAACTCCAGTACTTTGGCCACCTCATGCGAAGAGTTGACTCATTGGAAAAGACTCTGATGCTGGGAGGGATTGGGGGCAGGAGGAGAAGGGGACGACCGAGGATGAGATGGCTGGATGCCATCATGGACTCAATGGACGTGAGTCTGAGTGAACTCCGGGAGTTGGTGATGGACAGGGAGGCCTGGCGTGCTGCGATTCATGGGGTCGCAGAGTCGGACACGACTGAGCAACTAAACTGAACTGGACTGATTATGATTAGTGTGGTCCTTATGGAATTAGCTGTGCCAAAACATATGAAGAGTCATGTGACCCTCTTACTTCACTTTTAATATGAAGAGGTTAGAATGGAACAGACCATTATGTTGGGGGGCCAGTAGGGGTGGGAAGTATACTTGTTTTGAAACCTGATTGCAGAGACATTCAGAGTTCAAAAACCTTATTATTTTCTTTCAGTTCAAATCATCTGTAATTTTTGATACTCCAGTTGTTTTCAAAGTGTGGTCTGAGATCCAGCAAACTGGGACATAGGATCATCTGTAAAAGCATTAGTCACTCAGTCCTGTCCGTCTCTTTGCAACACCATGGACTGTAGCCCGCCAGGCTCCTCTGTCCATGGAATTATCCAGGCCAGAATACTGGAGTGGGTAGCCTAACTCTTCTCCAGGGGATCTTCCTGACCCAGGAATTGAACCAAGGTCTCCTGCATTGCAGGCAGATTCATTACCAACTGGGGTATCAGGCTAGCCCAAGGATCATCTAGGAACTTGTTGAAAATACAAACTTTTGACCCTCACCCCAGACCTGCTGAATTAGAAACTGTGAAGGTTGGCCAAGAAAATCTCCTTCCTGGAGATTCTGATGCACACTGCAGTTTGAGCACCACTGTCTTATTCATCTCTCAAAGAGTAGGGAGAGGAACTTTTCTGGAGCAAAGAGTGGGGACAGGGACATTGTGAGGGACTTGGGAGCCCACCCTTTTCAGGTGGGGCAGCCCTGGGGACTCCTATTTGCCTGCGTCCTTTAGTACCTTGGATATCCCTAAACTACTTATTTCACTATCCCAAAGCCTTACCACTTCCTTTAAGCCTCTGGCTTAAATGATTATTGCCAGTCATCAGGGTTTTTCAGAATAATAGTGCTAAGAGACTGAGATCATGTGGATGAAATCATGCTGATACAGGACAAGACAAATAAATGTGTAAATAGAAGCAGTATTTACCAGTCCGTTCTGGGGCCAAACATCTGTTGTCAGTACTAAGCCAGGCTCACTGTCAAGGTGACATCTTCATAGAATGGTCTTGAGCTTTTATTTTGCGAAGACTCTGTAGCTTTTTAAATCTCTGAATGTCACAAATATTCCCTTTCTTTTTCCTAGCTCAGTTAGTTCCAGGCCTGGAAAGATGGAAATCAAAGGGAAATCAAAAGAAGAAAATATTCATCCCATTAAAATATTAAATGACCAACTTAGAGAGGACAGACAGCATGAAATGTCACAGCTAGAGAAGATTCTGGTCATAATTTAATTCAAACCTCTTGTTTTCAGATGTAGGAAGCAGAGACTAAGAGATGAAATAATTTCTGAAGACCACAGAGATTAGAACTTGGATTTTATAAATGTGTTTTTGCCACTATACCATGGAATCCCTGAACTTCACTGTACGGCTCCCTGAGATCATCTTAGAGGTCCATAAAGTAAAAAATTTGTTCATCACAATACTACAACCTTATTTGCCTTTTTTCTCTCAAAGTATCAAATACAGAGAAGTTTTTCCAAAGACTGCATTCTATAGATATCACAAATTAAATAAAGAAGCAAACATAAAAATCTAGTCATTGTGTTAAACCAGATAGAAAAGAGATTTGCAAAAATGCAAACCAATGTGACTCTTCTCACTATTTCTTTGTTTTAGAAAATATATGTCTTTTTCATAAAATATGTTATTTGGGGTACATAATGGGTTTAGGTTTGTTTTATAAATTAATAATATTTTAAAATCTTTAGTTTCAAATTTTAATATACTAAACACTAATAGTTAAAATACCTACTATATAAACAAAATTTCTTTGTAATTCTTAAAATTTTTAAGAGTGGTAAGAGGTCATAATGTTTAAGAGCAGCTACACTCTACCATGGCATTAAAAACAAATGACTGAATCTTAACATAGTTATGAAAAAAACAATTTTGAAATTATAAGCTTTGTGAGGGCAGGCATATTTGTCTTTATCTGCTTAGAATTGTTTCCCAAGTCCTTAAATCTAAAGTGCCTGGCATTCAAGACATGTGAATTGAATAAATAAAAGAAAATATATTTTACACAAAATCAACAGTAAGGATTCAGCATAGTTTTAAAATAATTCAGAGAGAAAATTCTTTCACAGAAACTGCCCCACCTCTAGTCTTGGAAGTGAAAACTAGAATTGGCGGCAGATACCTCAAGCTCAGTTGACATCCTGATGTGCCAAAGTCAGCATAACGCAAGAAGTCTCAGGATGGCGAGCTAGAGCCTCTCTTCACCTACGTTCCTGTCTCTGCTTCCCTGTGCCTCCCCATCTTCCACACAATTCTGTTTTGAGTACCAGATTTATCTTAAGATGCGGAGAGGTGACCTGGAAAATTATAATTTAGGAAATATGAAGTTCTGGCCCCATTTCCATTTTTATTGTGCTCAGAATTATCAGATGACCCTGCACAACTGGGGAAAATATAGATTTGTAAAAATTACACCCTGCTCTATTTTCCTTAGGCTACAAATTTTGTTTCATTTCACTGAGAAATAATTCCTACAAAGAAATGTTTAGTAAATTAAACCTAACCATTCCAGCCCTCTGTAACATGTCAGGATTAATGCTTCTTCCCCAAACTGGAACTGATCCTGACACAGAAGCTGTTCTTATCTTGCCAGCAGAGTCTGCTGTGTACAAGACAGAGTGACTTTTTGTTTTGGTGTTTTGCGTGCATTGTCCTCTTGATTGATTCCAAGAAGTCCAAAATTTGGCCATTGTTTTAATCCATTCAGGCTGCTGTAACAAAATACCATAGACTGGCTGATTTATAAAGAAAGAAAATATTTCTCACAGTTCCAGAGGCTAAGTCCAAGATAGTGTTTAGATTTTGTGTCTGGTAGGTATCTGCTTCCCGGGTCATAGATGACCAGCTTTTGGCTGTGTCCTCACATGGCCTAAGAAGCAAAGGAAAGCTCTGTGGTGCTTTTTCTAAGGGCACTAGCCCCATTTATGAGGGTTTCACCCTCTTGATCTAAGACCCTCCCAAAGGCCCCACTTCCAAAAGCCATTACCTTGGGCACTAAGATTTTACATATGAATTTGGAGGATGGGGCAGAAACATTCAGACCATCATCTCCATTTCAATATTAAAAACTATAAGGTTCAAAGAGGCAAAGTGACACAAATTGGAGTTACAATCTAGACTTTTGGAGTCCTTTTGAAGGACGTTTTTATTTTCATGATCATATATTGGAAAGATCTGCATAAATCATATTTCCACTTGCATAATTAACCTCGAGTAGAGAAAAGCAATATATTGGGCAGCATGCTTTTTGATTTACGTGCAGTATCTCATTTACTTCTTCTCTTACATTATCACATTTTAACCAACGAGGAATGTGCAGTTCAGAGACATTAAGTGACTTACCAAATGTCACACAGCCAGAATTAGAATTAGGTCACACAGTGTTTTAATAAGAGAGATTCTCTTCCTTTGTGGATTCCATTACAAGATAGTACCTTCAAAATGACAAATACCTTCAAAAGGAATATTACCTTTCCAGGTATAAAATTCTTTTATGTATATATACAACTTCCCCAGTGGCTCAGACGGTAAAGCATCTGCCTACAACACGGGAGACCTGGCTTCAGTCCCTGGGTTGGGAAGATCTCCTGGAGAAGGAAATGGCAACCCACTCCAGTATAGATATACACGTACAAGAAGACACTGATTCAAACTTGGGTGCATGATTGCCCAGCATCAAATAATGGAATAAAGAAAAACTAAGATGATTTCAAACATTTAAGTAATTAAATCATTCACCAATCAAGACATTTAGTATTTAACACACATTAAGAATCACAGAGGGCTTGCCTGGTGGCTTAGTGGTAAAGACTCCACCTGTCAATGCAGGAGCCACGGCTTCGATCCCTGATCCGGGAGGATCCCACATGCTGTGGAGCACTAAGCCCGTGTGCCACAACTATCAAGCCTGTGCTGTAGAGCCCAGGAACTGCGACTACAGAACCCATGTGCCGCGACTTCTGAAGCCCACATGCCCCAGAGCCCTTGCTCCACAGCAAGAGTAGCTACTGCAATGAGAAGCCTGCACACTACAACTAGAGAGCAGCCTCTGCTCGCTGAAACTAGAAAAAAGTCCTAGTGTCAATGAAGATCCAGTGCAGGCAAAAATAAACAAATTTTTTAAAATTTAAGAAAAAGAATCATTAGAATGCGATCTCTAAGTACAGACACCACAAATTTCAGCATTTCTATTCCATCTTCTGTGGACAGGGCAAGATAAGAGTGGAACAGAGGGCAAATTGTGAGCAGGGGATACCTGGGTTGAATACAGATTTAATCACTTTAGTGATTGTAATTTCTCTTGCCTTTACTGACCAGTTTTGCTAGAAAGTGAGGGTTATAAAAGCATTTGGACAATTCCAGAATAAGATGACATGTGTATTCATGAGAAGCTAGTTTATTATTTTTAAATAAATGGTTTCCTTCTCCATTTATTTAAAAATACGAAATTCTCCAGCAGGCTGAATGGACATAATTCTGTGCCCCCGAAGTCATGTGTTTAAGGCCTAACCCCCAGTAACTCAGAATGTAACCGTATTTAAAATTGAGTTTCAGGACTTCCCTGATGGTCCAGCAGTTAAGCCTTTGCCTTTCACTGCAGGGGGTGTGGGTTCAATTGACTGGAGAGCTAAGATCCCAGACACCTTACAGCCAAAAGACCAAAATATAAAACCAAAGCAATATTTTAATAAATGCAAATAGGACTTAAAAAAAATAAAATCAAGTCTTAAAGAGGTTATTAAAGTTCAGTGGGGTCATTAGGATGGTCCTTTATCCAACATGACTGATGTCCTTAAAGTGGAGATCAGGACACATACAGAGGAAAGACCATGTGAAAGATACAGAGAGAAGATGCTGTCTCTAAGCCAGGGAGAGAAGCCTCAGAAGAAACCACCCGGCCAGCACCTAGATCTGTTTTTCAGCCACTAGAGCTGTGAGAAATTTCAGTTGCTTAAGCCACCCTGTTTGGGGCACTTCTGGCAGCCGTTATGGCACACTAATAACTCAGTTCAGTTCAGTCGCTCAGTCCTGTCCGACTCTTTGCGACCCCATGAATCGCAGGACGCCAGGCCTCCCTGTCCATCACCATCTCCCGGAGTTCAACCAGCCCCACACCCATGGAGTCAGTGACGCCATCCAGCCATCTCATCCTCTGTCGTCCCCTTCTCCTCCTGCCCTCAATCCCTCCCAGCATCAGAGTCTTTTCCAATGAGTCAACACTTTGCATGAGGTGGCCAAAGTACTGGAGCTTCAGCTTTAGCATCATTCCTTCCAAAGAAATCCCAGGGTTGATCTCCCTCAGAATGGACTGGTTGGATCTCCTTGCAGTCCAAGGGACTCTCAAGAGTCTTCTCCAGCATCACAGTTTAAAGCATCAATTCTTTGGCCCTCAGCCTTCTTTACAGTCCAACTCTCACATCTATACATGACCACTGGAAAAACCATAGCCTTGACTAGACGGACTTTAGTCGGCAAAGTAATATTTCTGCTTTTGAATATGCTATCTAGGTTGGTCACAACTTTTCTTCCAAGGAGTAAGCGTCTTTTAATTTCATGGCTGCAGTCAACATCTGCAGTGATTTTGGAGCCCCCCAAAAATAAAGTCTGACACTGTTTCCACTGTTTCCCCGTCTATTTCCCATGAAGTGATGGGACCTGATGCCATGATCTTCGTTTTCTAAATGTTGAGCTTTAAGCCAACTTTTTCACTCTCCTCTTTTACTTTCATCAAGAGGCTCTTTAGTTTCTCTTCATTTTCTGNCCAAGAAAATAAAGTCTGACACTCTTTCCACTGTTTCCCCATCTATTTCCCATGAAGTGATGGAACCAGATGTCATGATCTTCGTTTTCTGAATGTTGAGCTTTCAGCCAACTTTTTCACTCTCCTCTTTTACTTTCATCAAGAGGCTCTTTAGTTTCTCTTCATTTTCTGCCATAAGGGGGGTGTCATCTGCATATCTGAGGTTATTGATATTTCTCCCAGCAATCTTGATTCCAGCTTGTGTTTCTCCCAGCCCAGCGTTTCTCATGATGTATTCTGCATAGAAGTTAAATAAGCAGGGTGACAATATACAGCCTTGACGTACTCCTTTTCCTATTTGGAACCAGTCTGTTGTTCCATGTCCAGTTCTAACTGTTGCTTCCTGACCTGCATACAGATTTCTCAAGAGGCAGGTCGGGTGGTCTGGTATTCCCATCTCTTTCAGAATTTTCCACAATTTATTGTGATCCACACAGTCAAAGGCTTTGGCATGATCAATAAAGCAGAAATAGATGTTTTTCTGGAACTCTCTTGCTTTTTCCATGATCCAGCGGATGTTGGCAATTTGATCTCTACAAATGCAGAGCATTCCCTTTTTTGCCCTGAACTTCTTGAGTAAGGTACATTGTCTCAGAGTGTAAAAAACCTATGAATACCAATGAAAGAAACCACTCCAGATATTTTCTTTTCTTTTTTATTATGTAAGTTTCCAGTGGACAACATTATAATCTGTATACAATACAGGGTGATCACTGTAGACGTGTACATCCATCACCATACAGTTTACCTCCTTCACCTGTTTCACCCACCCCCCAGCAAAATAGTTTTCTTTTAATGACCTTACCTCTGCTCTTCTCTGAGAGAGGCATATGGCAGTAAAGCAAAGATGACATTGGTAAGAAATACCTAGGGAATGAGTCGGGTTCATGAGAAAGTATCCAGAAGTACCTTATTTCATCCAGGCAACAGACTCCTGGCAATACTCTTCCTCAGTCCCTAGTTCCCCCTCTATCATTCCCTTTCTCTCTTCCTTCTTTTTCTCTCCTTATTCACTCCTCCTCTCTGCCTTTCTTTCCCTTTCTGTCTGTCTTAGAATTCAAAAGTCAGAAGCTTGTCATAGGGAAATGTATTTACACATCATTTGAATTGAAAAGTAAATCACTCTGTTCCTTAAGAAAGTACATCTGATTTGAATGATTGAATCTGCAAAGTCAACCCTAACTCTCAAAACAATTATTTGGTGGGGATTTTTCATAAACTAAGCTAAGTGTGTGGTCCCAATGTTTTGATGAAAATATACTTAAACCACATAAGGTAAAAATATTTAATAACAAAGTTGTATTGACAAAGACATATTGAAATATTGAAATATCCCAACTCTTTCTAATATTATCAGATTTAGAACTGGTGCCTCAAAATAGCAGAGTAACCAGTGTCTTTAATAGTCACTGGATAAATCTTGGTTTAAATGTTTTTTATGTAGTATCTTCCAGGAAGTAAGAAAATAAATGATTCTAATGATGGGCAACAAATTCTATTAAAAGTTAGATGGTTGTTAATTTTTTTGCTTTTAACAAATTTGGAGAACATAATTGGTTTCACAGCAGATAAATCATTAAAAATATTTTTCAGTTAATTTTATAAATATCAATACTGTAGGAAAGTTGCAAGAAAAATATGGTGAACAGTCTCACATCTTTCACCTAGATTCCCCAGGTGTGAACATTTTGCCTCATTTGGTCTATCATCATTGTTACTATGCTTCCTTTGTTCTATTTATGAACCTGTCTATAATCATTGTTACTTTGCTGAAAAAGTTGCAAGCTGGTTACAAACATCTTGACACTTCATCTTTAAACACTGAAGCACGTATCATTCCAAAACAAGGATATTTTCCCGTCTAACAATACAGTGATCACACTCAGGACATTATTTAACACTGATGTTTTTAGAGACCTTAGGCCAGTTGTTTTGTAGTTATCTCTTAATTTGGACTCACCTGATGGTGTCATCATAATTATATTCAAGTCAAACCTTCTCTGTACAAATACAGCATAGGTATAAAAATAATTTGAAAAAAATTTTTTATTTTTACTTTATTTTACTTTACAATACTGTATTGGTTAAAAATAATTTTTGATAATAGGTGGCTATAGATGGAACTATAGTTTTTTTTGTATATACTTGGGAAAAGGGAAAATTAACTTTGATACAGCTCATTCCATTTCTGTTTAAATAAGTAAGGGTTTTCAGCCTTTTTATTTGTGAAAACAAAAATAGGAATAGATCGATGTTATTCTACCAGTAAGAAATATTCATTTATTAATATGGATGTAAAATATCCAACTACTAAAAAGACATGACATGGGATTACCTGGTGGCTTAGACGGTAAAGAGTCTGCCTGCAATGTGGGAGACCGGGGTTCAATCCCTGGGTTGGTAAGATTTCCTGGAGAAAGACATGGCAGCCTACTCCAGTACTCTTGCCTGGAGAATTCCGTGGACAGAGGAGCCTGGTGGGCTGCAGTCTAAGGGGCTGCAAAGAGTCAGACACGACTGAGTGACTAACTCTCACTTTCAAAAAGACATGAACTAACGGAAAGGAAAAAAAAACACCTATCCATTTAATTAATAGATGAGTTTCAATAAAATGTATTTTTTGCTTAATTATATACTAAATTTCCTAATAACTCAATGAGAAAAAGGACATTTACAGCTTATAGTCACAAATTAAGAAAATTAAGATATAAGCACATTTTTTTATTGTTGCATAGAATTATGAAAAGATGTTTAAATTTTTTCAAGCATTAAACGCCTTACATTAGAGCAATAATATGTGGGAGAAGTGGAGTGGAAGTCCAAGTTTTGTGAAAAAAAGTAAAATGTATAATTTCTATCAAAGAGTTTATTAGTGTTTTTTATTTTTCGTGAGAGTTGGTAGATTGTATCAAAACTATAGTACATGGATTCATTACTCTAAAAAAGTGATGGAAGTTTCATTTTTTAAAATGTCAGCATTTAAGAATATGTATGCTTTGCAATTATTTTAACTTAAAAATGGTCAAGTGTCAAAATGAAAATGTCAGAGGGGAAAGCATAGTTTTTCAGGGGTCACGTGAGCAAAAAGTACTGTGTTCTCATGCACTAGGGGCAGGTGAGAGCTGCTGGTTTGGTTTGGGGCTCTGCATTGCTCTATGTCAGTAAGTTGAAATAGTGTCATGAAGTGTCAGGAGGTGCGGATGGTCAGGAAAGGGTGTCAGGCTGGGCAGCAGCTTGCTGAGTGACAAGGAGCTTGGCGTTTTCAGGAGGGGGAAGCATTTAAACCCTAAATAATAAGACTGAAGCACCTGGAAGACAACATTGAGCTCTTGGCTTTTATTAAACACCTCTTCATGGGATAGTTCATGACAGGGTTTCATCTACCCCTTTGTTCATTTCCTTACAGTGTATGTTCATTTGAGATTACTAAGGATGTGGTTGTATGATGAGATGCATAATACTTCTTTGAAGGAAAACAGATGTTTCTGGTTTTGTTGCCTGTGTCCTTTAGAAATTCTCTGAAGCTGTATAGCTTGTCTGTATGTCATCTGGGAGCAACTTTTCATCTGTGCCTATTTCCTTGTGTGTAGGACATGAGCTTCCCTGGTAGCTCTGTGGTAGAGAATCTGCCTGCAGTGCAGTAGACGCGGGTTTGATCCCAGGGTCAGGAAGATCCCCTGGAGAAGGAAATGGCAACTCACACCACTACTCTTGCCTGGAAAATCCCATGGACAGAGAAGTCTGGCAGGCTACAGTCCATGGCGTTGCAAGAGTTGGACCTGACTTAGCTACTAAACCACCACCACCACCACCAGGGAGGTCCCCAAAATTATTTTTACATATGTCATTTAAAAACAAGTAAGTGAAAGAGCAGAATTTTTCAGTTTCTATAAAGATAAAATTAAATTTTACTAGTTAACAGTACATTCTACAATGGGCTTTTAAAACAAATTGTTGCCATTTCTTATTTAATCTGTATAATTTATTTAAATGTTGGATGTTGTTGCTTTAACATTTTTACTGCAAATGCTCTAAGGAATTTTTTTAACCTAGGAGATTACTGAAAATAAAGCAAAATTTAAGCAGTTTTTTTAAAAAAAATACAGAATTCTTTATGCCAATCAAAATGTGTTTTCTTTGAATACAATTATCCAAAACTTAAAAAGCAGAACAAATCAATCTGTGAAATAAAAGAAACACATGTTTTACAAAGGCAGAAGAGAAAATTATGCATAAAACCATCATAAAGTCTTTCAGGCATATAACAAAGTATAGATTATAATACATCGAACACCTGTGTACTGACCACCCAACTTAAGAAACAGAATATAAAAAATACAGTTGAAGTCTACTGGGTGCTATTTCCCCACTGAAATCCCTTTCTCTCCCACAGACAGAGCCACTTTCCTGACTTTGGTGTTACTGTTTTATGCATTTTCAAACACTTTTAATATATACTTGTGTATACATGTTTGTATTTACCTGTAAAATATAGGGTTGTTCAGCATATTTAAAACCATTTTTATATCCTTGATCTTAGCCAAAAGGCCAAGAAGCGATAAAACCTGTTTTTATAAACATTATCATTAGTGAAATCTGTTTCTTGCCATGTTAGCTTTATGATTCTTGAGATGTGGGTATGTTGGCATCTGTGGGATAGCCCTTTCATCTTAACTGTAATGTAGTGAGCATTGGTTTGTTGTTCTGACGGTGGAAATTTTGCTATTATTGTAGTGTTCACATCTCCACGCACATGTAGGAGAACGTCATTACCCTATCTACGGAGGACTGGGGTTGCTGTATTGAAAGGTAAACATATCTCTCCTAAAGTAAAGTTGCTCAGTCATGTCCGACTCTTTGCGACCCCATGGACTGTAGCCTACTAGGCTCCCCTGTCCATGGGATTTTCCAGGCAAGAGTACTGGAGTGGGTTGCCATTTCCTTCTCCAGGCGATCTTCCCGACCCAGGGATCAAACCCGGGTCTACAGCATTGCAGACAGACGCTTTCCCATCTGAGCCACCAGAGAAGCCCATATCTCTCCTAGATGTTGCTAATCGTCCTCCAGGGTAGTTGTACTGAGTTATTCTTTCATCAGTAGTGAATGAGTCCTATTGCTCAATCCTTGCTATTTCTACATGTTGTCAGACTTTACCACTTTGGAAATCTTGTTGGTGTGAAATAATATCTCATGTTATATTCTTTTAACAATTTTATTGAGGTGTCATGCCTTCCTGGTGGCTCAGTGGTAAAGAATCCCCCTGCCAATGCAGGAGACTCAGGTTTGATCCCTGGATTGGAAAGATACCCTGGAGAAGGAAATGACAACCCACTCCAGTATTCTTGCCTGGGAAATTCCACGGACAGAGCAGCCTGGCAGGCTACAGCCATGGGGTCTCTAAAGAGTTGGACACAGCTTAGAGATTGAACATGAGCACTGAGGTATAGTTTACATAAAATGAAATGCACCCATTTTGAAGTATACAGTTTGACGTTTGACATATGTATATATGTGTAATTCCAATCCCAGTCAGAATATAGAGTCTTTCTTTCACCCTAAAAAGTTTCCCTCGGCCTTATTGCCATAGGCAGTGATTGCCATAGGCAGTTTTGCCTGTTCTAGAATTTAACAAGACTAGAGTTGTATGGCATGTATTCTTATGTCTGGCTTCTTTTCATAGCATAATATTTGTGAAAATTCATCCATACATTATTTGTAGCAGTTTACCTTAAAAAATTTTTTTATTCCCTTTTTAAAAAAATTTTTTTTAGGTGTTAGTCGCTCACTCATGTCCAGCTGTTTGCAACCCTATGGACTGTAGCCTGCCAGGCTCCTCTGTCCATGGTATTTTCCAGACAAAAATACTGGAGTGGGTAGCCAGCCACTCCCTTCTCCAGAGCATCTTTCCCACCTAGGGATTTAACCTAGTCTCCTGCATTGCAGGCTGATTCTTTACCATCTGAGCCACCAGGGAAGCCCTTCCCTTTCTTTTAAAAAAAATTTTTGGCATGCTGCACAGCATGCAAGATCTTAGTTCCCCGACCAGGAATCGAACCTGCACACCCTGTGTTGGCAGCTCGAAGTCTTAACCACTGGACCACCAGAAGAAGTTCTAAAAAATTTTTTAGATATAATTCACATAATAAAATTAACCATTTTAAGGTGTACAGTTTGGTTGTTTTTACTATATTCACGTTATTGTTCAATTTACAATCCTGCTGCTGTTCCAGAACATTTGGTCACCCCAAAAGAAACCTCCTCCCTGTTAGCAGTTCCCTCTCCGACTATCCCCTGACAACCCCTAGTGTCCTTTGTGTTTCTGTGGAGTTGCTTATTCTGGACACGTCATGTAAGGGCCCTTTTGTCTGGCTTCTTTCACTTGGTTTAATGTTGTCAAGGTTCACCCAGTAGCATGTAGCATTAGGACCTCATTCCTCTTTACAACTGAATAATCTGTTGTACAGTTATACTTCATTTTGTTTATCTATTTATCAGTTGATAGACATTTGGATTATGTCCACTTTTTGATTTCTATGAATAATGCTGCTGTGAACATTCATGTATACAAGTTTTTGTGTGAACATATGTTTGCGTTTCTTTTAAGTAGACATTTAGGAACGGTCATATGGTAGTTCTGTGTTTAACTTTTTGAGGAAAGCTCATTTGTTTTTATAGTATTCCTTGATATGAATGTACCACATTTCTTGTCAATTTACCACTTGATGGGCATTTGCACTGCCTTTTGTTTTTAGTAATGAACATTCATGTGCAAGTTTCTTGTGGACCTTTTTTTTTCACTCTTGGACAAATACATAGGAGTAGAATTGCTGGATCACAGGATAGATGTCAGTCAGTTCAGTCGCTCAGTCGTGTCTGAGTCTTTGTGACCCCATGGACTGCAGCACACCAGGCCTCCCTGTCCATCACCAGCTCCCGGAGTTCACTCAGACTCACGTCCATTGACTTGGTGATGCCATCCAGCCATCTCATCCTCTGTCATCCCCTTCTCCTCCTGCCTTCGCTCTTTCCCACCATCAGGGTCTTTTCAAATGAATCAGCATTTTGCGTCAGGTGGCCAAAGTATTGGAGTTTCGGCTTCAGCATCAGTCCTTCCAGTGAATATTCAGGACTGATCTCCTTTAGGATGGACTGGTTGGATCTCCTTGCAGTCCAGGGGACTCTCAAGAGTCTTCTCCAACACCACAGTTCAAAAGCATCAATTCTTTGGCACTCAGCTCTCTTTATAGTCCAACTCTCACATCCATACATGACCACAGGAAAAACCATAGCCTTGACTAGATGGACCTTTTTTGACAAAGTGATGTCTCTGCTTTTTAATATGCTGTCCAGGTTAGTCATAACTTTTCTTCTAAGGAGTAAGCGTCTTTTAATTTCATGGCTGTAGTCACCATCTGCAGTGATTTTGGAGTCCAAAAAAAGTCTTTCACTGTTTCCACTGTTTCCCCATCTAACCATGAAGTGATGGGACCAGATGCCATGATCTTTGTTTTCTAAATGTTAAGCTTTAAGCCAACTTTTTCATTCTCCTCTTTCACTTTCATCAATAGGCTCTTTAGTTCTCCTTCACTTTCTGCCATAAGGGTGGTGTCATCTGCATATCTGAGGTTATTGATATCTCTCCAAGCAATCTTGATTCCAGCTTGTGCTTCATCCAGCCCAGCATTTCTCATGATGTACTCTGCATAGAAGTTAAATAAGCAGGGTGACAATATACAGCCTTGACATACTCCTTTTCCTATTTGGAACCAGTCTGTTGTTTCATGTCCAGTTCTAACTGTTGCTTCCTGACCTGCATACAGATTTCTCAAGAGGCAGGTCAGATGGTCTGGTATTCCCATCTCTTTTTCCACAAAATTTTCCAGTTTCTTGTGATCCACACAGTCAAAGGCTTTGGCATAGTCAATAAAACAGAAATAGATGTTTTTCTGGAACTCTCTTGCTTTTTCCATGATCCAGCGGATGTTGGCAATTTGATCTCTGGTTCCTCTGCCTTGTCTAAAAGTAGCTTGAATGTTTGGAATTTCACGTTTCATATATTGTTGAAGCCTAGCTTGGAGAATTTTGAGCATTACTTTACTAGCGTGTGAGATGAGTGCAATTGTGCGGTAGTTTGAGCATTCTTTGGCATTGCCTTTCTTTGGGATTGGAATGAAAACTGACCTTTTCCAGTCCTGTGGCCACTGCTGAGTTTTCCAGATTTGCTGGCATATTGAGTGCAGCACTTTCACACCATCATCTTTCAGGATTTGAAATAGCTCTGCTGGAATTCCATCACCTCCACTAGCTTTGTTCATAGTGATGCTTTCTAAGGCCCACTTGACTTCACATTCCAGGATGTCTGGCTCTAGGTGAGTGATCACACCATCATGATTATCTGGGTCATGAAGATCTTTTTTGTACAGTTCTTCTGTGTATTCTTGCCACCTCTTCTTAATATCTTCTGCTTCTGTTAAGTGCATACCATTTCTGTCTTTTATTGAGCCCATCTTTGCATGAAATGTCCCCTTGGTATCTCTAATTTTCTTGAAGAGATCTCTAGTCTTTCCCATTCTACTGTTTTCCTCTGTTTCTTTGCACTGATCACTGAGGAAGGCTTTCTTATCTCTCCTTGCTATTCTTTGGAACTCTGCATCCAAATGGGCATATCTTTCCTTTTCTCCTTTGTTTTTTGCTTCTTTTTGTTTCTCAGCTATTTGTAAGACCTCCTCAGACAGCCATTTTGCTTTTTTGCATTTTTTTTTCTTGGGGTGGTCTTGATCCCTGTCTCCTGTACAATGTCATGAACCTCCTTCCATAGTTTATCAGGCACTCTGTCTATCAGATCTAGTCCCTTAAATCTGTTTCTCACTTTCACTGTATAATCATAAGGACTTTGGAACTCTGCATCCAAATGGGCATATCTTTCCTTTTCTCCTTTGTTTTTTGCTTCTTTTTGTTTCTCAGCTATTTGTAAGACCTCCTCAGACAGCCATTTTGCTTTTTTGCATTTTTTTTTCTTGGGGTGGTCTTGATCCCTGTCTCCTGTACAATGTCATGAACCTCCTTCCATAGTTTATCAGGCACTCTGTCTATCAGATCTAGTCCCTTAAATCTGTTTCTCACTTTCACTGTATAATCATAAGGGATTTGATTTAAGTCATACCTGAATGATCTTGTGGTTTCCCCTACTTTCTTCAATTTGAGTCTGAATTTGGCAACAAGAAGTTCATGATCTGAGCCATAGTCAGCTCCTGGTCTTGTTTTTGCTGACTGTATAGAGCTTCTCCATCTTTGGCTGCAAAGAATACAATCAATCTGATTTCGGTGTTGACCATCTGGTGATGTCCATATGTAGAGTCTTCTCTTGTGTTACTAGAAGAAGGTGTTTGCTATGACCAGTGCATTTTCTTGGCAAAACTCTATTAGTCTTTGCCCTGCTTCATTCCTCATTCCAAGGCCAAATTTGCCTGTTACTCCAGGTGTTTCTTCACTTCCTACTTTCGCATTCTAGTCCCCTATAATGAAAAGGACATCTTTTTTGGGTGTTAGTTCTAAAAGATCTTGTAGGTCTTCATAGAACCGTTCAACTTCAACTTCTTCAGCATTACTGGTTGGGACATAGAGTTGGCTTACCATGATATTGAATGGTTTGCCTGGGAAATGAACAGAGATCATTCTGTCGTTTTTGAGATTGCATCCAAGTACTGCATTTCGGACTCTCTTATTGACTATGATGGCTACTTCATTTTTTCTAAGGGAATCTTCCCCTTAGTAGTAGATACAATGGTCATCTGAGTTAAATTCACCCATTCCAGCCCATTTTAGTTCACTGATTCCTAAAATGTTGACATTCACTCTTGCCATCTGCTATTTGATCACTTCCAATTTGTCTTGATTCATGGACCGAACATTCCAGGTTCCTATGCAATATTGCTTTTTATAGCATCAGACCTTGCTTCCATCACCAGTCACATCCACAGCTGGGTGTTGTTTTTGCTTTGGCTCCGTCTCTTCATTCTCTGTGGAGTTATTTCTCCGCTGATCTTCAGTAGTATATTGGGCACCTACCGACCTGGGGTGTTCATCTTTCAGAGTCCTATGTTTTTGTCTTTTCATACTGTCACGGGGTTCTCAAGGCAAGAATACTGAAGGATAGATGTATGTTTAATTTTATCTGTGTATGTATGTATCTTAGCTGCACCACATGGCATGTGGGATGGTTTCTGTGACTGTGGATCGAACCTGGGCCTCGGTAGTGAAACCACCAAATCTTAACCACTAGGCAACCAGGGAACCCACATGTTTGATTTTGAAGATACTGACAAAGTGTTTTCCAACAAGGTTGTACTATATTACCCTCCCACTACAGGTGTATGAGTTCCAGTTGCGTTCTGTTCTCACTAAAACTAGGTATTGTCAGTCTCTAGTTTTGGCTGTTCTAGGAGACCATATACTTCATTGTGATTAACTTGCATTTTCTGATTACAAGTGAAGTTGAGCATCTTTTCATATAATTTTTGCCATATGAATTTTCTCTTTGTGAACTGTATGTTTGTATCCTTTGCTCATTTTTTCTGTAATGATTAACTATTTATCTTGGGTACCGATATCTGTCAGTTATGTGCATTGGAGATGTCTTCTTCCTGATTGTGGCTTGCCTTTTGGACAGGGAGGCCTGGCATGCTGCGATTCATGGGGTCGCAAAGAGTCGGACATGACTGAGCGACTGAACTGAACTGAACTGAACTGATAGTGTTTTGGGGGGTATAGTGTTTTTTCCTCAGTGGCTCAGTGGTAACAAATTCACCAGCAATGCAGGAGCCACAGGAGGCTCTTGTTTTGATTCCTGGGTGGGAAATTTCCCCTGGAGGAGAGCGTGGCAACCCACTCCAGTATTCTTTCCTGGAGAATCCCCATGGACAGAGAAGCCTGGTGGCCTACAGTCCACGGGGTCCCAAAAAGTTGGACACGACTGAAGTGACTTAGCACACAGAGATACATCCTGTTTTTTGGTGTACACGATTTGTATATTTTCACATAGACAAATTTATCAATATATTCCTTTATGGTTTGTATTTTCTTAAATTACTCTTATTTAAGAAGGCATCTTGTATCTCTAAAATCTTAAGGATTCTTTTATATCTTTTATACTGTCTTAAAATTTTAAAATATATTTGTAAACATTTTTCTCAACTTTTATTTTCCAAATTTGGCATTTAATCTACCAAAAATTATTTTTTGGAGGTTTTCAATGTGTTTGTGTATTTTATTTTTGGCTGTGGGTCTTTGCTGCTCTGGGTGGGCTTTCTGTAGTTGCCGAGAATGGGGACTACTCTCCCGTTGTGGTGCCCAGGCTTCTCACTGTGGTGGCTTCTCCTGTAGTGGATCACAGGCTCTGGGCGCGTGGACTTGAGTAGCTATGGCACAGGAGCTTGTTAGTTGTGGCTTGAGGGCCCTAGAGCATGCAGGCTTCAGTGTGTGTGGGGCATGGGCTGAGTTGTTTGGCAGCATGTGTAATGTTCCCAGACCGGGGATCATACCCGTGTCCCCTGCATTGGCAGGCGGAGTCCTATCCACTGTACCTCCAGGGAAGTCTCTACTTAAGATTTTGGTACAAGGGATCTAATGTTATTTTTCCATATGGATGAGAGTTTCCTCAGTACTATAGAATAGTCCAGTATTTACTCCACGGACCTGGAGCGCCTCATCTGCCACGTATCTAGTCTCTGTGAGTACCTGGACCTACTTCTGCGGTCACATTACTGTTCTTTCCACCTTTTTTTCCTTGCTGAGCATTGCCAGGGGCAAGGTTTTTGGTTTTTATTAATCTTTTCTTTGAACCAGCTTTTGGTTTCATGTTTTTTTTTTTTTAATCTTTGTGTTCTTATTATTTGTAGTATATTTTTATCTTTATTATTTTCTTCTTTGTTTTTTCCCTTCTCCCCTTTGATCATTCTGTTTCAAAATCACGTAAAATTTGTTTTAGTAAATGCACACTTCAGGACACTCTTTTTTTTTCTTCTTCTTTTTTTTCAGGACACTCTTAACTCATTGACTGTGTTGTATGTTCTGGCACATCAGAAATTTGTCTAGGGCTTTGGGGACACTGCCATCCCTTTTCCCAGAGAGGTTGTACCCGTCTATCCCCCCAACCCCTTGCCCGAACGTATGAGGGTTCCTATTGTTCCACATCCTCACCAATAGTTGGTGTTGCCAGCCTTGTTATTCTGTGGCATGCATATCTCATTGTAGTTATTTATTTCTGGGGCTGTGCTGTCTTCACTGCTGTGCAGGCTTTTCTCTAGTTGCGGTATATGGACTTCTCACTGCAGGGCGTCTCGTGTTGCAGAGCACAGGCCTCAGTAGCTACAGCCTGTAGGCTCAGGAGTTGTGGCTCACTGGCTCTGGAGCACAGACTCAGTAGTTGTGGTGCATGAGCTGAAATGCAGTACTCCACGGCACGTGGGATCTTCTTGGACCAGAGATCGAGCCTGTCTCTCTTGCATTGGCAGATTCTTTATCACTGAGCACCAGGGAAGCTCTCATTGTGGTTTTAATTTTCATCTCCCTGATGATGAGAGTGCTGATCATCTTTTATATTTTATTTTATTAGGTGAAGTGTTTGTCCAAATTACCTTTAAAAAAAAAATAAGAAGATGAGCTTTTTGTCTTTATTAATGAGTCTTAGGAGTTCCTTTTACATTGCGGATACCAGTCCTTTGTCAGACAAATGTTTGCTTGTTTGTTTTTAAATTTTCTTTATTTAGTTTTGGCTGTGCTGAGTCTTGGTAGCTGCTCGGGCTTTTCTCTGGTTGTGGCTAGCAGGGGCTACCTTCTGGTTGTAGTGCACGGGAGTCTGATTGTGGTGGCTTCTTTTGCTAAGGCTCCAGGGTCTGGAGGACAGGCTCAGTAGTTGTGGGGCTTAGTCGCTCCGAGGCGTGTGGGATCCTCCCAAATCAGGGATCCAACGCGTGTCTCCTGCATTGGTGGGCAGGTTACTTACCACTGAGCCACTAGGGAAGCCCCAGATGAATGTTTTATGACAATTTTCGTCTATTCTCTGGCTTGCCTATTTGGTTTCAGTGTATTAAAGTTTTAGATTTTGATGAAGTCTAGTTTATCAACTTTTTTTCCATGCTCAGTGAAATAAGTCAAACAGAAAAAGACAAATACCCTATGATCTCACTATATGTAGAATTTAAACAAAATAAAACAAACCAAAATGAAAAAAGACTCATAGATACAGAGAACAAATTGGTGGTTGCCTGAGCCTGTTTGGGGGTGGGGTAGGGAAAGTGAAATAGATGAAGGGTATTAAGAGGTACAAACATCTAGTTAGGAAATAAATAAGACACTGAGGTATATTATGTGGTACATTATAGCACATCAGAAATATGGTCAGTAATTTTGTACAGGGACAGATGGTTACTAGACTTACCATGGCAATCATTTGATAATATATACAGATATCAAATCACTAAGCAGTGCGTCTGAAACTAACACAGTATTTGTTAACTATATTTCAATGAAAAAAGGATAAAATGCTATTAAATAAAAGAATTAGCGGAGGGAACGACTTAGGGTTAGCAGAGGGCAGGTCCTATACTAGCATACTAGTTTACACTAGTATATATGAGATGGATAAATAACAAGGTCCTACTTATAGCACAGGGAGCCGTATTTAATATCCTGTGATAAATCATCATGGAAAAGAATATTTAAAATGTAAAAAAAAAAGAGAAACTAGAAAAGAAAGGTAAAATTGGTATCAGTTTTTATAAGAGGATCATGTCTAAAGAGGAGGATGGTCTCTCGATATCCTTTCTTTTAAAAAAAATTCCTTTTAGTAATGAATTACCAATGAAATAAACAGAAAATAATAGAACCCATCTGGTAGTTATATATGGATTGGGAACAGATTAATTCTTGCATTGAGTTGATCTTCTTGTATCATTATTTAGATGGCTTTGTGTCTCTCTGGAGCGGAGATGAAGGTGCTGGGGGAGGTTATGTACCTGCAGGATAAAGGAGATCCCCCTGGAGTGGAGAATGCTGGTGGCCTGGGTGGGTAGGTGCTGGTGGGTCTGGGTCATCTCATCTCTGGGAAAATTTTTTAGTAATGAGAACAGAACCACAGGTTTTGGGTCTCCCTACTTGTTATGTGTATTTTCATCTAGAACATGGTGGTTTACTGAAAACACATTCATCGCATCTGGTGAAGAAAAGCTGTCCTGGTGTCCCTGACTATAAGAGCATCTGGTGAGATACAGACAGAAACGTGGATGGTTTCTTCAGAGTCAGCCCAGAGCCAGGTCCTCGATTAGAGGGTAATGAACACAAATAGTAATGCATGTGGTGGGGGTGGTTAAGTTGCTAAGTCACGTCCTGCGCTTTGCGACCCCATGGACTATAGCCCACCAGGCTCCTCTGTCCATGGAATTCTCTAGGCAAGAATGCTGGAGTGGGTAGCCTTTCCCTTCTATAGGGGATTTTCCTGACCCAGATTTCAAATCCGCGTTTCCTGCATTGCAGGTGGATTTTTTGTTTTTTTTTTTTTTGCTGATTGAGCCACCAGGGAAGCCCTACAGCAATGCATGGTATTGATGAAATGCTTTCCATAATTTGGCTCTGGAAGATGATCTGTCATTTCATCTGTTAGGAAAATCGAGGGACTTGTTCAGAGTGGCCATCTCTTATAATAGGATTTTGTTGGGTGGTTTTTCTTCACTTGCCTTTTAGTATAGGGATGGGCTCCAGGCAACTGCCAGGTTCCATCTGACGCGCACGTCTCCAGGGTGGCGACGAAGGTCTGCTGAGTCCTCGGCGTTTGCTGACACCCTTGCAGAGAGGATGAGAACCTGCATTCTCATAGCCAGTCAGTGGCAAAGCCTTGCTGAAGGCTCTGTCATCTTTCCCCCATCATTTTATTTAATTTCATTGTATTCCCATCATCTGCCAGTTTGGGCCTTCCCTTTCTCTTGCCTGTGTCTAGTCTCCTGACTGTCTGCAGCCTCCAGTCGTTTCATAAACTCCTGCCCGACTTGTATTCCCACAGCGCACTTGGGCTTTTCCCAGCTCCTGAGCCTGGCAATGTGCCCAGCACATAGTAACCTCTTAAGAAATGCTTATTCAGTGAATGAACCCACCTGTTGCCAAATCATTAATGAGTTCCCTTGCCTTTAAAGCTGTAACTTTGGAAATCTATCAGCTTTGCCATAAGGCTTCCAGCCTTAATCCTACAATCACCCCTCTTTCCACTGCACCTCTCACTTGGCAGCCCAGTGAGGCCCCCTGTTCTCTGCTCTCTGAGGCTTTTCTGCACCTGTGACTTGTCTGACCTGGCCCCTCCTCTCCTTATTCTACTATCACTGCTTGGTTTCTGGCCTTTATTTTTGTTTTTGCATATTTTAGTAATTCCATAGCCAGATCTCTTGTTTTCATTCTCTTCCCCAGCAGAAATGTCCCTGCTGTAGGCCCATCCCCTCAGCCAGGCCACTGACTTAGCTTGGAACTTGTTTTCTTATCTGTACGATAGGAATAATGCGATAATGATGACCAACTTGTGGGCCCTGAAGGTAATAATGTATCCTTAAAAGTTACTTGAAAGGCTTTCCTGGTGGCTCACTGGTAAAGAATCTACCTGCCAATGCAGGAGACACAGTTTTGATCCCTGGTCCGGGAAGATCCCACATGCTGTGGAGCAACGACCCACGTGCCTAGAGCCCATGCTCTACAGCACGAGAAGCCACTGCAGGGAAAAGGCTGTGCACCGCAACCAGGGAGCAGCCCCCCGACTGCTGCAACTAGAGAAAAGCTGATGCAGCAGCGAAGACCCAGCACAGCCAAAAATAAAAATAGATAAATTAATTAAAGAATAAAAGTTTAAGAAAAGTTATTTAAAGAATCACATAATTAATACTCGAATACATTCTAATTGTGAAAAATTCAGCTATTCATAGATGTATATGGCAAAAAAATGGATTCCTACTTTATAGTAATTTACCTGCCAGTCTTCCTCTTTCTCTTGGACTAAGAACTGTTAACAATTTGATAACCTGGCTCCTTTCCATTTATGCTTATGACATGGTCATATTGAAATTACCAGCCTCATAGGGGTCATTTCAGTAAATGGTACCCATGATTATTGCCATCAAATAAACTTCAGGGTTTAATTTACCTTTCCATCTTTATTACCTGCATTGGGCTTTTTTTTTTTTTTAATGTAATTGCTTTCATTGCTCCCAGTTTATCACACCTTCCTGCCTTTGCTTCTGCTGGTCTTTCCATAACAGATTAAATTGCCACTTTCTTGAAGAAGTTTTCCATAATCCCCCAGATGAAGGAAAACTTAACTTTCTTCTGAACTTAATGCATGTTGATTAAAGCATTTATCACTCTCTACATTTTACATTTGAGTTTCTACAGGCAAGGTTGTTGTTGGGGAGGGTAGATCTTACCTTTCACTAAGATGCTTTTTAGGTTGAATTCAGTCTTCTTTTTGTTGTTGTTGTTTAAAATTATTTATTTGGCTGTGCTGGGTCTCAGTTGAGGCATGCAAGATGTATGATCTTCGCTGTAGCATGTGGGATATTTTAGTTTTGGCATGCAAACTCTTAGTTCCAGCATGTGGGATTTAGTTCCATGACCAGGGATTGAACTTGGGCCCCCTGCATTGGGAGCTTAGAGTCTTAGCCACTGTAGCCAAGTCCCTGTTTTGTTGTTTTTAAAGAAACTTTTTATTTTGAAATCCTTTTATACTCACAAGAAGTTGCAAAAGTAATATTGAGAGTTCCAGTGTACCCTTCACCCAGCTTCCTCCAGTGATGATACCTTGAATAACTATAATTAAGTTCTATGTATAAGTCACCTTTCTAGACCTCTTGGTGGCTCTTTGGCTCCTGGCATACAGTAGGAATTCACAAACTTCACTGTGTAATGAATGAATTAACGTGCTCCACCGGCTTAGAACCACATCCAAGTAATAGATTGTCACTCCATCCTCACCCCGGGACATTGCATCCCCCATTGTAGGAGACTCAGATGAAGCCTTGGATGTTTCTTGCCTCCCTTTGTGATGCTTGCTGACGCATCAGACAGGGAGGACAATAAAGGGTTCTGGGATGTATGCTCATGTGTGTGTGTGCTAAGTCACTTCAGTTGTGTCCGACTCTTTGTGACCCTGTGGACTGATTCTGCCAAGCTCCTCTGTCCATGGCATTCTCCAGGCAAGATACTGGAGTGGGTTGCCATGCCCTCCTCTAGGGGATTTTCCCACTCAGGGATCAAACCTACATCTTCTGCATTGCAGGCATTCTTTCCCGTCTGAGCCATCAGGGAAGACCAGTAGAATAGTAGCAACCCCTTAAAAACTCCAAAGGGAATCCAGTCCTCTGTAGCCAATCCCCAGTGGTAGAAGACTGACCTTTCTGTTTATCCTTGTTTTTTTTCTACCATGTGTCCTAAAGATGCCATCCAAACACAAGCATGAGTAAGCAAAATAATTCAAAGTGACGAACATAAAATAACAAGTGTACATTAATTACAACTATAAGGAAATGCATAAATCGCAGCCAGGATTCAATGTATTACGTAACCAATGAGTATATATTATTAATCTGCCATTTATTAGCTGTGTGGCATGAGCAAGTAACTTATCTTTGCTTCAATTTCCTCATTTATAGGTGGGGAAAAATAAAACCTATTGCATTCAGTTGTGAGAATTAAGTGAATTAATATGTGTAAATTTATAGAAAAATGCTTAGTACTTTATTTAATGTATTCTCATTATTATGCTAGAGTAGAAGGATAAACATGTATGAGTGGATTTTTTTTGATAAGGTAATTAAAGTACATAAGAAAAAAATCAGGTTTTTTTTTTCTTTAAATTGAGCTTTTCTCCCATTGAACTTGTGGCGAAAACTCTTATAAGGACATGAGAGAGACTGTAGAGAATGTAGTGGATGGTGATGCGCAATTTGTTGGAAATTTTTGTTACACCAGGTATCATCAGACAGTGCAGACCTGTTGGAAATGTGATTGGAAATGCCTCATATGTTTCGGTCTGAAAGCTTGGGGTAGGAAGGGTGCAACTTTTCTTTCTGTACTGCTCTTGGGAGTGTGCTGGTTTATTCAAGTCACTGGTAACTCCATCATAGTGCTTGCTCTTCTAGTTGGGCATCATTTTTCATTTTTCTTTAAAATTTTTTCTTAATTGGAAAAATAATATGGGCACATGGTAAATCATTTAACATTACCAAAGGTAATAAAATAAAAAATGAGTTTCCATCCTGCGCCAGCTCCCTCTCTGGAGGCAGCAGCTAACAGTTTCTTAAGTATCCTTCTAGTACATGTATGCACACACACAATTAGAGCATAATATATGCACTGTTCTGCACCTGTATGTCACGAAGCCTGCTTCACATCAAATCACAGTAATGCACCTCACCACATTCCTTTCTGTGGCCACGTGGCATAAGGTAGAGTTGTTAAATTCCCAGTGTTTGATGACTTCGGGAAATACATTTATATAATGAATCTCCAGTGGATAGCTGTTTGTATTTTTTTTTATCCTTGGGTATTAAAACAGTGGATCTCATTGTACATATTCTTGTGTAAATATGAGAGTGTGTTTGTAAGATACGTTCCTTGAGTGGGTGGCTGGGTCTCATGTGCAGTATAAAGCTTGACAAATCCTGGCAATTGCTCTTTTAAGTGGTTTTTACCACTTTATGCTACAGCCAGCAGTGTATAAAAATATAAGCAGAATTCTTGGGAGAAGAGAAAATCAAAAGATGAAGCATTCATCCTTGCCTTCTCTTTGCTCTCAGGAAAATACCAAAGTGATTTCCTTTTGAGTATGAAGGGAAGACTGTGAGTCCAGAGATGGTTTGTAATAGTGACAGTTATAGACACACTATATTAAGCTTTTACTGTTATTTCATATTAATTCATTTAATTCTTTTTTTAATATTTATTTATTTTTAAATTTATCTGTTTATTTGTTTGGCTGTGTCTTAGTTGTGGTACACGGGATCTTTTGTTGTGGTGCAATAACTCTCTGGTTGTGACGCATGGGCTTAGTTGCTGCATAACATGTGGGATTTTCATTCCTGGACCAGGGATGGAACCCACATCCCCTGTATTGCAAGGCAGATTCTTAACCACTGGACCACTGGACAAGGGAAGTCCCTGATTTCTTTAATCCTTAAGACAACCTGAGAGATAGGTCCTCCTGGCATTCTCATCATTTAATCATTGAGGAAAATTTAGAAAGAGAGATTGAATAGTGTATCCATGGTTTCACAGCATGTTATTAATGAGAAGGGTTACTTGCATCAAGATTCCCCTATCTTTGGACAAACTCTGGAAGTTGGTGAAGGACAGGGAAGCCTGGAGTGCTGCAATCCATGGGGTCGCAAAGAGTGAGACACGACTGAGCAACTGAACATCAACATCATCGTCTCTGGACATCCTTGGTGGTCTAGCAGCTAAGACTCCATGCTTCTAGTGCAGGAGGCCCAGGTTCTATCTCTGGTCAGGGAACTAGATCCCACATGCTGCAACTAAAGATCTCTTATGGTGCAACAAAGACCAGGTACAACCAAATAAATAAATATTTTTAAAAATCCTCCTTTGTTGGACAGTTTCATGTTCATATTTTTATTTTGTGTAAAAAATGATCTCAGTCTATTATCATTTATCTTATATTTGTTTGTCAACATTTATGTGCCTTTAAGGGATTTATATTTCATTTTTCCCCACCAAAACTATAAACTTGAATCCTAAAATTGTATTTCAATTGAAAAGAAACAGTTATTGAGGTTTGAAATAATAAAGCATTTTTTATGCTATATTCTTAATCACTGTGACATTGTACTTGCTTTTAAATATAATTTTATTATAATTATATATGTATACAGTATTTATATAACATACATATACAATAAATATTGCAGATGTTTTCTGTTCTTTCGTATATTTGTGTCATTCGTTTAACTTTTTCAAGTCACCTATTCAGTAAAAACATTCCGTCTTCGACTTTTTTATATTGTGAAGTGAAGTGAAGTGAAAGTTGTTCAATTGTGTCCAGCTCTTGGTGATCCCATGGTCTTTACAGTCCATAGAATTTCTCCAGGCCAGAATACTGGAGTGGGTAGCCTTTCCCTTCTCCAGGGGGATCTTCCCAACCTAGGGATCGAACCCAGGTCTCCCATATTGCAGGCAGATTTTTTTACCAGCTGAGCCCCAAGGGAAGCCCCTTTATATTTTAGCTTTCTTAATTGTCTCTGTAATGTTGAATTTTAATCAGGTTCTGGCTGAAGCGAATGACAGGAGCAGTCACTTAAATCCTTCTGCAGTAAGGCAGAATGCAAGTCACTGCTTTAATGGCAGCCTCAGCACCATCGTTTTAGTTGGACCCAGTGGGTTGCTTGGGCACATGGTCTAAGAGTCTGAATTAAGGCTCCAGTTTCTTTGGGAGCATGAATTTAAATCCCACTGCCTTCTCTCCTTTTTCTTTTTTTGTCATGGTAAAAACTACATAATATAAAATTTACCATCTTGCATATGTGAAACTGTGTTAAGAACCAGAAGAGTGAAAACCACTGCTTTAATACATAAACCATAGAGACTAAGAGATTGACATATATCATTTAACATTAATAATAAACATTGTTATAAAAGTCGTTAGCACCTTCAGATGTTTCTTAGTGCTTCAAAGCCCAGTAGATCCATGTTTTATTTCCTGTGCCACTGCCATTTCTTAATTGTCTGATCTTGGAAAAGATGTTTAACTTTTCAGCCTCAGTTTTGTCATTGGTAATATGGAGGTGTTAGGAGGAATACCCATTAAACAACAATTTCTCTTTTTCCTTTTCCCTCAGCCCCTGGTAACCACCACTCTACTTTTAAATTTGACTATTTTATATACCTCATATAGGTGAAAGTGAAAGTCGCTCAGTCATATCCGACCCTTTGCAACCCCAAGGACTATACAGTCCTTAAATTCTCAAGGCCAGAATACTGGAGTGGGTAGCCTTTCCCTTCTCCAGGGTATCTTCCCAACCCAAGGACTGAACCCAGGTCTCCCTCATTGCAGGTGGATTCTTTACGAGCTGAGCCACAGTGAAGCCCAAGAATACTAGAGGGGATAGCCTATCCCTTCTCCAGCAGATCTTCCCAACCCAGGAATTGAACCGGGGTCTCCTGCATTGCATGTGGATTCTTTACCAGCTGAGCTATCAGGGAAGCCCCTATAGGTAGAATCATATAGTGTTTGTCTTTGTGTGTGTGTGATGGCTTTCTTTCACTTAGTATAATATCCTGAAGGTTCATCCACTTTAGCATGTGACAGGATTTTCTTCTTTGTAAAGCTGAGTAATATTCCATTGTAAGACTATGACACATTCTGATTATTGATTCCTTCATCAGTGGGCGTTTGGGTTGCTTCCACCTGTTGACTGTTGTGAATAGTGCTGCTGTGAACACAGGTCTTCCACATCCTGATTTCAGTTCTTTTAGGTATATACCCAGAAGTGGGATTGCTGGATCATATGGAAGTTCTATTTTTAATTTTTTGAGAAACTTTGGTACTGTTTTCCATAGCTGCTGCACTATTTTGCAGTCCTAACAATAGTACACGGAGATTTCAGTTTCGCCACATACTCATCAATACTTGTTTTCTGTTTTGATAGTAGGTATCCTAATGGATGTGAGATGGTATCTTCTGGTGATCTTGATGACTTGATGATTTTGATGATTTCATTTCTCAGATGACTAGTGACATAGAGCGTCTTTTCAAATGCTTGCTGGCCATTTGTGTATCATCTTTGAGAAATGTCTATGCAGATCCTTTGCTCCTTTTTAAGTTGGATTTATTTGATTTTTTTATTGTTGAGTTGTAGGGGTTTGATATGTATTCTGGATATTAATCTCTCATCAGATATATGATTTGCAAATATTTTCTCTTCTGTAGCTTGCCTTTTCACTCAGTTGTGTTTGTTGATGCACAAAAGCTTTTAAGTTTGAGATAAGTCTCATTTGTCTCTTTTTATTTTTGTTGTCTGTTCTTTCTGTGTCATATCCAAGAAATCATGGCCAAGTTCAATGTCATGAAGCGTTCCCTCCATGTTTTCTTCTAGGAATTAAAAAAAAATTATCTTAGGTCTTACATTTAGCTTTAATTCATGTTGAGTTCACTTTTGTACTTGGTGTAAGACAAGGGTCCAACTGAATTCAGCACCATTTTTGATGGCAGACTTCAGTTATCTTATAAAGCTTCCAGAAGAAGCCATTCTCATCCTTCAAGTTCTGTCAAGGTCATTTATATTGTACTGGGCATAAAGCTGTTTAACACTTGTTATGTGTCTGATGAACTTGGGAAGAAGGACAGGAGATACAAAGATGAATGAGGCAGGGAACTCTCAGGTGATGTGAATGCTCTCTATCTCAATAGGAGTTCTGGTTATAGAAGTCATGCAGTTGTCAAACCTCCGTTACTGCGCACTCAAGGTTTGTGTGCTCCACTGCATGTAAAGTTCAAATCAAAAGAAAAAAATGAAACAGTTACTGAACTCTGGCTAATTATATGCACTCTGAAGTTTTTAGATGGAAATGCATTGATGTCTGGATTTACTTTATTTTTAAATTAATTATTTTTGGCTCGTCTGGATCTTCATTGCTTTTTAAAAATAATTTTATTTATTTATTATTTTTGGCTGTTCTGGGTCTTCCTTGCTATGCGGCTTTCCTCTAGTTGCAGTGCTTCTAATTGTGGTGGCTTCTCTTGTTGCAGAGCCTAGGCTTTAGGGCACACAGGCTTCAGTAGTTGCGGCTCCCGGCCTCTAGAACACAGGCTCAATAGTTGTGGTGCAGGGGCTTAGCTGCCCCTCAGCATGTGGGATCTTCCTGGACCAGGGATTGAGCCCATGCCTCCTGCAATGCCAGGCAGATTCTTATCCACTGTGCCAGCAAAGAAGTCCTGGATTTTCTATAAAATGCATCCTTCCCAAAAGATAGATTAATACCTGGATAAAAGGGTGAATAGGTGATAAGCAAGTATATTTAAAATATTAATGTATTTGTTTCATGTTTGAAATTTTTCAAAATAGAATAATGAGGGGGAAAAGATGAGAAGATAGCACCGAGAGGGAGCCGGAGGTTCACCTCACACGACATAGTTAATGGTCTCTTGTGTCCTGCCCTGGTCTCTTTTGCAGGCAAGAGGGCGCCGTGGTAGACCTCGTTAGCACTAAAAGCATTTGTTCTCCTGTGGAGCCTGTTTGTAAACCTCTGAGTCATTGCCATCAGCGCCTTCTATTATGAGGGATCAGTTAGGGGAATTAGAATGACTGGTGATTGCTGGCAAGTTTTGAGGTCGTCCAGTACCTACAGAAGGGAATACATTTTCATCGTAATTTAGTATACAATTATATATAACTGAAGCAAAAGTTTTATACTTTGATGCACTGTAATATTTCTATTTAACTTCCAAAAAAAAAGACCTCTGTCCATTTTGATCCATTAATGGGTTAAGAACCAGCAGTATGAAAAATCTGCCTTATACATCAACCATGGAGACGAAGAGATTGACATCTATCATTTAATATTAACAGTGAACATTGCCATAAAATTATAAGCATGTTCAGATGTTCCTTAGTGCTTCAAAGCCCAGTAGATCTGGTTTTCATTACCTGTGCCACAGCAATTTCTTCATTATGTGATCTTGAAGAGATGGTTAATTTTCAGCCTCAGTTTTGTCATCTGTAAAATGGAGGTATTTAGGGAAATACACATGCTCTAAAGTTCTTGAAAAAGGTTAAATGAGATGATGTCTGCCCGATGGAAAAGCCTGAATAAATGGGAACTGTATTTTAGGCTGTAAATTCATTGGCTTCTATATCTTTGGGCCTCAAAAGAAATCAGAATGGGCTTTGAGGCTTCTGGTATCCTTCAGTATCTTCTGTTCTTTTTTTCCAACTTGTTTTTTGTACAAGTAGCCCACGGAGTACCCGGTCGTTGGCTGCAATGCTCAGTAACACAGCACTCAAGTTTTCCATCAGTTGCTGGAGGTGGCTTTGGTGACAGTGCCATTTGGAAACATGGGGAGGTTTGGCAGGCTTAGTGGTGTTTGTTGTTGGAGAATGCTTTGGCATAATCCTTGGTGGAAGAGGGATGCCTGGGGTTTCTCACTGATTCATCCCTTTTGCGTGGAATTCTGTATAAACTGTCTGACTTGGGGGGTGGGACGGGAGGAGCCCAGTGGGCCTCATTACAGATGACTTTATCTTTTTGAAATTTCCTTACTGAAAGATTATTTTGCATCATTTGGATTTCCTCCTTTTAAATCTGAACAATTTGGCTGCTAGTGGAAGTAATTAGCTGAAAATGTTCTGGTGTTCTTGGCACAATTAGCATTTTTATTCTTCTTATTTAATCGAATCTTAGGATTTTATTGCTGGGAGAGCCCTTAGAAGATCAGAGCGAGAACAGCAGCAGGGCTCTCTGCATCAGATCCAGAGCTCTTGCTCATGTCTGGCTGGAGAAGAGACATAGTACTTTAGCTGGGGAACGGGAAAGACCTGCAGCTGATCTAAGAAAGCTATTGTTATGATTGCTTTGTGCTTTTGCAACCCCTTTTGAGTGCATATATTACTACTTACTGAATTTACCGGTTTATTACCTTGGATAGGCTTCCGTGGTGGCTCAGTGGTAAAGAATCCACCTGCTAATGCAGGAGACGCAAGTTCAAACCCTGAGTCGAGAAGATCCCCTGGAGGAAGAAATGCAACCCACTCCAGTATTCTTGCCTGGGAAGTGCCATGGACAGAGAGAATCCTGGTGGGCTACAGTCCTTGGAGTTGCAAAAGAGTCAAACATGACTTAGCCACTAAACAACATCAACAACAAACAGCCAACTCAGAAATCTTGGTGGCTTAACACAGCAAAGATTTATGGTTGCTTACATTACCATATCCAGTCAGAGTCAGGATGGGGAGGGAGTGTCTGTCTTTCTCTGCATGTATACTCGGGGACTTGGGCTGATAGAGACCATACCATCTTGGAGCCTCTTAGGACATATGCTTTTCAGGTTGCCGTGACAGGGAAGAGAATTCCCACCTACTCTTCATTGCCTCTGCCCTGAACTGTAGTCATTTTGCTCACAGCTCATTGAGAACTGGTCACGTGACCCTGCCTAACTGCAAAGGGCTAGAGACATGGGGGAACACATGGAGTATTTGATGAGCGTTGTCAGGGAGAAGGGATGCATGCTATTATGTTTATAAAACTGCATATTGAAAGCACTCCGCCTCCTGTTTTCTGGATCTACCAAGTTTCATTACCATCCCAGTTTTCTAAGCCTCGGGGCTCATAGAAGCCATTATGGCAGTAGCTTTTATTGATAGTCTAATGGGGACAGAGAAGCTGCTGCCAGCCACCGATTAATGGGGTCGTGTGCTGAGCCGCAGGTAATAGAGAAACAGGGACAGCTGTGATTTCATTGGCTGACCTCCCTCACCAGGCAGTAGGTTGGATTGCTTTCACTGTGGACTTCATCTTCCTGGTTGGTTTGAGTGTAGGCTGAAAAATAATCCCTCTCTCCACAAAAAAAGGCAGGTCCTAATTGCTGGTAACCGGTTTACACTGTGCATGCTAAGTCACTTCAGTCGTGTCTGACTCTTTGCGACCCTATGGACTATAGCCCGCGAGGCTCCTCTGTCCATGTGATTCTCCAGGCAAGAATAGTGGAGTGGGTTGCCGTGCCGTCAGAGGAAGTGGGTTGCTGTTGCCCCCCTCCAGGGGATCTTCCCAACCCAAGGATCGAACCTGTGTCTATTATGTCTACCTGCATGGGCAGGCAGGTTTTTTTTTACCACTAGCGCCACCTGGGTAGCCCCTGGTGGATATTGCCTTATATATCAAAAGGAATTGTGCAGATATGATTACCTTAAGAACCTTGAGATGGGAATGTGTCTCGGGTTGTCCCGGAGGCTCTAAATGCTATCAAATGTATCTCTACATGGTGTGTCCTTACACGGTGGAAGCAGAGGGAGATTTAACACGGTGGCCATGGAGGCAGAGATACGAGTGATGTGGCTCCAAGCCAAGGGATGCCAGCCAGGAGCTGGTGGAGGTGAGGAATGGATTCTACCCTGGAGCCTTCTGAGGGAGTGGATCCTCCTCAACCTTGATTTTGGCTTGATAATAATGATTTGGCACTTCTGACCTCTGGATCTGTGAAAAAGTAGATTTCTCTAGGAAAAAGCAAGAGAGTTCCAGAAAAACATCTATTTCTGCTTTATTGACTATGCCAAAGACTTTGACTGGGTGGATCACAATAAACTGTGGAAAATTCTGAGAGAGATGGGAATACCAGACCACCTGATCTGCCTCTTGAGAAATCTGTATGCAAGTCAGGAAGCAACAGTTAGAACTGGACATGGAACAACAGCCTGGTTCCAAATAGGAAAAGGATACATCAAGGCTGTATATTGTCACCCTGCTTATTTAACTTATATGCAGAGTACATCATGAGAAATGCTGGACTGGAATCAAGATTGCCGGGAGAAATATCAATAACCTCAGATATGCAGATGACACCACCCTGATGGCAGAAAGTGAAGAGGAACTAAAAAGCCTCTTGATGAAAGTGAAAGAGGAGAGTGAAAAAGTTGGCTTAAAGCTCAACATTCATTAAACTAAGATTATGGCATCTGATCCCATCACTTCATGGGAAATAGATGGGGAAACAGTGTCAGACTTTATTTTTTTTGGCTGTAAAATCACTGCAGATGGTAATTGCAGCCATGAAATTAAAAAACACTTACTCCTTGGAAGGAAAGTTATGACCAACCTAGATAGCATATTCAAAAGCAGAGACATTACTTTGCCGACTAAGGTCCGTCTAGTCAAGGCTATGGTTTTTCCTGTGGTCATGTATGGATGTGAGAGTTGGACTGTGAAGAAGGCTGAGCGCCAAAGAATTGATGCTTTCGAACTGTGGTGTTAGAGAAGACTCTTGAGAGTCCCCTGGAATGCAAGGAGATCCAACTAGTCCATTCTAAAAGAGATCAGCCCTGGTATTTCTTTGGAAGGACTGATGCTAAAGCTGAAACTCCAATACTTTATCCACCTCATGAGAAGAATTGACTCATTGGAAAAGACTCTGATGCTGGGAGGGATTGAGGGCAGGAGGAAAAGGGGACGACAGAAGATGAGATGGCTGGGTGGCATCACCAACTCGATGGACGTGAGTCTGAGTGAACTCCGGGAGTTGGTGATGGACAGGGAGGCCTGGTGTGCTGCAGTTCATGGGGTCACAGAGTCGGACACGACTGAACTGAACCGAAGCCACCAAGTTTTTACAGTAGCGTCAAGAAATTAATACACTTAGGTTTCCGCTTTCTTGGTGGTCAGTGGCTCTTGCCCTTCTAACCAGGGCTCTGAGGAATCAGGACTGAGATGAACACTGGGGAACTGAGTGCTGGGGGAATAGGCACTCTATACTTTTTTTTAACCTTTGAAATTTACACCATGTGAATTTATCACCTATTCAAGAAATAAAATTAATCTCTGTGGCTCTGGGAACCACCCAGAGTAGATTGTTGTTGTTCAGTGGCTACGTTGTGTCCGACTGTTTGTGAGCCCATGGATTACAGCGTGCCAGGCTTCCTTGTCCTTCACCATCTCCCGGAGTTTGCTGAAACTCACATCCATTGAGTCGGTGATGCCATCCAGCCATCTCCTCCTCTGTCGCCCCCTTCTCCTCCTGCCCTCAGTCTTTCCCAGCGTCTGTAGTAGGGAAACATGGTTCATTTTATTTATTCATTTCCATGAGTCACATCCAGCGCAGTTTGTGTTCTGTGCAATGTACCGTGGATAATTCTTTTCAAATTGTCACTCCACAAACCTTACCATCCCACCTGCTTTATTTTCTTCTCTCCCCATCATACTTCTCAGGTTTGAGTCTAGGTCAGTAGCAAGACCAAATTAAGTGGGAAAAAATGAATGATGGTATAATGATTATTATGTCTTTAAAAAATACGTATTTATTTACTTATTGGGCTGTGTTGAGTCTTAGTTACAGCACACAGGATCTTTCATCACGGTGTGTGGACCCTCTAGTTGTGATGCGGGCTCAGTTGCTCTGAGGCATGTGAGATCTTAGTTCCCCAAGCAGGAATCAAACCTGCGTCCATTGCATTGGAAGACAGATTCTTAACCAACTGGACCACCAGGGAAGTCTCAATTATAGCTTTTAATTTGAATTTTAAAATGTAATTTAATTAAAAATCACTTTAGCCTTACCTCTCACTCTTTATCAGGGCTTCCTAACCAGTATGCTGAGACTTAATTCCTCAGCCTTGGGGAGTGTGAGGCAAGGCTGGTAGCTTCTACTTCAGAAATGCTACCCCTGATGCCAGTATGCTCTATTAATTACATGCTTTTCTGTGTGTGCAGTAATGTGACAAGGTTGGAAATACTGATCTAGGTAAAATGTGACCTTATATTTAAAAAATACATGATGCATGAAAACAGCTGTGGAAAACAAACAAGCAAACTTGTTGGGTCTTTGGGAAAATTCTAGTGATTATTTTGCTCCATTGTAGGAATCTTCAGCCTTTTTTTTTCCACTGTGATGCTCGTGATAAGATGGTCATGATCCGGTGCTCTCCTGGCGAAGGCACTGGCATTCCTGCAAAGCCTAAAAGCAGGCTCAGATTCAGTGTCTCCCACACAAGCCTGTAGAGAAAAAGAAATAACAGTAACATTTTAGGAAATGATCTTGAATTCACTCTTATTTACCAAGAAATAAATCATTAAAAACTTGGGTGTGTCCACTGTCTGTAGGAACCATGTCTTTCTGATTCACCTAATAACTTACATCACACTAGAGAACCACTATCCTCATGGAATAACATTTTGTACTGTGGCAAGCTGAGTATAAGTTAATTTCAGGCCACCATGTAAGAGATAGATTTTTCTACAGTATTGGTGATAAGCAAACAAATTTTTTAATGGTATTACATGCTGTATATTAATAAGAACTTCATCAAGTTCAGTTTTCATTTGTTGAAGTATTTGTTGTTCTGTTGCATCCTGGTGGGTCTGATGATGTTGGTGATGCTGTCTGTTCTTTTATGTTTTCTGGAAAAGTAACGAAATTAGTATGTTAGTGTAGTACTATCTGAAGAAATCTAAGAGCTATTAAAATGCTTAAAAATAAAATGATCAATTCTTCTTTTGTTCTCTTGACAGGATAATTGAAGCTATCTGCATAGGTTGGTTCACAGCGGAGTGCATTGTGAGGTTCATCGTCTCCAAAAACAAGTGTGAGTTTGTCAAGAGACCTCTGAACATCATTGATTTACTGGCAATCACACCGTATTACATCTCCGTGTTAATGACCGTATTTACAGGCGAGAACTCTCAACTCCAGAGGGCTGGAGTCACCTTGCGGGTGCTTAGAATGATGAGGATTTTTTGGGTGATTAAGCTGGCCCGTCACTTCATTGGTCTTCAGACACTTGGTTTGACTCTAAACGATGTTACCGAGAGATGGTTATGTTACTTGTCTTCATTTGTGTTGCCATGGCAATCTTTAGTGCACTTTCTCAGCTTCTTGAACATGGGTTGGACCTGGAAACATCCAACAAGGACTTCGCCAGCATCCCCGCTGCCTGCTGGTGGGTGATTATCTCTATGACTACAGTTGGCTATGGAGATATGTATCCTATCACAGTGCCTGGAAGAATTCTTGGAGGAGTGTGTGTTGTCAGTGGAATTGTCCTATTGGCGCTGCCTATCACTTTTATCTACCATAGCTTCGTGCAGTGTTATCATGAGCTCAAGTTTAGATCAGCTAGATATAGTAGGAGCCTCTCCGCTGAGTTCCTGAATTAATGCATTGCAGAGCAATTCTTGCACACACTTCATTTGATCTAGTTGACGCTCCTTCATATTTATGTGTTTCTTGCTGGGTGATCACTGCAGTGGTCCTGTCATCACCTTGGTGGAGTAAAAATTGTCCTTCCCAGCTGAAGGAATAAAAGAATTTACTTATTATGGAGTAAAGAAGATTGAGACTGCAAAGGAAAGGGAATGTCTCCTAGAATAAATTTTAAGATCTTATTTTATTTAGACTTGTCTCTTCCCTGCCTTGAACAATTACACTTTTTGTGTTTGTTTTAAAGTATATTATTTGAACATTTTAAAACTGAAAGCTACTATTTTCCAAATGTTTTTCCATCTTGTGAATACAGAAGAAGCTTGGAAGTTACAGTGTTTTTTGTTGGAGAGTAACATTTTCATTTCTAAATGTTTTATAATCTCTTATATCAATGTCAGAAGTATCCTGGAAACATATGTCAGATGCAGGAACTGTTTAACAAATACTTTGAAAATTTGGCCAAATTTTAAACTGTAGAGTGGAGCTAGTAGATACAAGCAAGAATAGTATTTGAAAAACTTCTCTGGCATATTTCTCAATTATCTGATTTATTTTTGCTCTTATTCTCCTTATCCTACCATAATATAATATGGTATGATATCATACCATAATAGATGTGGAAGCTTGAGTATGTTCTTCCTTTTCCATTTTGGATTTCTTTTTTCTCTGTCTTGAAATGACTTAAAAGAGTGTTGTACTGTTTAGCATTTTATTGGAGTTCGTTTTATTTGAGTTCATTGCTGTTACCAGATGTTAATTGTCCTAACATTCAGATGTCCAAATAAGATTTCCAACATTAAAATGATAATAGAAATAGTTTGATATTGCAACCCATATTTATCTTCTTCTGCTCTTAATGTCTTTTTTTTTTTAACTAAACACCATGTGTTTAATAAGACTTAAGATGGAAGGATATTTATGTAACCATTTTATACCAAAGTCATACTTAGATGTTGTCACTGGATTGTCTTAAAAAAGAAATGAAACATTTTCTTACTCTTGGTTGCTGTGTAGCTAAGCCAATTTTAAACCAGCTAAAAGGAATGAATACATCAGTATTTGAGCTGATCTTCACCATTGGCAATTATAGCTATGCCAAAACTTCTTGTAACAACATTGAGTAATATGCCACACTAATCTGGCTAGGTTATTAGGACTAGCTAATATAAACTGATGATGTTAACAATCTGAATTAGAATTTTGCTTTGTTAACCAGTTGCCATAAAGCCAGCAATATATAAACATAAAAAACTAAAGTCACTGATTCATGAATAATTTAATATTATACATTGTGATTTAGTGGGGATGGGAGGGGGATATATTTATCAAGGGTTACCAGAAGTGTTCGTTAAAGAAATATTAGCCATCATCTAGTTCAGACCTTAAGTAGTACAAGTAGAAAACCAGGGCAAGAGAGGATGTGATTGTGAAGGAGTTAGGATTAAAACCAGAACCTCTGAGAACCTAGTCCAGCAGCTTATTCTTAACACACCCCTAGGTTTCAAGAAAAGCCTTGAGAAGCCACTCTCCTTTGCTGTTGCCACTGCTGAGGTAATTAATAATAGCAAAACCATTCCTTTTCCCTGACTTCCTTCCCTGAGTTTAGGTGATGTTTTGGTGATTAAGTCTCTCATCCAGGACTTCCCTGGTGGTCTAGTGATTAAGACTCAGCCTCCACTGTAGGGGCATGGGTTCAATCCCTGGTCAGGGAACTCAGATCCCACGGGCCCCACAGTGTGACCAAAAAGCAAACAAACAAAACCCCCCAAACAGGGCTCTTGCCCCATCTTGCCTACTATCGCACACTGGTATGTTACTTACTACATACTCAAACTCTTTTGCTTATTGTATTTGTTTATTGTATATTCACTGTGCTCCAATATATTTGAAATAGATAGCGTGGATTTCTTACCTATTTTTATGAAAGCTTTGTCATTTATGCAAGTAATAGGCAAGTGATAGCATCCCCATATTCCTAATAAGACAGCCGTCCATTTTGCTGGCACTGGGAACTCATGAGAATATGTCTCTCTCCCCAAGTCAAGTTTAACTATCCTGAAGGCCGGGATCCCTTCTCTCGCGCACACCTTCATGTCGCCCCAGCATCTGTGGTAGACTTGGACACAGACGGTTGACTGATTTGGGAGAGAAACTGCTTTCGGAAGAGGCAAGGGGAAACACATGCCTGGGTGTGTGTGTGGAGCCACCTGGGTGAATGCACTGGTAGACTTGGAGGCTGCCCTGAAGTAACTAGTAAGACTCTCTTGGTGACGTCAGACTTCACAGGACCAGTTCTCATAAAGGAGCATTTAGATAAATGCTAGTGGTGGTTCAGCCACCGCTGTACTTAAGATGCTGATGAGACCTGGTAGACTAGTTCATTCATGCCTGAAAAAAGTACATATCACGGATATTGTAGGTTTTTCAGATTGAAGGCATTTTCTTATAAGCTTCCCTGGTGTTATTGCCTTAAAAAATAGTAACTGAGTAACAATTCTTTCATAGTTGTACTTTCAGAGATTTCTCATCACTCAGTCTTCATGGCAGAAATGCTTTCATTAGGACCTGTATTAGTCCCAGTTAAGTCAGATATTATCTTAAATTAGAATGCCCGAGGAGGAAAGAAGTCCAAATGTTTGTTCTCATTTTATCACCCCGAGCTTATGTGACTTGATCTTACATATAACTTGTTTTGTTATCCTCTGAAGTGGGATTCTTCAGGATTAAAGTTCCAAAGTTAGGGAACATATTTGAAAGTGAACATACTCTAACAATTCAAGATCTTCTTTTTTCTTTTGCGACTCTATTGTTATTGCTGGTTGCTATAGTTGCCTTTACTTTTCTGTAGGGTTTTATAGTTACTTGTAAAACATGTTTCTCCCTGGAGAAGGAAATGGCAACCTACTCCAGTATTCTTGCTTGGAGAATCTCATGGACTGAGGAGCCTGGTGGGCTGCAGTCCATGGGGTCACAAAGAGTCGGACACGACTGAGTGACTTTACTTACTTATTTAAAACATGTTTCTAAGTTCTTACTTTCTTAAAAATGTGGAAATGTATTCTTTCATAGTGGCTATCAGTAAGTCAAGATAATATGTTCTGTTTTTAAACTTTCGTCCAGATGTCCTAGGTCTCCAGTGATTTGGGAGGAGGAAAAATGGGGTTAAGTTGGATGTGGATACTGGAAGAATTTTTTCTGTTGGCTTGGTATTTTCTAGAAGCAGCTTATTTTTCCTCTTTGCTATAGAAATGAAAATTAAAAAAAAAACTAAAAACTCCTAGCTCTGTTTTATTATTAAAGCTTTTGTAGCTCCAGATTTAATAAATTTAATGAATAGCTTCACAAAATACTCCCAGTGCCCTCTGACCCTACATAAGTGTACACTTACGGTATGCAAAGTACATTCCAATCAAACCTGGTATAAATATTTCATAGGGTTGTAATAAATGACAACTAAAGGGCCCTGGAGGCCTTCTGGTTTACCTTGCCTCTTTCTACATCATTCATTCTATCCAAATGTTTGCAACTTTGCTCCCAGTGGGTTGTGATTTAGCCATCATCACCCATAGGGAGCCCAGCTAGCCCTGGTTTGGCTGGAACTTTCTTGGTTTTAGCACTAACTGTACTCCCATCCTGAGAAATCTCTTAGTCTTCAGGTGATCTGGTACAGAAACCTGATTTCAGACTTTTGATTCAGCACCCTTTGGACTTACTTTGTTTTTTTATTATAACATCGGAAAGCATGAAGGATTTCTCTTAAAAATGTTTTGGGGTCCTTTTTGTAGGTCATATAAAAATCAGATGTTGCTTTTAGGTGCCCTGCATGTCAGGAAGGAAGACTTGGAACCAGTGTATAAGGAACTCAGATTTTCAATAGTTTTTAAATTGCAAAAACTTCACAGTTGTGCACTTACTCACATGTAAGCAAATAAGTGCAATTATTTCATAGTTTATCATTGCATTATTTAGAAGGGCCAGGTTGAGAAATGTCAGAGCTGAAGAAGAAGTAACATGGGTTGAAGCATTCATGGACTGTTCTGGAAAAATTCCACTTTGATCAGGGAAGGTTTCATACACTTCTCTGTTTGTTCAGCATGCTTTCATATGGTGTTTTGCTTCCTGCTTTTCCAGACCCATCTGTACTTGGAGGACTGGGCATGTCAGTTCTGCCCCTGTAAGTAAACTAATAATTTGCTGCCCCATGCAGTTGAGCCTGCCATAGACTTGTGAAATGTCACCCACAAGCATGACTACAGTGTCCCATTCTGTCATTAACTTTTATTTTGCCTTTACCAGTTCCACACTTATACCTAAACTTTGGGATTTTTGCAGTTCTCCCAGACATTTCTCACCTACTGAGATTCTGAAGTGGTATTGTGGTGGTGGTTTAGTCACTAGGTCATGTCCGACTCTTGCGACCCCATGGAATTTTCCAGGCACAAATACTCAACTGGGTTGCCATCCCTCTTCAGTGGATCTTCCTGGCTCAGGGATTGAACCTGAGTCTCCCACGTTGCAGGTGGTCTCCTACATTGCAAAATAGATGAAGGAAAAATATGCATAGCTATGGCCACACACACATTTCTCTTGTATCAGAGTTGAGGATTTAAACTCAAATACTGCTCTCCATTAAGGGAGTCAAATTCTCTTGTCCTCTGCATTGTCGTTTTTACTGCTGAGCCTCCAAGGAAGCTCGCAGACTTCCTAATAAGCACTTGAACTTTTGACTATTGGTGCGGCTCAATCGTCAGTTTATTATTTGTTAAGGAATTGAATTGGATAATCCGCATTTATGCTACCAGTTCAGTTCAGTCGCTCAGTTCAGTCGCTCAGTCTTTGCGACCACATGGACTGTAGCACGCCAGGTTTCCCTGTTCATCACCAACTCTTGGAGTTTATTCAAACTCATGTCCATTGAGTTGGTGATGCCATCCAACTATCTTATCCTAATTTTGAACAAATTAATTTTACATAGTTTTGGTGAGAATCCTTTGATTTATATTTTAAAATATCAACACTATCCCAATATATATTTAGTCGATGAAAGCCAGAGGGAATATATGTTATTTGGAGTTCATCTACCAGGACTAAGTAATGCTATGTCATTTATGTCTGGAATAGTATTTTTGTTTAATTTATACAACATTGTATTGAAACTGAGACTAAAATTTCCCATGACTTTAGACTGTATCCCTTCTAGACTTAATTATTTTGATCATTTTGAAGTAATTCTGTAGTTCTGCCCATGACCGAGTAGAGGCCATTTGTGGTGTGTATTGTTATAAAGTGTTTTTTGTTCTGTTTTTCTTTTTCGTTAAAGAAGTGTAAATAATGATAGGTGTTTTTGCTGTATTAAAATTTGTTCAACTTAACATACAGCTTTTTAACTGTGTGTTATAAGTTTTATCTTGCAAGTCTATTGAATTTCCAAGTTTTCCTTCTCTACAATGCAGAATACAGGAGAATTTGACTTCCTTAGTGGAGAGCAGTATTTGAATTTAAGTCCTCACCTCTGATATACGAGAAGTGTGTGTGTGTGTGTGTGTGTGTGTGTGTGGCCATAGCTATGCATATGTTTCCTTTAATTTATTTTAGCCATAGCCACTCTTTCATATGAAATGTTTGAAAGTAAAATGCAAAATTATGAAATCAATATAATGCTGAGCTTTCAGGTCCATGTGAAAGAAAGGCTGTTTGTTTTTTGTTCATCAGACAGAAGTGGAAGTTTAGATTTTTTTGCTTTGAGATAAACTGCCTAAATTCTTACCTGTATTTTTATTGATTCAATAATCATTACCATTGGAAGGTTGTGTTTTTTTTTCAATAAGTAATTCAAATTATGTAATAGTAAGGTTTTAAAATTATAATAATGGGTCATGGTTCCCTTCTTGAAAACTTTGGCTTACATAAGAATCATTTTTAATTAGCTCTTCCCATCAACTCAGTTTAAAAAGATCAGAAAGAAATTGAACATATGTATCTTTGTGTCTTTTTTTGTATGTGTGTGTCTTTTTCTTAAATACAGTTTTATTAATGCACTTTTTTGTGCTCCAGTGCATGGCAGAGATAGGAACACTGTAGCATGCAACAAATAATTAGGTGCATCCACTTTTTATAATAAGTAGGTTTCCAAACATTAGTATGAAGAAAAGTTTGTAAAATTCATCATATTTCATATACATAGTAATGGATGTGTACAGGAATTCAAATAGGGAATTCTTTTAACCTGTGAGTCATCTTTTTATTGTGTTACTATCTCCTGATCTATGTGTTTTTTAGATTTGACTTTTTATATATGTAAGAATGAGGTCTCTTATGAAGAGCATACTTGCATGGGGATCAGACTCATATCAAATTATGGAATAGCAGCTATGTATGAAATCAGATTTGAGGAATTATAGCATTTGACTTAATGAGAATTCTTGTCAGCTAATAGAAGGATGTGATTTCCTGATCCCCTAAAAAGTTTTCTGAGGGGTAGCTGGAGATGAAAGGATGAATACCTTCTTTTTATTGTTTGTTCTAAATCTTTTCTGCCTTTCCCTTTCTCAGTTTAGTAATTCATTTCCTATTCTGTTTAAAACCAGACAAGTGAGGTTAAGCATGTCTTCAGCATGCCAAGGGGCAAGCAAGGGGCTGGAAAGAAGAATGAGAAATAGTTACAGGATATTTGACGAAATTGATCGATGCATTGTTAACATTGTGGTTTTGTTGATAAACTTTAGGCGATTTTGGAAGATTCAGTCAGTTCAGTCGCTCATTCGTGTCCGACTCTTTGTGACCCCATGAATCACAGCACGCCAGGCCTCAGGGGAGTTAAAAAGTGGAACTAAATAAATATAAGGTGGTATTAACAATGTGCGTGGTTTTTTGTTTTTTTTTTTACAACTGGAGATATAATTGACATACCATAAAATTTATTGTTTTTAAAGTATGTAAATCTGTAGTTTTTCAAATAGTCACAGAGCTATGTAACCATCACTACCAAATGTTCTAATTCTAGAACAGTTGCTTTTTCATTGTTGGCTCCCTGGACCTTTGTTGCTGAGCGTGGGCTTTCTCTGGCTGCGGTGCGGGGGCTACTCTCTGATTGCGGTGCACAGCTGCTCACTGTGGCGGCTTCTCTGGCTGTGGAGCATGGGCTCCAGGGCGCACGGGCCTCAGTAGCTGTGGGACACGGGCTCAGTGGCTGAGGTGCTCGGGCTTACCCTGTGGCTGATGAAATCTTCCTGGTCCAGGGATCAAACCCGTGTCCCCTGTACTGGCAGGCGAGCTCTAATCCACTGTGCCACCAAGGATGTCCTAACACATTTTCATGTACCCTGTACTCTTTTGCAGTAACTCTTCACTCCTCTCTTACCCATCTCCTGACAACTACTAATCTGCTTTCTGTCTCTAGGGATTTGCCTATTCTGGACATTTCATATACATGGAAACATGGCCTTTGTGTCTGTCTTTTTTCGCTTAGCGTAATGTTTCGAAATTCATCTATGTTGTAGCATGGATCGGTACTTGACTCTTTTTATTGTTGAATAATTTTCTATTGTACGGATATACTACATTTTGATTATCCTTTTCTCATTTAATGGACATTTGTGTTATTTTTACTTTTTGATTGTTGTGAACAATGCTATTAGGAACATTCATGTACAAGTTTTGTGTGAACAGTATGTTTTTCATTTTCTTGGTATATACCCAGGATGAGATTCCTGGGTCATATGATAAGTGAACGTTGCTCAGTCATGTCCAACTCTTTGCAGCCTCATAACTATACAGTCCATGGAATGCTCCAGGCTAAATACTGGAGTGGGTAGCCTTTCCCTTCTCCAGGGGATCTTCCCAACCCAGGGATCAAGGTAATAACATCATGTTTAACTTTTTGAGGAGCTCTCATACTGTTTTTCAAAGCAAGTGAGCCATTTAATATTCCCATTAGCAATATATGAAGGTTCCATTCTCTCCAACAGTTATTTTCCTTGTTGTTCTTCTTTTTTCTTTTTAAATAACAGCATCCTGGTGTGGGTATGAGTTGGCATCTCACTGTGATTTTGATATGCATCTTCCTAATAGCTAATGGTGTGGAGCATCTTTTCATGTGCTGATTGATTATTTATCTACCCTCTAGGGAGAAAGGTCTAGTCAAACCCTTTACCCATTAAAAAAAATTTTTTTTAATTGTTGACTTTTAAGAGTTCTTTATATATTCTGAATATTGAACTTTATCAGGTACATGATTTGCAGGTATTTTCTCTCAGACTAAACAGTTATCTTTTCCTTTTCTTAATGATATCATTTGCAGTACACAAGTTTTAACTTTCAATGTAGTCCAGTTTTAGTTTTTCTCTTGCCTTTTATGCTTTTGGTATTGTATCTTAAGGAACTCAAGGTAATAAAGATTTACTCTTATGTTTCCTTCTAAAATTTTTATGGTATTATCTCTTAGTTTCAGGTCTCTGATCCATTTCGAGTTGATTTTTTATATATGGTATGAGATAGGGGTCCAACTTCATTCTTTTGGAGGTGGATATGCAGTTGTCCCTGTATCATTTGATGAAAAGACCGTTCATTCCACCATTGGGTGGTATTGGCATACTTGTCAAAAACTGGATAACCATAGATTGATTCTCGGTGCTTTGCCAGTGATCTACATGTCTGTTCTTATGCCAAAACCACATAGAAGACTATAGCTTTGTAGTAAGTTTCAGTTCAATTCAGTCGCTCAGTCATGTTCGACTCTTTGTGACCCCATGAATCGCAGCACGCCAGGCCTCCCTGTCCATCACCAACTCCCGGAGTTCACTCAGACTCACATCCATTGAGTCCGTGATGCCATCCAGCCATCTCATCCTCGGTCGTCCCCTTTTCCTCCTGCCCCCAGTCCCTCCTAGCATCAGGGTCTTTTCCAATGAGTCAACTCTTCACATGAGGTGGCCAAAGTACTGGAGCTTCAGTTTTAGCATCATTCCTTCCAAAGATATCCCAGGGTTGATCTCCTTCAGAATGGACTGGTTGAATCTCCTTGCAGTCCAAGGGACTCTCAAGAGTCTTCTCCAACACCACAGTTCGAAAGCATCAATTCTTTGGCGCTCAGCCTTCTTCACAGTCCAACTCTCACATCCATACATGACCACTGGAAAAACCATAGCCTTGACCAGATGGACCTTAGTCGGCAAAGTAATGTCTCTGCTTTTTAACATGCTATCTAGGTTGGTCATAACTTTTCTTCCAAGGAGTAAGCGTCTTTTAATTTCATGGCTGCAGTCACCATCTGCAGTGATTTTGGAGCCCAAAATAATGAAGTCTGACACTGTTTCTACTGTTTCCCCATCTATTTCCCATGAAGTGATGGGACCAGATGCCATGATCTTTGTTTTCTGAATGTTGAGCTTTAAGCCAACTTTTTCACTCTCCTCTTTCACTTTCAACAAGAGGCTTTTTAGTTCCTCTTCACTTTCTGCCATAAGAGTGGTGTCATCTGCATATCTGAGGTTATTGATATTTCTCCCGGCAATCTTGATTCCAGCTTGTGTTTCTTCCAGTCCAGCATTTCTCATGATGTACTCTGCATATAAGTTAAATAAGCAGGGTGACAATATACAGCCTTGACGTACTCCTTTTCCTATTTGGAACCAGTCTGTTGTTCCATGTCCAGTTCTAACTGTTGCTTCCTGACCTGCATACAGATTTCTCAAGAGGCAGGTCAGGTGGTCTGGTATTCCCATCTCTTTCAGAATTTTCCACAATTTATTGTGATCCACACAGTCAAAGGCTTTGGCATAGTCAATAAAGCAGAAATAGATGTTTTTCTGGAACTCTCTTGCTTTTTCCATGATCCAGAGGATGTTGGCAATTTGATCTCTGGTTCCTCTGCCTTTTTTAAAACCAGCTTAAACATCAGGGAGTTCATGGTTCACGTATTCCTGAAGTCTGGCTTGGAGAATTTTGAGCATTACTTTACTAGCATGTGAGATGAGTGCAATTGTGTGGTAGTTGGAGCATTCTTTGGCATTGCCTTTCTTTAGAATTGAAATGAAAACTGACCTTTTCCAGTCCTGTGGCCACTGCTGAGTTTTCCAAATTTGCTGGCATATTGAGTGCAGCACTTTCACAGCATCATCTTTCAGGATTTGAAACAGATCAACTGGAATGCCATCACCTCCACTAGCTTTGTTCGTAGTGATGCTTTCTAAGGCCCACTTGACTTCACATTCCAAGATGTCTGGCTCTAGATTAGTCATCACATCATCATGATTATCTGGGTCGTGAAGATCTTTTTTGTAGTAAGTTTAGAAGACAGGAAATGTGAGTTCCTCTTCTACAAGGTTGTTTTGTCTATCTGGGTTTCTCCCATTTTCATATGAACTTTAGAGTCAGTGTATCCATTTCTGCAAAAAAGGCAGTTGGAAGTTTGATAGAGATTGCACTGAGTCTGTAGATCAATTAGGGGAATTTTTCGATCCTAACAATATTAAGGTTTTCAATCCATGGACATAAGATGTCTTTCCATTTACTTAAGTGTTCTTTAATTTCTTCCAGTGTTTTATGGTTTTCAGTGTACAAGTCTTGTGCTGCTTTGATTTAATTTATTCTTGTTTATTCTTATTGATGCTATTATAAATGGAATTTGTTCTTAATTTCTTTTTCAAACTGTTCATTGCTAGTGTATAGAAATACAGCTGATTTTTATGTACTGATCTTATATCTTATAACCTTGCTAAACTTATTTGTTTTGTTTTTTTTCCATATATAGATATGTATGTATAAAAGATAATATTATCTGCAATGAGAGAGAGTTTAACTTTTTACTTCCTTTTTTTCTTTCTCTAGCCTAATTACCCTGGCTAGAACTTTTAGTACAATGTGAAATAGCAGATGTGAGAAAGGACATCCTTTTTTTTTTCTTGACCTTAGAGGGAAAACATCTAGCCTTACACCATTAAGCATAATGTTAGTATTCCTGTGATCAGGTTGAGGAACTTGTATTCCTAGTTTCTTAAGTGTTTTTTTTTTTTTTTTTTTTTT